>CAXKVI010000013.1:0-474249 GCA_964058755.1 Campiglossa producta
GGTATGGTAATGGTATGCTAATGGTATGTTAATAGTATGTTAATGGTATGGTAATGGTATGGTAATGGTATGTTAATGGTATGTTAATGGTATGGTAATGGTATGGTAATGGTATAGCCGTTTAAATAAAATAGTTGAAGATTGGTTATTGAATGCTTTTCTTTTTTGGTTACACTTTCTTTTATACAAAATTCTTGCACTAATACTTTCAAATTATTTACGAACTAAAACGTATACCTACATAGGTGCATATTACTAATACCTACAAACTAGAATGCATAACTCTAAAATATGCTGAGTCGACATATGGTGGCAATAAATATATTAATATGTCAGTTGAATTGGCAAACTGTCGTGGTTGATCAGTTGGGCATTGCGACTGACTTTGGCGGTGTCTTTGACCGTTCGCACAAGTGTAACAAGATCTTCGCTATGTGTGGTTTGTACTGTCTTTGCATAAACTCCCGCTGAGTTCAATTTAACTAATTTGGTAGAATGTTGTTTGTGTACATTCATATTTGTTTATACATTATTTATGTGCACATGACAATTAATGCTACACCTTCCCTCTTAAAAAAAAAATTGATATATATATTTGTAGTCAACTATATATATATATCTTGTTTTAGGATCTTGTTACCATTGTTTCCCCTTCATTGTTGGCCGCCTTTCCGTGGCGAAGGGGCTTAAATTCTTGTATTGGGATCACTCCTGGAGGGACGGGCCCCAATGCGGAATGAACAAAGAGGAAGACCTTACATTTCATGCTACCTCGGGCAGAGTGCACATAAGTGCACAACGCCGGCTGATGTATGATATGTGGGGAGATCCGCGTCAACGCCACCCTAAGCCAAGGTGTGCAGGCACCGTGCCGATGGCTGAATGGTCAGCGGGTGTATATCGAATAGCTGATCGCTTACGGTCCCCTCCGATGCCCGGGCAAGGTCGGTTGTATAAGTGCCTTACCCCGGTACACTGGCTATGCCGGGGTGGACCAACCCCTTCCAGTTTACTCGTGGGAATCGCATGGAGAAATCAAAAGAATTTAATAAAAAAAGGAAGAGTGGGGAAGAGAGCGATCTGGGATCTCTCTCTGAGGACGAGCTTCTGGCCAGCAGCCAGGGGAGCGCCCAAGCAAAGGACGGCGAGGGTACCAGCCATAGTACCCCTGTCGTCGCGAATCAGTCAAATAGGGGCGCACCAGCCAAAGTGGGCCCCAAGAAGAAATCGAAGAAGTCCTCAGGGTGCCTAGTGAAGGCTAGATACCTTAGGGCTCAGTATATTCTAGCCAAGATTAAAAAAAATGAGGAGAGTGGCAAGGCGCATGAGAGGGACGCCGTGGACAAGGTTTGGTGCGAGGCAGTGGTCAAGGAGTACGAGACCGCCCTTGCAAACAAACCCGTTGCACAGCCACAGCAGCAAAAAACTAAGTCGCGCTCAAAGCGCAATCGTTCACTGGAGGTGAACGAGGGAAATGGCAAGAGGGGCAGGTACCAGCAGTATGATGGCCCTTCCACTAGTGCTGCAGCGTTGGCCAGGAACACCTATAGTGAGGTGGTCCGGGATCACCTCCAGGTTGCACTGGTTGACGCTGACGGGGCTAATGGGAGGCGAGTACTGGCGGTTTGGAACTCCATAGAGGGACGACTATCTGAGATGGTCGTCCAACACCTGATGGAGAACCGAACCCCGGTCCCCGCCTTCAACTGTGAGGAGATATGCCGCTGCTGTAGAGTGATAAAGTGCGCGGACGGGTTTTCCAGGGACTTTCTCGAGAGAGGGATTGCTAAGATTAGCAACGCCTATGATGGTCTTACTCTGAAGATCATCAGTGCTTCGGAAATTCCCCGGAGGCCCCGTGCGCGTGTTTGGTTGCCAAACATGCCGAATTTGAAACTGGATGAGAAGAACATCATCCAGCGTCTGAAGATGTAGAACTCGGGCGTCCCGATGGACGACTGGGAGCTGCTAAGAATAGAGGAAAAGCAGAAGAGTAGCCACCCGGTGCTACTGCTCATAAACAACGCGTGCCTAGGGGAACTCGAAAAGAGGGGAGGCAAGTTAGTTTATGGCGTCAGGCACGCCAGAGTTAAAGTTTTCCCAACGGCGGTAGCACCGGATAACAATCTGGAGGAGGTCGACGATGCCAATAAGCTCCTAGAGGAGCTTAGGCTGGCAGCATCAGCCGGGGCTGATGCATTGTCGAACCCCGAGAGTCAAGCAGGTGCGTCCCCCCGGTCCGATGATTAGGGTGGCGCAGATTAATCTGCAGCATGCCAGATGTGCCTCGGATAACCTGCTGGTTCTCCTGAGGGAAGAAGGTATTGACATCTGCTTGGTGCAGGAGACTTGGGTATGGCGCTCCAAAGTCAGGGGCCTAAGTACCAGAGGCTACAACTTAGTTTATACACTAGGAGAAGGTAAGCCGAGGGCATTCATCCTCGTTAGGGATACTATTAATGCTTTCTTTTTACCTAATTTCAGCACATTTGATTTGGCGGTGGTCAGGATTGAGTCAAGGGGCGGACGTAGGTTAACGGTCGCCTCTGTGTACATGGCTAACGATCGGCCGGCACCTCCCGAGGAGGTACAGCTGCTCACCAAGCAAAAAAACGAGAGGATCCTGATGGGCTGCGAAGCCAACGCAAGGCATGCGTTATGGGGGAGCAGCGAAATAAACGAACGGGGTGAGTCTCTTTTTGAATTTCCAATAACTAGAAGCAAGAAGACCTTCCCCCCGTGGTTGGACAAAAATCTTAGCGAACTAAGGTCGAAGATGAGGAAGGTCTTCAATGATTGCTATGCCAAGAAAGACTTCCAGGAGTACAGGAACGCCCGGAGGGATTTTAAGAAAGCCGTACGTGTTGCAACGGCGAAGTCCTGGCAGGAGCATTGCGAATCTATCGAGTCCACGAAGGACTCAGCAAGGCTCGGGAAAATACTTGCCAGGGGACACTCCAACAGAACCTTTGTAAAGCGCGCCGATGGCACTTGGGCGGGATCATCAGCGGAAACCCTAGATATCCTGATTGAGGCTCACTTCCCAGACGACCCTGTAGGGACGGAGCAAAGGGGAGAAAAGGCGCAACGGGAGGCACCTAGTGAGCTGATAAGCAAACTCTTAGCAGAAGACAAAATTGCCTGGG
Organism: Campiglossa producta; assembly: GCA_964058755.1. Classification (NCBI taxonomy): domain Eukaryota; kingdom Metazoa; phylum Arthropoda; class Insecta; order Diptera; family Tephritidae; genus Campiglossa; species Campiglossa producta. The sequence goes on from CAXKVI010000013.1 coordinate 3,147, forward strand.
CAATAAATAGCTTCTCACCATTTAAGTCACCGGGAGTAGATGGTATACTCCCTATCATGCTGCAGAAGACTCAGATACCTCTGGTTAAGGAGTTAAAGGAGATCTTTACGGCCTGCATTTCCTTTAATCACATTCCGGACACATGGAGGAAAACAAGGGTGGTTTTCATTCCAAAGTCAGGAAGAAGAGGGCACGAAGTGGCCAAAGATTCTCGACCAATAAGTCTCACTTCCTTCGTGCTAAAAACGTTTGAGAGGCTGCTGGACATACACATACGGGAACTCCTGGAGGGGTCCCCTCTGTCCGGTGCGCAGCATGCTTACTTAAGGGGGAAATCCACGGAGACTGCGCTGCATGAAGTAGTGCGAACAGTGGAGAGGTCCCTTCTATATAAAGAATTCACTCTAGCAGCGTTTGTTGATGTGGAAGGTGCTTTTAACAACGTGAAAGCTTCAGCAATATCAACGGCGCTGGTTGGGTTAGGGGTGGAAGAACCAATACGGAACTGGATCTCATGCCTACTTCTAAATCGTGAAATATCAGCAGAGATAGGAGGAGCAAAAGCTAGCAAACAGATATGTATAGGAACACCACAGGAGGGGGGGGGGGGGGGGGGGGGTTTCGCCTCTGCTATGGCTCCTTACTATGAACGATATACTATTAAAACTCAGTACTAATGTAGTAAAGGTTGTGGCGTATGCAGACGACGTGGCGATCCTTGTCTCGGGTCCCTTCCCTTCCGTGATGAGCGAGATCATGGGAAGAACGTTGGCAAAGCTAAGTAGGTGGGCACAAGAGTGTGGCCTAGGGCTGAATCCGGACAAAACGGAGCTTCTTCTCTTCACGAGAAAGTATAAGCCACCTACGTTCGAACTACCGATGCTGAATGGTCAGCAACTAACTCTATCTACCAGAACCAAGTACCTGGGGCTGATAATTGATTGCAAGCTTAATTGGAAGGAGTGCATCGAGGAGCGGGTGCGGAAGGCATGTATCGCCTTCTACGCTTGCAAATCGATGTTTGGTAAAAAATGGGGTCTAAAGCCGAAGATGGTGCTGTGGCTGTACGAGGCGGTGGTCCGGCCAGTGCTGACCTACGGCTCGGTTGTGTGGTGGGAAGCTCTTCGTAAGAACTATAATCTCGCCAGCTTGCAGAGGGTACAGCGCACTGCGTGCGTCGGCGCCACCGGGGCCTTGCGCACCTGCCCCACTGCGGCTCTGGATCCTATTTTGAACCTACTTCCATTTGACTTATATATACTTTCTACATCGGCACAAACCGCACTGAGACTCAGGGAGGCTGGGTGCTGGAAGGATACTCAGCATGGGCACAGTAGTATCCTTAACACCCTCCCAGAGGGAATAGTTAATAGCGCAATAGACTACTATCCTCACAAACTGAAGTTTGAGAGGAATGCCACCACGGTCCTTCCAAGTAGGAATGAGTGGTAAAAGGGCAGGGTCACAACAAATAGCAACATTGATGTGTATACAGACGGATCCAAGATGGATTCGGGGGTGGGAGCCGGCGTATTCTCGCAAGGTCTGGATATTTCAGAAGCATTCAGACTCCCGTCGTATAGCAGTGTGTTTCAAGCAGAGGTTCTTGCGATTGTTCAGGCGTGCAAATTGCTTGAGCAAAGGAACACTACTGGGAAAGTGGCTATCTTCACCGACAGCCAGGCGGCGAAAAAGGCAATCGCATCGCCATACACAAGCTCTAATGCAGTGCATGCATGTAAACAAATTTTGGCTACGTTAGCTGAGGTTTTAGAAATATCCATTATCTGGGTCCCGGGTCATAAAGGGATCGAGGGTAATGAGAGAGCTGATGAGCTAGCACGGGCAGGCTCATCAGCAGAGAACGAAGAGATATCTAGACTCGAAATTGGGGTACCCCTGGCAGTAGCCAAGGGGAATCTCCAAAAATATTTTCTCAATGAAGCACAGCGGAAGTGGAAAGCTACTACTACATGTGCAATATCGAGAGCCACTTGGCCGAACTACAGCGAGAAGAGGACAAGGGGACTTCTAGCTTCTTGAATTTGAAGTTTGTATTTTACTTCTTTGTCATATGCCTCATGGTTATATACCGGGCTTATTCTATCTTCTTTCAAAAATTCATAACTTGGTGGTTGTTTTGCAAATATTAGTTCGAAAGGACAATAATTATGTGTTGTTGATGGCGTTGTATTGTAACAATAAGCGAAATACCTGAGGTACTCATCCCAATCGTCTTTGTCACTGGATATGTATGAACGTATATATTCATTGAATGTCCGGTGACTGCGTTCTACAGTACCCAAAGTCTGGTGATGGTACGGTGTAGAAGTTTTATGCTCAATTTTTAACAATTTACAAAGTTCCTTGAACAGGCTATTTTTGTATTCTGTGCCCATGTCTGTTAAAATTGTATTCATTTGGCCATAAATAAGGATGAAATGCTCGAATATGGCTTTAGCGACCGTTGTTGCATGTTTGCTGGGAACTGGAATCGCTACCAAATATTTGGTTAGATCGCATATAATGGTAATTGCATATTAGTTTCCGTTTATTGACCTTGGCAATGGGCCGACTGTCAAATGACGATCAAATGCTTTCGGAGGCGTTTCTGTAATTGTCATTGGTTCTTTGGTATGTTTATTAATTTTATTTTTCTTGCAGTGGATGCAGTTCTTTACATATTTTCGTATGTCATTTTTCATATTCAGCCAGCAATATTTCTGCTTGATTTTATCAGTCATGCGATTTATTCCTGGGTGGCCACTACTAATAGGATCGTCATGATATTTGTGCAGAATTTCTTCGATTTTCCCGGGATTTGTCACACATATAACCTCTGGGGTTAGAGCGATTGTTAACTTTTTGAGAACTTTATTTCCCATTTCCATAAATTTGCCTACTGCTGTATAATTCTTTTTAAACAATTTGTCCCCTAAGGACAACTGTACTTGTACAAGTCCTAAATTGCCGGCTTCTCGTTCGAGCCTGGTAAAGAATTGTCCTAAGTCAATCTTATCCTCAACAATTAGGTTGCTTGTATCAAAACTGCTACAAATTTTCTTTCCTTTTTTGAAATATAATTTCGGAGGATTGAAAACGAGCTCGACATGTCTTTTTACTTCAAATTTATTTAGCGCTTCGTAAATTTTGGGGTTCTCTTTGTGACTTTCTTTAATTTCAATTTTATTACTGGTCTTTTTAGCTGCTGATCTTGTTGTTATTTTTAATATTTTACTTGCTTCCACTGACATATCTTTTAAATTTGTAATAGTTATGCGGTATAAAGCATCCGCAATATGATTTTCTTTACCAGCTATATACTCAACCTCAAAATCGTACTCTTCTAAATCTAATCTTACCCGCGTCAGCTTAGATGAAGGACTGTTCATTGAAAATAGGTATGTTAATGGGCGATGGTCGGTTTTTACTAAGAATTTTCTACCATAGACGTATGGTCTGAAGAAGGTTATGGCCCAATGGATTGCGGCCAGTTCTTTTTCTATTGTGGCTTTGTTGGTTTCACCTTTTGTGAAGGACATGGAAGCGTAGGCAATTGGTAACTGTTTGCCATCATGTTCTTGGCTAAGGACTGCCCCTCAAGCGTACCCACTAGCGTCTGTTGTTATGCAGAATTCTTTATCGAAATCTGGGTATTGCAAAAGTTTTGGACTAATTAATGCTTCCTTTAAATAGACAAAAGCTTTTTGACAATCTTCTGTCCATTCGAATGAAACATTCTTTTTGCAAAGCCTAGTTAGTTTTCGTGAGTGTTCCGCGAAATTCGGTACAAATCTTCTATAGTAATTGCAGAAAGCTACGAATCTCTTAACTTCATCCGCAGTTTTTGGCGCTGGGTAGTTTTGAACTGTTTCAAATTTGCTTGGGTCGGGTAATATTCCCGTGTTTGTACATTTATGTCCTAGGTAAGTTACCTCTTGGCTGAAAAATAGGCATTTATCTGGATGTAATTTTAGGTTGTATTTTCTACATGTAGAGAACACGTCTCTTAAATTTTTTAGCATATGGTTTTCTGAACAACCTAATACAACTAAATCATCCATGTAGAGAAATGCTTGAGATGGTTTAAGGCCAGCGAATGCTAATGTCATCATTCGTTGGAATGAATTTGGCGCTACTTTTAATCCATATGGTAATCTTTTGAATCTACATATATGTGCTTCGATCATAGTTGGTGCGCCGTAGCCTTTCCTGGCTTCTTAGCCACTTCATGGTTTCTGCAATAACGTCGCACGCTGCAGTCCATTTTATTTTTCTCTGAAGCATGTGCTCCACTAGTGTTTCCGGAGTGTAATCCTCCCCGATAATACTGCGAAGCCTTCTTCTAAAGCTGACTGATCTAGGGCATTCGAAGAATACGTGATGGACGTCCGCAATCGCCTCGCCCCCACAGTGGTCGCACAGGTTGTTTTGCTCGTGTTTGAATCGGTGAAGATATTCTTTGAAGCATCCGTGGCCGCTTAAGAGATGGGTTAAGTAGAAACCTACTTCGCCGTGTGCTCTCGTTGCCCACCTTTTAATATCTGGGATACAACGGTACGTCCAACGCCCCTTTATGGATGTATTCCATCTGTGTTGCCACTTTTGCAGGCTAATCTCTTCGCTTCGGTCCCCGAGTTTCTGTCGTCAGCAATTGTAGCTGCTTCCTCTGCCAAAATGTCGATTGGGCACATTCCTTCAATTACCAGTATAGCATCATCAGAGACCGTTCTAAAGGCACTACAAACTCGAAGCGCACACAGGCGGTAGGTCGACTTTACCCCTCGGAAGTACGACTGACAGTAGTTGGCTCCTTACGACTCCTGCAAGTAGCTGGCGGCGCCCTTGCTTTGGTCCCCGCGCATTAAGCATTATCCTCGATAATGATGATACTGTTTTAGATGCCTTCTCATTAGCATACTCTAAATGTGTTTTGACAGCCTCCTGTCTATCATAATCCCCAGGTACTTAACTGCTGATAGAGTGTCAATGTCATGGCTGCCGATTCGTATCGTGACTTGCTCTACCTTCTTCCTGCTTGATATGAGTACAGCCTCGGTTTTGTATTCCGCCAGTTGTAATCCGTGATGCCCAAACCATGATTGAACGCTGGCTACGCTTGTATTAGCTTTGCCGCATATGTCACTAAGGTGTTTAGCAGTAACAACCAGTGTGATATCATCGGCAAAGCCGATAATTTTGACTCCATGTGGTACGGATCCTTGAGGAACGCCACCTGTAACATGGAGCTTTTCCGTGCCATCTGAAGTTTCGTACTCAAGCACCCCGCCGTCGAAATAGCAGCGAATGATCCTTCTAAGGTAACTAGTAGGACACGCCTTTCCGATCCAGTATATCAAGAATTTTTGCCCAGTTGGCGCTGTTGAATGCATTGTTCACGTCTAAGGTCACGATAAGACAGTATTCCTTAGATCCTGCGAGCCATCGAGTGCCGCTTATTGCTTCTTGAGCCGCCTTTTTTACCATGTTCACCGCGTGAATCGTGGATCTTCCTTTCCTGAACCCAAACTGGTTTTCTGATATGCCCCCTGCCTTCTCTATTTCTTTTTTTAGGCGATCATAGATCACTCGCTCAAACATTTTACCAGCAGAGTCGAGCAGACATATTGGCCTGTAGCTGGATGGCTCCGCCGGGTTTTTGCCAGACTTTGGCAATAGCACCAGAGTCTGGCGTTTCCAGATTGAAGGGAACGTTCCCTCAGCTAAACAAGCATTGAAGAGACTCGCAAACATTGACGTCTTATAGGTAACTGCCAACTTCAGTACTTTGTTGGGCACGCAGTCTGGCCCCGGGGACTTGTTGTCCTCAAGTCGGTTAACCGCTTGAATAACTTCCGCCACTGTCACTTCGTCAAATGCGTGGATTGGCGAAAAGAGTATCGACCACATTCTTAAGGAAGGACGGGCAAGTCGGCATGGCATTCCGCTGTTTCAACTTTTTCAGGACGACTTTGTAGGCTGTACCCCAGGGGTCAGCCTAGGCTGTACCCAGGGGTCATCGCAAAGTTCAAGGAAGCGTTGTCGCTTGCTATTCGGCTTTTAGTGCATAGCGTGCAGCCTTGATGGTAGCCCTGCATTCTAGGAAATCCGGCCTTCCTGTTGCTCGCTGAAATCGCCTCCTGGCACGAATGCAGTCTCGTCTTAGTGATTGTATGCTATCATTCCACCAATAGGTGGAGTTGTGCTGTTTGCATGCGGTCTTTCTGGCCATCGACGCGTCGCATGCTACTTTGATATCCAACATCACTTTAGTGGCTATTTCGTTTGCGCTTCCTGTGTGTTCAGATGTCTGCAGCACCACCTTAAAGGCATCAGGGTCGAATGTACTGAGTTTCCACCCGGAACACTTCGGAATAGTTTCCTTGGATGACCTGATTCCTCCGTCTGTTTTGATATCCACGATGATCGCTGAGTGATCGCTCTGAGTATAGCACTCGCTAATCCTCCAGTCGCACAGCCTGTAAATATTGGCGCTTACGAATGTGATGTCGATAATAGAACCGTAGTCATTTCTAGAAAATGTGTGTTGCCCGTCTGTGTTAAGGAGAGCTACGTCCAGGCACGCGAATGCTTCGAGCAAATCTCTCCCTTTCGGTGACGTTCGCTGTGAGCCCCACTAGACTGGCCATGCGTTGAAGTCGCCCGCTATTATGAACCGCTGCCTAGAGGTCGCATCAGTGGATATATTTTCGACAATTTCTTCGAAGATATCCAGCGGAGTGCTGGGTGGTATGTAGCAACTATATAAGAATATATCGCCTATCTTGCCGCACACGAAGCCCTTTTCTTTAAGTATGGGCTCTACGTAAATTGGACTCTGTCCACAAGCCCATATAGCAGCCTTGCCGTCTGAGTCAGGTAGCCAATTTGCAGACCTTTCCCTGTATGGTTCGCTTAGTAAGGCTACGTCAGTTTTTAGCTCGCGTGTTGTCTGCGCTAATAGGTCTTGCGCAGCTTCACAATGATTGAGATTCAGTTGGACCAATCTCATGACGGCCTTAGTTTCTGGACCGCCTCTCTATATACCGCGCACTTGTTTCCACCGGCGGTGTGATCGGTGCGACTGGATTCCCTTCTGGTGCACAGAATGCACTTCGGCGAATTTGTGCACATCTTAGCGGTATGTCCACCGCTTCCACATTTAAAGCAAGCGTCTTTGACGTCGTGTTCGCTGGTGCAATTTCTCGATATATGCCCGAAGTCCAAACATTTATAACATCGTTTTGGTTGAACTGTTGTCCGAATGCGGACTTTGCCGCTGGATAGCAGCTACTGGCAGCTTCCGTGGGAATGGAAATCATCGCTGTTTGTGTTTCGCCGTATGCTCTCCGAATGGATCGGATACATGTCATACCTATATCGCAGTCCGTGAACTGCGAGTTCAGTTCTTGGCAGATTTCTGCTGCCGTGATCACCTCATCCATGTCCCGGATCTCGCACTGTGTCTCCTCTGTGAGGGACTTGACCTCGGCTTTGCCCGATAACATTTGCTCCACGGCTGCTTGCATTTTCTCGGTGTTTGTATCGGCATGCTTGGTGAGTTGGAACAATAAGTCCCCTTTCGCAGTCTTGCGGATCTTGCGAATCATTGTACTCATTTCTTTTGAGGCTGCCTCGCCCTTAACTGCTTTCAAAATTTCCGCATATGAGCAGTCTCCAGTTTTTTTATTATAATGGCGTCGGGTCGGTCCGCCTTTGGCTTTGAGCATCAGAGTACTCCAAATCTAATCCTTTTTCATATAAATATTGTGATCAAATTAACATTGCGATGTCCTAGGACTGGACCATCTACTCCAACCTTCGCTTTGTTTCTGCTACTCCATGGAGTACCTACAGTCAGAGTACTTTGCAATGTTGTTACTTCTTAAACTTAATTTCTCTGCTCTTCGCCTTGCTTGTTTCACTATTCACCATGGATTTTTAAATGTCAAAATTATTATTATTATTAGTATACCCAGCGTACTAGTATTAGTACAAGGGTATATTAATTTGGTTCACATAACGGTTGTTTGTAACTGCACAAAATAATCGAGATAGATATAGAGTTCCATATATGAAAGTTCTTAGGATTAAAAGAGGAGTTGATTAAGGCATGTCCGTCCGTCTGTCCATCTGTGTACACGATAACTTGAGTAAAAATTGAGATATTTGCATGAAATTTTGTATACAGGTTACTTTCTGGCCAAGGCAGGTAGCTATTGAAAATGGGCGAAATCGGATGATAACCACGCCCCATTTTTCGATATCGAAAATTTCGAAAATAACACAAATTGGCATATCTCGGCAGCTGCAATGACTAAAATGATATTATGTTATGTATATATGTAGATTTCCGCTTGAAAGTTAGTGGGCGAATTACCCATCGGTACCGATTTTTTGTAATTTGGTCCATAAAGCCAGAGGAAATAAGTCCAGGACGAACACTTGATATCGCAATGCCTTCGAGGTATGGATACGAGTGAAAACGTTTTCACCGAGGACCTAAATTTCTCAATAACCACGTCTGCTGCTAGAGACAGTGTAACCGTCGATCAAGAAAACGTATCATCAACAGGTGCGACTTACACGGCATTGACTTCAACTCCAATGCAAAAAAAGAGAGCTCGGTCGCCATTGCCAACATTCGAAGATACCGCTACAGCAGTTGTGTCTACCAATGGTGGCTTCATTGGAAGAAAGTATATCTATCCCATCTTTCTATATCTCCCCCATCCTCGATTTTATTTTAGACGATTTTGTTGTAGACATTGAATCAATAAGCAAGGATTCTGCTGAAATCGGAAAAGTAGATTGGCGCAACACAAACCTTAGACTTCATGTCAATGAGGTCGCATTTCGTGGGGCCACACTTTTACCTGAAAACGAAAAAGCGCTTTCACCCCCTTTGCAATTATACCTCTATTTTCTTTTCCGAGGAAATCATTGACATGATTGTGCAAGAAACTAACCGGTGTGCTAGAAGTGAAGACATCAACACAAGCTTCAGTGTCCCTGCCGATGATATCCGCAAATACATAGGTATTCACTTATATATGGCGATATATAGATACCCAAATATAGAGGCGTATTGGGGCAAGAACGCCTTTGAACCTACTCGCAAAACAATGCCGGTGAAACGGTTTTTAGCCATAAAAAGATTCGTATCGTTCCGAGATGAGGAAGAAAGAATAAGAAAAGGCCAGCCGGCCTATGATCCGAATCTTCTCAACGAACGCTTTGATTCCATCCCAAAACATGTCCGATTTTGGTAAGTTTCAACTACTTGTTTATAATCTCATATAATTAAAACAGGTTTATTTTTTTCGTTTGACAGTGTCGATGAGCAAATGTGCTCCACGAAAATGAAACAAAATTTGAGGCAATATATGCCAAATAAGCCGCACAAGTGGGGCATAAAGTTGTTCGTATTATGCGATTCGTATGGATACGCATATGAGCGTAGCAATTATCATAACTACTAAACTATTTACATATATTTTAACATTAATTGCGGCATTATATGAATCTGTTCCTTGGTAGGTAGGTAGGTAGAAGTGGCTGCCGCAAAGGCACACCTAGGCCAGTAATAAAAGGCCCGTTGTGATACCACCAAAACACTAGGAAAGTCAGTCCCGGGGCCCGGCCATATGGAAAAACCCAGTGCTGTCGGGACTCTCCATATAGCCGAAACCCGGGACTGACACTCCTAACCGACACCGCTACCCCTCCTCGAACCATTTTGATAACTTGATGAAGGCCATCAAGTCCTTTATGTCTAGCTCCGCGACCTGGCTTAAGCTAACCAGGAAGGGAACTCCCAGAGAGCGCCTTCTCGCTCCGCTTAAGGCCGGGCAGTTGCAGATGAGGTGCTCCACCGTTTCCTCTTCCTCATCATCTTTGCAACTCCTGCAGCATCGTCGGTAGGGAACGCCTAGCCTTGCTGCGTGCCTACCAATAAGGCAGTGATCGGTTAAAACACCTATTAATATGGAGATTTCCTTCCTTTTTAGGGCGTATATGTGTCTAGATCTTTTAAGATCGCATTTTGGCCAGGTTTGCTTGGATATCCGGCACCCTGGGGCTTGTAGCCATCTTTCGTTGGCTTCGCGGAGTGTATGCTCCTTCAGCATTAGCTTGCACGTGGCAAACGGCATACCTATGCGCTCTTTATCTTGAAGAATCTGCTTGGTCGTGCCCTGCCTGGCAAGTTCGTCTGCCCTACAGTTTCTCTCAATGTCCCTGTGTCCCGGAACCCATGTGAGGTTCACGCGGTTCTGTTGGGCCGTCTCTTGAAGAGATCGACGACAGCTGAGCGTCAGTTCAGAGTTGAACGAGTAAGAGCCAAGGGATTTGATGGCCGCTTGGCTGTTGCTGAAAATACAGATATCCTGTCCGATGGTGCGTTCACCTATCCAAGTCACGGCGATTGGTGAAACTTCAGCCTGGAAGACGCTGCAGTGATCAGGTAGTCTAAAGGAGAGTTCTAGGTCCAAATCCCTTGAGTAAACCCCTCCTCCGACTCTGCCGTCTAACTTCGAGCCGTCGGTGTATATAAAAGTGCCGCCATTAGTAGCGGGACACCGATCTATGTTCTCCCAGTCTTCCCTGCTGGGAATGTTTATTCTAAAACAACAATCTCCGACTGTTGTGGTCGCACACCGATCTGTGCTCAGAGGGAGAAAGCTGTAAGATCTTAGAATACAGGAGTGTCCAATAGTGCTTGCGCCCCAGACGGACATTTCCCTTAGATGCACAGCCGATGCTGCTGCTGCCCGGTACCCTTCCAGATCGAGTGGCAAAAAGCCATGAATGGCCTGGAGAGCTTCATTGGGCGTTGTTCTTAACGCCCCGCTTATACAGATCATGTTCGATCTGTGGACTTTCCCTAACAGATTTAGGTTTGTTGCCTTTCTTAGCGCAGGCCACCATACCACGACTCCATACAGCATAATTGGCTGGATTATCGCAGTGTAGATCCATCTGCAAATTTTGGGGCTGAGCCCCCATTTTTTGCCAATGGCTCTTTTACACGTGTAAAGTGCAATGCACGCTTTCCTCTGGCGCTGGATGACATTCTCCTTCCAGTTAAGCTTTCTATCTAGAACTGTGCCTAGGAATTTGGCTTTGTCAGCTAAGTTCAGGCGCACGCCATCTAGTTCTGATAGGTTCAACGGTGGTATCTTGTACCGCCTGGTATAAAGGACAAGCTCCACCTTTCCCGGGTTGATGCTAAGTCCGCAGCGAGAGGACCATGAAGAAACTTCTCGCAGTGCTCCTTGCATCAAGTCACACAGGGTTTGTGGGAATTTGCCCCTATATGAAATAGCTAAATCGTCTGCATATACCACTATCTTCCCGCCCCCCCATCTTGTGTCTCGTAGCAGCGAGTTTACGGTGAGGTTCCATAGGAGCGGGGAGAGAACACCACCCTGACGCGTTCCTCTTGTGACATAGCGTGAAAGATCAACTGTTCCCAGTGAAGAAACTATTTTCCTTCCCTTTAGTAGTTGATCAATTAGTCCAATAAGAGACCTATTTATGCCCAGGTTTGTTAAAGCAGTGTTAATAGCCTCCGGCCTTATATTGTTGAAAGCCCCTTCGATGTCCAGAAAGGCCACGAGACAGTACTCCTTTTCATGCAATGATTTTTCAACAATAGAGACTAGGCTGTGGAGCGCAGTTTCCGTTGATTTACCTTTGGTGTATGCATGTTGATAGCTAGAAATAAGGTTGCTATCAATAGTAGAGGAGAGATAATCGCTAATTATCCTCTCGAAGGTTTTAAGTGCAAAAGACGAGAGGCTGATTGGTCTGTAGTCTTTAGGCTCATAGTGTGAGGCCTTCCCAGCCTTTGGAATAAAGACTACCGTGGCGCTTCTCCAGGAGCACGGAATGTATTTAGGAGCCAGGCAGGCTGAATAGAGAACTACCAGCCATTTAGCTGATATTTCCAGCGTGTTTATGAGTTGTGCGGCCGCCGTGGTGTAGCGGTTAAGTGTTCGGCCTTCTACACCAAGTCGTGGCGGTTCGATGCCCGGCAAAAGTAACATCAAAATTATTTAGAAAAAGAATTTTTCTAAAACGGGGTCGCCCCTCGGCAGTAGTTTGGCAAACTCTCCGGGTGTATTTCTGCCATGAGAAGCTTCTCAGCAAAAAATTCATTTGCTTTGCAAGTGCCGTTCGGAGTCGGTAAAAAACTGTAGGTCCCGCCAACTTGTAGGAAAAACTCAAAAAGCAACACACCACAAGTTGGAAATAGAAGCTCGGCTAAAAATCTCGTTAGAGGTTATGATGATAACCTGTAGGTATATCGCCGCCATTAGTTTTTTTTTATTTTTTTTTTTATGAGTTGTGCGGGGAAAATCCCGTCTGGCCCAGCTGCCTTGAACGGCTCAAAGCTTTTGATTGCCCACCTTACCCTTTCCTCCGTAATGGGTATGTTTACCGCCAGGTTTGTTGCAGATGCTACAGGTGCATCATACAAGTTCCCCGGAAAGTGTGTGTTCAGGAGCAGCTCCAGGGTTTCCCCTTCCGTGCTGGTCCAAGATCCGTCAGGCTTCCGTAAATAGCTAATGGCTATTTGAGTTTTTGATAGCACTCGTCTAAGTCTCGCTGTATCATCGACTTTTTCGACCCCGGTGCAGAAATTTCTCCACGAAGTTCTCTTCGCTTGCCTTATAGCCTTTTTATAGGCCCTCGGTTTAGCTTTATATTCGAGCCATTCAGGCTCCGTACCAATGCTCTTGGCCTTGTTAAATTGCTTCCTGCATGATATACGGAACGAATCCAGGTCGTAAGACCACCAGTGGGGTCTATGTTTGCCGCGTGGTTTTGGTACTGGACAAGCCTGCTCTAGGGCATTTGATAGCGCCGTTGTAAAGGTCGTTACCAGATCATCCAGTTCTCCCACTGATGAGGGGGCTTGTGGAGGTAATACTGGTAGGTCCCAAGCTAATATTTGGTTATGTAGCTGCCAGTTAGTGTTGCGTGGATTTCGTTTCATAACTGGCTGCTCAACAATAAAGTCTAACACAAATTCTATGTACCGATGGTCAGAAAATGAATGCTCATCAAGAACACGCCATTTTCTGACCCACTCATAAGCGCCTTCGCTACAAACAGTGAGGTCTATAACCTCCCTACGAGCTTTAGTTATAAAAGTAGGCTCGTTACCCACGTTACAAAGCACCAGGTTAGTTGTTAGTAGGTAGTCAAACAGAGACTCGCCCCTAGCGTTAAACCGCCTAAGCGATTTTGGCCGTCGCCTATCAAAGCACGCCAGTCATTCCTTTTTAGCGATAACTGACGCCAATTGGAAACCCCAAGGGAGTTCAAGTCATCCTCCACCTGTTGTTTCCATCTCAGTCGAGGCCTCCCCCTTCCTCTGCTGCCGAATTCGGGTGACGATTGGAAAACCTTCTGGGCTGGAGCTTCTTTGTCCATTCGCATGACGTGACCCAGCCAGCGGAGCCTTTGGGCTTTAATTCGCTGGACTATGGTCAGATCTGCGTAAAGCTCGTACAGCTCATCGTTAAATCTCCTTCGATACTCGCCGTCGGCATCACGGGAAGGACCATAAATCTTCCGGAGAACTTTTCTCTCAAATACTCCAAGGGCCATCTCATCTTCTCTTGACATTGTCCATGAATCTGAGCCATACATCAGGACAGGTATGATGAGAGACTTATAGAGCGCGATCTTTGTTCTTCGAGAGAGGACTTTACTTCTCAATTGCCTACTCAGTCCAAAGTAGCACTTGTTCGCAAGAGTGATTCTCCGTTGGATTTCTAGACTGATATTATTTTCGGTGTTAATGCTGGTTCCCAAATAGACGAAGTCCCTCACAGTTTCAAATTTGTAACTATCAACAGTGACGTGGCTGCCAAGGCGCAGGTGCGCCGATTCTTTCTTTGATGACAGCAAATACTTCGTCTTGTCCTCGTTGATCGCAAGACCCACTTTTTTCGCTTCTTTATCCAGTCCAGAGAAGGCAGCGCTTACGGCGCGGTTGTTAAGGCCAATGATATCAATATCATCGGCATACGCCAGCAATTGCACGCTCTTGTAAAAGATTGTACCATTGCGGTTTAGCTCTGCTGCTCGAATTATCTTCTCCAGCATCAGGTTGAAGAAATCGCACGAAAGGGAGTCGCCCTGTCTGAAGCCTCGTTAGCGTCAGCTCCAATAATAAGATGGCCCGTGCTGAAATTATCCACCAGATCTTTCACCTCCTTTGTGGAGGAGGTTCTTCGGCGTCATAGGGCATATAGACCGACGCCATCGTTAGGCTGGTGCTGCCGACTGTTAAGCTGGCAGTTGTAACGTCACCATTTGTGTAGTTGGGTAATAGAAAGGTGTTTAGCTCATACTTTACCAAAATACAGGTTCTGACCTTGCCCTCATCATTGGCTTGGATGAGCTTGTACCCCTTAGTCCCCAATCCACAGATCCTAGAGCTATTGACCCAGGGCTCTTGGATAAGGACCACGTCTACGTCGTCAACGAGGAGTTGTTCAGAGCACCTACACGATTTGGCGTGGCGGGAACCCTGCTGTCTGAGGCAGCATCAACGTTAGTGTGCTCAGGTTTAGCCACGATCGGGACGTCGAGGCCTTCTTCGTCAAGCAGGCTTTCTTCTATCGCCGAGTTGTTCGCAGCACCATCGCAATTTGACGTGGCGGATACCCCTTCCATCAGTACCTCGCGGCGGACTACCCGGAGACTCACGCATTAAGTCGAGGAGGGCTCTGCCCATTTCATTCCGGACATACAGCCACCGGTCTTTGGGGATGGACCAACGGTCGTTACCTCGGTCAATGAAACCTATAACGATTCTGTCCTTGCCCTGCAGTCAACTTAACTAGTTGTATACTAATCAAATACCAGTCAGCCAGACGGCCTCAACTAGTTCGAGTTCTGTAATTTTTCCATATTAGCAACTGGTATTTTTAACACGACGATGTCCTACGAGATGGCAATTGTCCTTCTCTGCATCAGCACCATACCAATTGGCTGACTAGTCAGCCTCTGCATCAGGAATATACCAGTTGATATACTTGTTATTATACACATCAGTATCATACCATTTAAGATACTAGTTCATATATACATCAGAATCTTACCAGTAGACATACTACTACTACCCTACGCGCCAGGACATACTAATCATTATGCACATTCAGATCGTACCACTTGTCATACTAGTACACGAATTTGACATTCATTCCAGTTGGTATACTAGTCGGTCTATGCACCAGTATCATAGTCAGCCTCTACATCAGCAATATACCAGTTTAATCTTTAGAAAGCAGCGACTATTTGTATTTGCCCAAACCCGAAAAAGCATCTGTGAATTGCAAGGTAAAACGAAGCAGTTATAAGAGAAAAAGAAAAGCAATTGTCCTCTTCTGCATCAGCACCATACCAATTGGCATACTAGTCAGCCTCTGCATCAGCTTATACCAGTTGATATACTAGTTCATACACAGCCAAAAATGAGCTAAAGGTTCTGAGTTCGATTCTCGGTAAAGTCAACACAATTTTTTTTATTCTATGTTTTTTAAATTATGTAGTTTATTGTATTTTTAATTTAATAATTGTATTCAACTTGCATGGTTCAATGAACTATATTGTTTGCTGGGTAGTTTGGCATTGACTGGCTTAAAGGTAATCAGAAATGAACTAGTATGAATACACCACAAATTTATAGCCAATGAACTAGTATTTTCGCTGAGTAGTTTGGCACTGAAACTAATCAACAATGAACTGGTATGCATATGCCACAAAATGTTTAGTCAATGAACTAGTATGTTTGCTGAGTAGTTCGACATTGACCGGTATAAAGGTGATCAGAAATGAACTAGTATGAATACACCACAAAATGTATAGTCAATGAACTATGTTGTTTGCTGAGTATTTCGACATTGACTAGTTTAAAGGTGATCAGAAATGAACTAGTATGAATACACCACAAAATGTATAGTCAATGAACTATGTTGTTTGCTGAGTAGTTTGGCATTGACTGGTTTAACGCTAATCAGCAATGAACTAGTATGCATACGCCATAAAATGTATAGTCAATGAACTAGAATTTTCGCTGAGTAGTTTGGCATTGACTGGTTTTAAAACTAATCAACAATGAAGTGGTATGCATATGCCACAAAATGTTTAGTCAATGAACTAGTATGTCTGCTGAGTAGTTCGGAATTTGACTGCAGGGTGGTTACTTCAGCAAAGATGAGTATTCCCACTACGGGGTTGAACTGATGCCGCTTCGGATGGGGGTTTACCTCTCCGTCCGATCTCTAGCGTTTGAAGCGATTACCGTTCACCCTCTTAGGCACATAGGGCCTCTGGAAATTTGTTATCAGAGCTTTCGCTTCCTCCACCATCTTCCTTTCTTCCGGCGACAGCTTCTCCTGCGATGCTCCCTCATATTGTTTAAGGATCCTTGCGGCCTTTCTTTTATCCCAGTACGCAAAGCGTCGGGGAGATGCCTCTTGGGGGGGATTCAGACTCGTAGTTGCCATCGCGGTCTCTCCCTTTGCGGCGTCGTCCTTCTCTTTCGAAACTCTGAAACCAGGTCGTGAGACCATTGCCCCAGATGTGAAGAGATTGGGTTTCGTACCAGCGCTTGATGGAAGTTTAGCTTCCGCCGTTTTCTGCTTGACTGCGTAGGCAGCCGCACTGCTGCTTGCTCCCATCAAGTCACTCTTACTTGATAGCAGTTTGGGGGATGACTGACCCGTAGTTTCCATCGCTGTCGGCCTCCCAGTTAACTTTGAGGCGGAGTTTGTCCTCCGGCGTTGTGTTTTCGCTTGCTCCAGCATAGTTCTTCTCTGCTGCGGAGTAAACGAAGTCGTTAATTGCTTTGTATTTTGTGTGTTCTTCATCTTGTTCGTACGACCCCTCGCCGGACAAGGCCAGCTTAGGGTCAAGGGTAGTGTAAGGGGAAGTGTGTCGTCCGCCGCGGCAGAGCCCCATACCGCGGTAAGACCATAGTTACTCCCTGAGGCGGCCCGGTATCAGTGAGGCTCCGTTCAACTACAGCCACGATTTGCCTCCCGGCTGCAAACGTCCAATGGGCACGGTATCGCATAACACCCTGGATTGGGAGGGAAAAGTTTTGCACATTTATATAGCGAGCCGCTTGCTTCAAGACAGACGCTCGCTTACAGCCGCACCTCATGGTGTACAGACGCTGCGAAAAAGACCCCGGTGAGCCCTTAAACCAAGTATGTCAGAGTGGCCCCACCGGGGCTCCCTCTCTTTCTGCCGCGAGCCTAGGTAGCTCAACGTTTCCCAGAGTGCACGAACGAGGACGCCAGAGTCGGGATTGAGCGCGGTCACTCAGCAACCAAACCCCATTACACTCCTGTTCCTTGAAATAGTACAACATTTATATAAGTTATTTTCAAATTTTTGTAATGACGTTTTTCAAACTTTGAAACTTGACCAGTCCGAAACCAGTGGTTATAAAAAATAAATGTGTGTCAATATGTTCCTTTAGGACCCTAAAGAAGTGTCCCTCAAAGTTTGAGCGAAATCCGAGACTAGCCAGCTTTTTGAATTAGACGTTTTCATATGGATTGTCACAAAACAAAAAAAAACTTGTTTGATTTAATTTTTTTTATTGTTTCATACAAAAATATAGAGTTAGTCTTGTAAATATGTATTTTTAGTAAAAGTCCGTATGAGGGCCCCATTTTTGAAATATATTGATTTTGTAGAGAATTTAATGAGCAATCGAATGCTGGTATTTAGAACTAAAAATGTTGTGGGTAACACTGTGCAGTTGCAATGTTAAAAATGCAATTGTTATAATAAAAATAAAAAAAATTGCAAAATGCAAAAAATTTATTAAGGAACGCAAAGCCTGATTCATTAGCTTTCAAATGAGCTCAAGTTGAAGTTTGTAGCATTAGTACAAGCCGAGATATGACAGATTGAGTAGGTACATGTTTTCATTAGTTTAAGAAAAATTCCAAACTTTGACAGATCATATCTCCAAAGAATAACGAAAAATTGGCAAAACAAAAAATACGTGTCAAATCAATTTATAGTCCCTACGTATAAGCCGAATTTGAATAAAATCCGTAGCATGACGGTTGGTTTTTTACAAAATTTGGATCACTTGAAAAAGAAACGCTCATATAGGTACAATGGCGCGGGGGACAGAGTTATTCTACCAAATTGTCCGTTTGTTCGTTTGTCCCAAACTGTGAACAACCTCATGAACCACATCATTTACTTTGACAACTTTTATACATCTTTACCTCTATTGGTCTATTTGCGAGCTCGGGGTATATTTGGTCTTGGCACAATTCGAATGAATCGCATTCCTAATTGCAAACTGCCACCGGATAGTGTCATAGTGAAGAAGGAACGCGGTTCTCAACAGACTTCGTGGGCTCTGCATATGGCATCGACTTAAGCACAGTAGTTTGGAAGGACAACAAATCAGTTAAGCTGGCTTGGACTCAGGGGCGCAGCCAGAAGAAAATGGCTGGGGTGGTTTTGAATTTTTTTCTTTTTAATATTTTCCTAGCACAACTATTTTAAAATTTGTTTATAGCGCCAGTCAGGAGTAGCGCAAAGAAGCATTTAAAAAAGATAATTAAACACATGTACATTAGATTGGGCCAAAAATTAAAAATTTCGTTTTTTTCAAAAATTATATTAATTTTCTTTTTAAGAAAGGTGAAAAAAATTACTGTAATTTTTTCGGATTTTTAAAGTCTGGAGGTCTATCATCGGTAGTTTAGACTTTACATACTTTACCTCATATTTGGTATAAAAACGACAAACCGTTGTTGTAAAACATTTACCATTTAGGCGGTTAAACCTGCCTGCGCCCCTGCTTGGACTTATGTAGGTATTGAGCCATTCGTTCGAAGAAATCCAAATAAGGACTTACCCAAGGCAAAGTAATATGACAGAAAGAAAAAGCAACATATTCAAGTCAATTGTCCTCAAATCACTCGTGAGTACAACAGCCATATGGGAGGTGTCGACTTAATGGGTGGTTTGATGGGCCGATACCATGTGAGAGCTAAGACACGTGATGCAATGACGCGCTTTTTTATCATTTTATTGATATGGCTTCAACTAATGCTTACATTCTCTATAAGTGAATAAGTGCGGAGAAGATGAATGATTCCAACAACATACCTGAAGAAGGAGAAAAGATGTTACAGCTGCCTGAGTTCAGAGAACAAATCGCTGCTGGTCTGGTGAACTGCACTCAAATACGTCTGGTTGGTCGGCCATCTACATCAAGCCAACATCCTATTACACAAGTGGAATCTTTGCCGGATAGTCTAAGTATAGGCAGAAAAGCTGTGCATCCTGTAGATGATGTCCGTTTCAGCAACAACACTCATCTTCCGAAATGGCTTGACAAGAAAGGTGGTAAAAAATGATGCAAACTTTGTAAAAAGTCCCAAACTCAATGTGTTTGTGAAATATGTAACTTACATTTATGCTGCTCTGCCACAAAAAATTGCTTTTCGGAATATCATACAAAAACATAATCTAATTCCTATTTTATTCATTGTACTACCATACTTTTTGCAATAAAACATCGTTCCTTAATAAAATGTGTAGGTCTTAGAATTTTTACTCCCCAACCGGCAAGAGTGCCTGTAGGCACGTTTTCTTAATTTTCACTTAGCTGCCAAACGAAAAGATATATTGAATTTTTTCTGACAGATTTGAGTTTGTCATGTCCTAATTAAGCTAGAAAATAAATCACAAATCTACTTGTTTATAATCTCATATATAAATTTATATAAGTTATTTTCAAATTTTTTTAATGAAGTTTTTCAAACTTTGAAACTTGACCAGTCCGAAACCAGTGGTTATAAAAAATAAATGTGTGTCAATATGTTCCTTTAGGACCCTAAAGAAGTGTCCCTCAAAGTTTGAGCGAAATCCGAGACTAGCCAGCTTTTTGAATTAGATGTTTTCATATGGATTGTCCCATTACAAAAAAAAAACTTGTTTGATTTAATTTTTTTTATTTTTTCACACAAAAATATAGAGTTAGTCTTGTAAATATGTATTTTAGTAAAAGTCCGTATGAAGGCCCCATTTTTGAAATATATTGATTTTGTAGAGAATTTAATAAGCAATCGAATGCTGGTATTTAGAACAAAAATGTTGTGGGTAACACTGTGCAGATGCAATGTTAAAAATGCAATTGTTATAATAAAAATAAAAAAATTGCAAAATGCAAAAAATTTATTAAGGAACGCAAAGCCTGATTCATTAGCTTTCAAATGAGCTCAAGTTGAAGTTTGTAGCATTAGTACAAGCCGAGATATGACAGATTGAGTAGGTACATGTTTTCATTAGTTTAAGAAAAATTCCAAACTTTGACAGATCATATCTCCGAAGAATATCGAAAAATTGGCAAAACAAAAAATACGTGTCAAATCAATTTATAGTCCCTACGTGTAAGCCGAATTTGAATAAAATCCGTAGCATGACGGTTGGTTTTTTACAAAATTTGGATCACTTGAAAAAGAAACGCTCATATAGGTTCGAATTTTCCAATGGCGCGGGGAAAGAGTTATTCTACCAAATTGTCCGTTTGTTGGTTTGTCCCAAACTGTGAACAACCTCATGAACCACATCATTTACTTTGACAACTTTTATACATCTTTACCTCTATTGGTCTATTTGCGAGCTCGGGGTATATTTGGTCTTGGCACAATTCGAATGAATCGCATTCCTAATTGCAAACTGCCACCGGATAGTGTCATAGTGAAGAAGGAACGCGGTTCTCAACAGACTACGTGGGCTCTGCATATGGCATCGACTTAAGCACAGTAGTTTGGAAGGACAACAAATCAGTTAAGCTGGAGAAGATGAATGATTCCAACAACATACCTGAAGAAGGAGAAAAGATGTTACAGCTGCCTGAATTCAGAGAACAAATCGCTGCTGGTCTGGTGAACTGCACTCAAATACGTCTGGTTGGTCGGCCATCTACATCAAGCCAACCACCTATTACACAAGTGGAATCTTTGCCGGATACTCTAAGTATAGGCAGAAAAGATCTGCATCCTGTAGATGATGTCCGTTTCAGCAACAACACTCATCTTCCGAAATGGCTTGACAAGAAAGGTGGTAAAAAATGGTGCAAACTTTGTAAAAAGTCCCAAACTCAATGTGTTTGTGAAATATGAAACTTACATTTATGCTGCTCTGCCACAAAAAATTTCGGAATATCATACAAAAACATAATCTAATTCCTATTTTATTCATTGTACTATCATACTTTTTGCAATAAAACATCGTTCCTTAATAAAATGTGTAGGTCTTAGAATTTTTACTCCCAAACGAAAAGATATATTGAATTTATTCTGACAGATTTGAGTTTATCATGTCCTAATTAAGCTAGAAAAAAATTCCCAACTTTTCAGACCGTATTATCGAAAGCGCCTGATATATCGATGAATGCACACAGGTCTATGTTTTTAGACTCTATGGCCTTATCAATTGTTTCAATAAGGCAATAGATAGCAGTCTCCGTGGATTTTCAGGGTTTCTCTATGTTTACTTCCCTAATGTGCTGATCTAGAATTTTCTCCATTCCCTTTAGGAGAAAGGAACTGAGACTTGTTGGTCGATATGACGATGGCAGATTTTCCGGTTTTCCTGGCTTCGGTATAAATACAACCTTAACCTCTGTCCACCTGTTGGGAATATATCCTAACAGCAGGGATGCTCTATATAAATTTGATAGGACTGGAGCTCTATAGTTGATTCCTTGCTGCAACAGACAAGGATAGACCCCATCCGGGCCTGGAGATTTGAAAGGACGGAAAGTCGATAAAGCCTGGACCTTGTTAACCTTGGTTAGCTTTGTCGCCAGGCTCTTTTCTCTACCACTAATTGTTGGAGAATCATCTACTACGGGATGTGAGTGTTCATAGCCTGGTATACAGTCCGGAAAGTGAGTAGCAAGCAAAAGTTTGCATGTGTCTTCCGGCTGCTTCGTGTAGCTCCCATCTGAGTTCTTCAGAGTACCAGTGACGTTGCTATGGCCTCTCGCAGGCCTTTTTGGAGCCGCACTGCCGTAGGGAGATCTTTAATATTTTCGCAGTGTTCTTTCCACGTTGTCCTCTTAGATTTTCTAAGTTTTCTATTATAAGAAGTTAGAGCATTTTTATAGGAGACCCAGTCTCCAGTGTCTTTAGCTGCATTAAACAGCCTTCTGGTTTGACATATTAATTGTGCAAGCTTTTTGTTCCACCAAGGAACATCACGTTGTATACGTTGTTTGGCTTGGGAACAACTCTCGCAGAAAGCTGTTGTGATATCTGAGTGAAGCTGTTCAGCCTCTCTCTCGAGCTCCCGCCCCGTAGTTATTGGTTGGTGCAAGCAATTGCCGCGTTCTTCCATGGTAAAACGAAATTGCCAAGCAACAGATGTCGCTGCGGTGTGATCTCAAGGCAAACAGATATGTATTCATACATATAAAACAAGAAAATAACATAAAAAATACACGTATTAACGAACATAGTAGCAATTATCCCACGAAATCAAACAAGCAGTGTTGGTGTAACTAGTATGACACGCTGCGGTTAGAAATTCCTAATTTCTCCACGGTTCAATAACCACTATAAAGGGAAAAATTTCTAACAACAAATACAAAGCCGTACGTCTAGTTCCTTAACTAGAACGAAATTGCAATCACGGTAGCTGGTATTGTTTGTTTGTGAGTTGTTGCTCAGTTTGTTCGTTAATAACAAGAAATAAAATAATTTAAAAATAAATTATTCGATCGGTCAAATAGTCCATGAAATTTTCTACTGTTCCCACTTCGATTTCCTCGGATTTCTGAAAACGGACGCATGGTCAGAAAAGTGACCCATGTCGATTACAATATGTTTGTGGTCTGACATTGATTCCTCCCCCGAGACGTGCCAATTTGTGAGGCGAAGGCCATGTTTTGGCTGCATAGAGTAAGGTCAAGAACCTCACCTCTAATAGCGTTAACAAAAGTGGGTTCATTACCACGTTTCATTACACTGATATTGTGACTACTAATAAACTCCAGGAGATGCCCTTTGAAAACTATATTTGATGTCAAATTGAGATGTATACAGTTTTTCAAAGGTAGTTAAGCTATGAGGGATTAAGGGTCATTTACGTGGACTTCCGATGCTGCAGTGGATTGGGCTGGTGTTCGATTACCTGACCTGGACTGGTACTGGGATGCTAGAATAGTCTGCTGACCGTTGGTTGATTGGACCTGGAACCTACTGGTTGAAACTTCGACCAAATTCAATAAAACGCACTTCAAATGCTGGTTTTCTTGGCACTCTATTTAATATTTATTTTCACTTTAAAATTAGATATTATGAATTAGTTTATAAAGTTATTCGCGGGAGCACAATATAAAAATAATAATACACAAAAGCAATGATGATTGTCCACTTGACAGCTGGTATGGTGAGGTTTACGCGTGGTTGCCATCCGTACCAACTTGTCGGCCGTAGGGGGAATTCACAGATTAGAGATTTAGGAAATATTATTAAAGTGAGAGTTATGGGTTTGAAATCAGCACGGGTGGCTGCTATGTCGCGTAAACATTCTGCCCCGCCAAGGCGTACTAAGCGCCTAGTGGATGTTGTAACTCCTGCAGGGAGAGGGAAGAGCTTTGTGGACTGTACTTATTTACGTAGATGGGAGTGGGCACTGGAGGCCCTCGTCATTCGCAGACGACGGGAGAAAACAGAGTTTTGTGAGGGGTCTTGTGAGGATGCCGTTTTGCGTGCGGATATCCACTACGCGAATGTGTCCGTCTCGTCCTGGATGTAGCTTTTCCAATCGACCCAGTCGCCACTCAGTGGGAGGTAAGTTGTCTTCTTTGATGATGACTAGATCTCCAATTTTCGGGGGAGTTTGAGCGGTTTTCCATCGATAACGCTTTTGAAGATCGGTGAGATAGTCAGTTTTCCAGCGTTTGCTGAATTGGTGATGCAAGACCTTTAATCTTTCCCACCGATTTATCATAGAGAGGTTTTCGTGATTCGGTTCGGGAAGAGAGAGAAGGGGTGCGCCGCGAAGAAAATGACCCGGGGTAAGGGCGGTGAGGTCATTTGGATCTTGAGAAAGCTGGGAGATAGGGCGAGAGTTAAGTACGGCCTCTATCCTGATCAATAGAGTAGAGAACTCTTCGAAAGTGAATGTATGAAAAGGTCCAGCGAAGTCGACACCTGTCGTGGTAAAAGGAGAAGCAAACGTGCATCGTTCGGGGGGTAAGGCTTTTTTATAAGAGGTTTGAGACGGGCAATATAGAACTCCTGCCTTATAATTTGCTGCATGAGGCGAGCTTCTGCATGCAAAAGTAGCTCATGGATATATCGAATGTATAGCGTAGCGAGACAAGATTTTTCGGGAATGATGAGGGGATGATGCTCGTTGTAGGTGAGGGCTGCATGTTCTAATCGACCGTTGACCCGAATGATTCCGCTTTTATCCAGAAAGGGGTTAAGTGGTAGCAAGGAACTCCGCTTTCCAATGGGATTCGCATTCTCGAGGCATGTTCTTTCAGGAGCATAGTACCGGGTTTGAGTCATGATGATCAGTCGATGTTTTGCTCTTTTGAGTTCGGCGTGGGACAGCGATGGTTCGACGGGGTCATGGATCCCTCTGGCTGAGTCCTTGGACCGGCGTATAAACCGGAGAACGCTATCACTCTTAAGGCGCGGGGGTAGGAGGAGAACCGATCGAGTATATCCTCGGTATCTTCGGTAGCGTGTAATGCCTCTATTCGGCGAAGTTCGGGAGGTTCGATGTTTCGAATCGTTGGTTGTGGCCAATCTTCGGGGGATTTGGAGAGCCACTCTGGACCGTTCCACCAGAGTTGTGAGTTAGCGAGCTCGACGGGAGTACAGCCTCTGGTTCCCATATCTGCCGGGTTATCCTTACTGCGCACGTGCCGCCAGGGAACATTGCCCACGAGATCTATGATCTGCGCTGTTCGGTTGGAGACATATGTTTTCCAGGAGTGCGGGGGGGGGGGGGGGGGGGGGGGGCTTTTCGAGCCAGGCCAACACAATTTCCGAGTCAGACCACATGGTTAATTTCTTTGGGCCGAGATTCAGATGGGATTGAACTACTGCGACTAATTTGGCCAGTAAGAGAGCTCCGCAGAGTTCCAGGCTTGGCAGACTAATTGTTTCGAGAGGAGCCACTTTGCCTTTGGAGACAAGGAGGTGGGAGAAAACTTGAGTGCCGACAGTAGTTCTTAAATAGAGATTCGCGCAATAAGCCTTTTCAGAGGCGTCGCAGAATCCATGGAGCTCGACATGTTGATCGGGGGCGAAATTAATCCATCGGGGTATTTGAATGGCTGAGATTGTTTCGAGATTTTTCGCGAATTGCGTCCATTTGACCAGGCGTATAGGCTTGACCTGTTCATCCCAGGCGGTTCCGTCTAGCTATAGTTCCTGCATGAGTATTTTCGCTTGTATCATAATGAGCGTTAGCCACCCTGCCGGGTCGAAAAGTTTCGCAATGGAGGAGAGTATTTGTCTCTTGGTGGAGGCTGAGGAGGCGGGATTTGAGTCGACTGTGTAGGAGAATGTGTCTGAGAGCGCGTTCCACTGAATTCCTTGAGTTTTGGCGATACTACTTTTTTCGAATTCGAGAAAGTCGGTTTCAAGTAAGTCCGCTTTGGGAATATTTTGCAGAATTTCCGGATGGTTTGCGGTGATCTTTTTTAATGGGAAGCCGGCAGAGTTCAGAGATTCTATAACTTCATATAGTGCTTGTTCGGCTGATTGAAGATCATGGCTCCCGAATAAAATGTCGTCTACATAAGTTTTGGACTTAAGTATAGGGGCTGCCCTCTGGTGGGATTGGGATACGTCTTTTGCGAGCTCATGAAGAGTACGTGTGGCCAGGTATGGCGCACAATTGACACCAAAAGTGACCGGACTTTTGTCGTTTTCTTTTCTGGTTTTACTACCGCGTGATGAGGGAGATAAAAGGAGTAGTATTTACCTTGAGAGACCACTTCGCTCGGCTGCATTCTTCCATGTGGTTGAGGGACAGGTATTCTTCGAGAACTTTGTCGTATTGGGGTTTGAGATCGCCCTTTTTTCGAAGAGTGCGTTCCATGCCGACACATTGTCGTAGGGCTGCAGTTCGGGAATGACCTAATCCGATATCGTTCGGGAATGATGGTTTGAATGGGAGACGAACAATATATCGACCGTCAGCAGTTCGGGTGGTTGTGTTTTTGTAAAAATCTTCGCACATTTGATCTTCGGGAGTTTCCAATAGAGGTCTGGGTACCTCTTCAATTTCCCAAAATTGCTTTAGTTGTTCATCAAGCTGGGCATTGGAGATTTCATACGCTTGGGTTGAGTAAGCTGTTACTTTTTCGGGGGTTTGACCACTTACAATCCAGCCAAATATAGTGTTTTGGGCTAGCAGTGTGGGGGAGATTTTCTCAATGCCATTAAGCATTATTTGCGGGATGAGATCGCTGCCTAGTACTAAGTCAATTTGGGATGGGTTCTGACAGTTTTGGTCCGCCAGCTTAAGATGAGACCATTTTTGACTTTGGTCATAGTTCCACTTGAGCGTTGGGAGAAGTCTAGTGAGGCGAGGTAACACTATGGCTTGGGTTTTAATTTTAATTTGACTGTCATTTGAGACGAGTGTTAGGGAACAGAGCTTATTTGAGGTTTGAACGACTCCGCCTCCCATGCCCGATATTTCAAATAGGGAGTGGGTATAGGGAAGGCCTAACTTTCTCTGGGCTTTGGACGATATGAAGCATCTTTCAGACACTTGGTCCACAAGGGCTCTCAGCTTGAATATTTCTCCTTTGTGTTCCACCGAGACTATTGCTGTAGGAAGGATTGTGGTGCTGTCATTCTTTGAGTGCAGTGACTGTATCTGCTCTGCGTTTGAAATTGAGGGGTTCTCTTCAGGAGATGAGGCGCTGCTGGGGTCCTGTCCACTGCTTCCTCCGATCGTTGCCACTTGGGATGCGGTTCTGCTTACTCCGGCTGTGTTATTTGGTTAGAGACACGTTCTGGTACTGGAACAATTTTCTAGCAAGTGGGATTGAGATAAGCAATTCTCGCATAAATTATTTTCTCTCACGTATTTTTTACGTTCTGGGATTGAGAGTTTTTTGTACCGCAAACAGCTTTGGAGAGTGTGGGACGACTGTTTGCATAATTTGCAAGCATACATTTTTTGGTGCTCTGTGGCATGGGCATTCGTTTGTGTTAGGGAGTTGTTGCTGTAGTTTGTTTGGGATTGACCTGTTCTAAACTGGTGCTTATTCTGAGTTTGGGGCGGTCTTGAGTAGTTTTGGGGTGTTGGAGTGAAACGGGGTTTGGCAGGGCGCCATTGGTCCACCCTCTCCACTATCCGAGTGGTCAGAAATTGGTCCATTTGGGACCAGTTAGGGAGGTTTCTTCTGGAGCTTAATGATTGCTCCCACAGCGCAACTGTGCCTTCAGGGAGTTTTGAGGTCACTATGTAAATTAATATGGGATCCCAGCTCTCTGTGGAGACTTGTTGAGTTGCTAGTATTTGCAGACAGGTATTTACAGAGGACTGCAGTCTTTGGATGTCCTCACTGTTTTCCGCTGGAATTGCTTTTAAGTTCATGAGAACGCGGATTTGGTTATCCACTAGGACTCTCTTGTTCTCATATCGGGACCTTAGTGCTTCCCATGCTAGGGCAAAGTTGTCATCACTCAATGGGAATTTTTTCACAATTTGGCCTGCCTTGCCTTGAGTTTTGTGTCTGAGATGGTATAATTTTTGGGCGTTGGAGAGTTTCGGGTGGTTGGTATAGACCGCAGTGAACATGTCGCGGAAATATGGCCATTGATCATACCCTCAGTAAAATATTTGCGTATCGCATGGGGGAACCTTCAGGTTCATACCGGAACTTTCTTGTGGTTGTGGAGTAATAACTTGACGGTCGGGATTGTTCAAACTTTTGAGCTGCATTTGATCACCAATTTGGGCTTTGGTGTCTTCATATGCTATTAGGCATTCCCGGTATTTACCGAAAGCAGAGGATTTAAAATCTTTCGTGAGATCTTTTTCATCCGTCTCTACTATTACATCATAAGCGGCTTGTACTCGCTCCCAAAAGTGGTCGATGTTTTTATCCTTTACTGCTAGGGCTGATTCGGTATTATTTTGTATGGGAGTTGAGCTGAACCGAGTACAATAATCAGTAAAATTATCCGTTTCGGATATAAATCTATTTTCTTCAGCACAAGACATTTCGATAAATGAGGAAATTTTCTTTATTGGGATAATTTTAACGAAATTTAGTGAGGGGACTGCTTTTATTTATTGGAAATACCAAAAACCAATTTTTTTTCGATTGGTCCGGAATGGAGTAGTCTAGGACCAGTTGGACCGTCTGAGTCAGTTGAGTCGAACTGGAAAAATTTGATGGTGGGTATCGCAAATTTGGAGTGAACAAGAAAATTTACTGCTGGGTATCTCAATTCGGGCCGAACGGAGCGACTTTAATGCTGGGTATTGAGTGGATAAATGTATGTAAATATGTATTTAACGTTAGTCGCAAGGAGAATGAGTATACAAAGGGCACTGTGATAACTTTGTGTAAATATGTATAAATATCACTGCAAGGGATTTTCCTTTTGATGATAATTGTGGCGGGAAGAAAATAATTTTTGGCGGGAAGATTTTCTCGGGGATATATGTAGTTTAGGGAACTATTTTAACTTTTTGGGGAGGTGCTGGTTTATTTAATGGCGAAGAAGGACCACTAGTTAAGCTATGAGGGATTAAGGGTCACTTATGTGGACTTCCGATGCTGCAGTGGATTGGGCTGGTGTTCGATTACCTGACCTGGGCGGGTACTGGGATGCTGCAATAGTTTGCTGACTGTTGGTTGATTGGACCTGGAACCTACTGGTTGAAACTTCGACCAAATTCAATAAAACGCACTTCAAATGCTGGTTTTCTTGGCACTCTATTTAATATTTATTTTCACTTTAAAATTTAGATATTATGAATTAGTTTATAAAGTTATTCGCGGGAGCACAATATAAAAATAATAATACACAAAAGCAATGATGATTGTGGTTGCCATCCGTACCAAATTTAACTTGTCGGCCGTAGGGGGAATTCACAGATTAGAGATTTAGGAAATATTATTAAAGTGAGAGTTATGGGATTGAAATCAGGACGGGTGGCTGCTATGTCGCGTAAACAAAAGGTTTGAGAAATAGTTGATCGATGTTTGTTGAGCAGGATTAGGTTTGATCGATGTTTGTTGAGCAGGATTAGGTTTAGGAATATGGATAGGGATACATACAATGAAATAAATTCTTGGATGGAAAACGTTTGCTATCAGCTAGTATAGATATGTATAAAGCAGAATCCAAAAAATCCCATGTGTCTGGCAGAATAAATTTTTGGTTTTATTGGTGCTATAGCTACTGTTTATTAGATACTTTAATGGCCATTTTCTCAAGTAAACTTTAAAATTTATCTGCCCGATAAAAACAATTTTTTTATAGTGCAAATAAATTTTAAAGTTTACTTGAGAAAATGGCACTAAATCTAACGCTGATGATGATCATTTAGGCGTTGTTGATGTTGTTGCTGATATATCCTATTTCCATTAATATGTGTGGAATTTTGGTGATGCTGAAGTACAATTTGCATTGAGCTTTGTGTTATTGGCTGTTGCGATTCTGGGTAATGACTGTGGGCACTCGAGTGCCGGGAGTAAAGTTGGTGCGACTGTTGGTGCATCGCCCTTTGCATATCCTGAACAGAATGCATCAGAGGTGATGGAAGAGCTTCTGTCGGAGATGTTACCTTAACATCCATGGACCCCCTCGTTGACTTTGCTGTTGACCCGAAAATATTAATATTACTTATCACATTATTCGATATTGATGGCGTTACTGTCGCTGATTTTGTTGATTCGCCGGGCTCGTTATCACTGCAATTAAATACGCTATAACTGCTGCTTACAGGTGAAGGCATACCTATGCTGACATATTCAAAATTGCTGTTGACCACGTTAGCACATGAACCAATGGCGGCTGAAGCAACCGCAGCTACAGCAGCAACGGCGGCGACTGATGTTGCAGGAGCTGGTCTAATATCAAGATGAGTTGAACCCAGAAGCGAGCCGACCGACGAACATGTACGTGAACCGGTATTTGTTGATGGAAAGCTAGTTGCTTTTGCCAAAAGTATTGAAGATCACTGAAGGCGAGGCCAATAATTGGTATTGGATAAGTCACTGATACTTTGTGTGGATATTTGCACTGGTACGGATACGCCTGCTGATATAACTCCCGCAATGGTGTGGCTGTCTGCAATTTGAATAGGGCCAATGTTGAACATAAATAAAGAATATATTTCAAATATATTTTGAGCGCATACTATATAAATAAAGAACGATGATTGTACCTGTATTAGTGGACCCAGTAACTGAACCGGTTCCGTACATAGACGAATGTTGTGAGGGGGGTTGTTGGTGAGCGGCTGCAGGGTTACAAGATGAACGCGCGTGTGACGCATATGGCACAGGGCCTAGAGAGAGTGGATCATGAAACATGTAAGGGTAACTGTCTCGTTGTTGTAGACAAGTGGGGCTAAAATATGTTAACCAAATTAAAACGCTTATTTATATAGATTTATATAGATGACCAATTGGCTACTTACTTGTAATTTTCCGCTATAGATGCAATTGGCTGTGGTATCGATGAGTACATCGTGTTAAAGCCGGAGTTAAGGGAAAGGCGGGGAGTAATGGCTTGTAGGGATGGACTTGCGGCATTACTGTAGCCAACGACATTAACCACCGCTGCAGCCGCAACGGCAACTGAATCGCCAGTAATTGGAATAGCTGTATTTCTCTCATTTTCGGAGCACGGAATTCCTCCTGACACTGAGGTCACTCTGCCAACGTTCGAGTTTTCTGTTACAGTGGCGTTATTTCTAGTTGAATTGATATCGGAAGAAGTACCACCACTCACACAAGCTGAACTATTGGGGTCAGATGAACTGCTAACCACGTTTAACGCAGTTATCTTTTCGGCGTTGGAGCGAGCTCCATCACTGCTTACATGGTCAACTGATCGTCGCTGATTTCGAAGCTTTTCTTCACGTCTCCATTTAGCCCTACGATTCGAAAACCAGACCTGTTTTTTGAAAGTCGTTATTAGTACTTTATTTTACTGATTTAAATAACTATTGCTATAAAGAAAGAAATATGCGGAGATTTGAAATTTTCTGAACACGATTTTGTCATTTCTCAAAGCTGTATTTTCAAAGGCAGACAATTCATATAAATTGTGCAGTTATATATTTATACCATGATACAATAACATGATAATAGCCATGGTACAACCAACAGGTAAGTGCATCAGAGCTGTATTTTTTAGTACTTACCCTGATACAACCATGCTTTCGGCTCCAAACTGTGAATCGGTGTTGACACTTTCGATTTGTTTATTTTAAATTTTGCAATTCAAACGTGCGCGTGATTAAAAATTTTCCCATTATTAAAAAAAATTGTTAAAAAAACCAAAAATTTTGCTCTCTTTGTTGAGAGCTCAGCTACGGCTGCCTTCTCCTTTGGATCGCCAGGTCGAGAGACCACTGCCACAGACAGTTAATTTTGAAACGGAGGTTGTCCTCCGATTGCTTCAGCCTTGTTCTCTTCTGCTGCGCGGTAAACGAAATTGTTGTTTGTTTTATTTTTTTGTTCCTATTCATCTAGTTTGTGGTACCCTAGCCAGACAAGGCCATCTTAGGGTCAGGGACAGAGTAAGGGGAAAGGGTGTCGTCCGGCGCGAAAAAGCGCAATACCTCAGTAAGGCCACAGTTGCTCTCTGAGGCGGCCCATTATCAGACAGGCTCCGTTCGACTACAGCCATGATTTGCCTCCCGGTTGCAAACGTCAAAAGTGCACGGTGCCGGATAACACATTAAATTGCGAAACTATGATCACAAGGGAAGAGTAGCCCTGTGGCTACCGACTAAGTCCTCGTACCGCAAAAATAGGGAAAACTTGTAGTCATTTCGCACAAATTGGATTCCGTGTCGGCTATAAACTTTGCTTGAGCGGAGTAGCACGTTTCTGTACGCATTTTGCACAATTTTAGCAAAAATTGCCTCAAAATTCTCCAAAATAAGTTTTTGTGTACATACAGTTGTCAAAAAAAGAATTAATTTCTTATTTTTTCCATAATTGTAAACAATAACTGACATTTGGGAGCCGAATGCTACCAACAAAATACACAGTAAGGTTGCATTTCCCATCTACTCCTATTTTCAGAGTTGCATTTTCCCTTCTGCTCTTATCTGTTGATTGTACCATGGTATAAAAATTCAGAAGGTAATTTCACTTCATTGGTAAAATTTTATTTTGGGAGTTTTGGAAAATCAGTTTGGGACTTTTTGCATAGTGTAAAAAACATCATAAAAGAATTTCGAATTCAAATTTTTCTGAAAGAAGACTGCTAGACTACTAGAACTCTACTACTCTAAATAAGTGGTACGCAAGGTAAAAACCTGCTTGGCTTCATAAACCCGCGTTGTATAATATTAACTTGTATTATTATTTTTCGTTTTTAGTTTTTGCGAAGACATCGTTCTGCTTAGAAGTATCATCAATCGCGGTACGCTCCCGAAATGGCACCTTCGGAGTAGTCGAGCACTGAACGTGATTACAACACGGTGGAACCACAAAATATCGGCTAGGAAATCGACCCGTGAAAATCACCCCTAAGGCCGGATACACATAAAACTTTTTGTTCGACCTTTATGTTACATTTACACTGCACCAAATGCGACGCATTTGGCGGTTATTTCGAGAATGTTTGTCCGCAGAATGAATTTGTTTGCCAAATTAGATGAATTTAATTTAATTTGACCTAATTTGGTGATCAAATTGAATCTGCGGATGAACGGTCTCGAAAAAACTTGGCCAAAAGTGAAGCTTTTGGTGCAGTGTAAACGTAGCTTTACTTTGACAAATATTCGCCTCAAAGCAACGAGCGCAACATACGTCATTGCTTTAACAATTCTGAATCAACAATTTTTAAACATAAGTAACTTTTGGCCATTTTGTTTTGAAATATGTTTAGGTACCTATTATATTACTCAGAAACTTTTTTCTTGAAACTATTCTCTCAACTCAAAATAAATTTCAATGTCATAGCAAACATAATGTCAAAGTCCTAAAAACTTAGGCCGGAGTTACATACAAATTTCCGTGATGTTTTGTTGGGATTTTCCACATAGCAGAATCCCGGGACTGACACTCCTAAACAGACACCGTTACTCCTCCTCGAACCACTTAGCTGACTTTATGACCTTCAAGACCTTTATGTGCAGTTCCGAGATCTGGCTTAGGCTATCCAAGAACGGACCTCCCAAAAAGCACGTTCACGCGCTGCTAAAATCCGGGCAGTTGCAGAAGAGGTGATTCACCGTTTCCTCTTCCTCATAATCTTTGCAGCTCCTACAGCATCCTCGGTAGGGCACACCTAGCCTTTCTGCGTGCCTCACAATAAGGGCGTGCCCAGTTAGAACACCTATTAATATGGAGATTTCTCTCCTTCTTAGGGTGTGAATGCCTCTAGATCTTTTATGATCCCATTTTTGGCCAGGTTTGTTTGGATATCCGGCACCCTGGGGATTATTTCCACCTTTCGTTGTCTTGACGGAGTGTGTACTCCTTCAGCATTAGATTGCATGTGGCAAAAAACCTGCTTGGTCGTACCCTGCTTTTCAGTTACCCTCAATGTCCCCGTGTCCCTGGACCTATGTGAGGTTCACGCGGTTCTGTTGGGGCATCTCTTGAAGAGATCGACGACAGCTGAGCATCAGTTTAGAGTTGAATGAACAAAAGCCAAGAGCTTTGATGGCCGCCTGGCTGTCGCTGAAAATAACGATGTGGTCGTCGATAGTGCGTTTACTTATCCAAATCGCGGCATCCAAGATTGCAGGTAGTAGATCGGTACGCTTCCAGATCTAGTGGCAAAATGCCTATAATGACCTGGAGAGCTTCGTTGGGCGTTGTTCTTAGCTGGCCGCTAATACAGATCATGCCAGATCTATGGACTTTACCTAACAGATTCAGGTTTGTCGCCTTGCTCAGCCCAGGCCACCATACCACGACTACATTAGTATGATAGGTCGGATAATTGCAGTGTAGATCCATCTGCATATTTTGGGACTGAGACCCAACTTTTTGCCAATGGCTCTTTTGCATGTGTAAAGTGCAACACCCGCCTTCCTCTGGCGCTGAAGAATTTGGCTTTATCAGCCAAGTTCAGGCTCACGCCATTAAGTTCTGGTAGGTCCAGCGGTGGTATTTTGTACCGGTTGGTGTAGAGAACGAGTTCCACTTTTCTCGGGTTGATACTAAGTCCGCAACGAGAGGACCATGCAGAGACTTCATGCAGTGCTACTTGCATCAAGTCACACAGACTTTGTGGGATTTTGCCCCTGTATGCAATGGCTAAATCGTCTCCATATGCCACTATCTTCCCGCCCCCAGCATATGTCTCGTAGCAACGAGTTTATAGTGAGGTTCCATAGAAGCGGGGAGAGAACACTACCCTGAAGCGTTCTCCTTGTGACATAGCGTTATAAATCAACCGTACCAAGTGATGAAGATATTTTCTTCCCCCGTAGTAGTTGATCGATTAGTCCAGTTAGAGATCTGCTTATGCCCATATTAGTAAGAGCGGTGTTAATAGCCTCCGGACTTATATTGTTGAAAGCCAATTCAATGTCAAGGAAGGCCACGAGACAGTAATCCTTTTCACCAAACAATTTTTCAATGATAGAGACTAGGCTGTGAAGCGCAGTTTCTGTTGATTTACCCTTGGTGTAAGCATGCTGATAGCTGGAGATAAGGTTGCTACCAATAGTAGTGGAGAAGTAGTCGCTGATTATCATCTCGAAGGTTTTGAGTGCAAAGGACGAGAGGCTGATGGGTCTGTAGTCCTTTGGCTCGTAGTGGGAGGCCTTCCCAGCCTTGCCTTAGGAATAAACACTACCGTGGCGTGTCTCCAGCACGGAATGTAGTTGAGAGCTAGGCAGGCCGTTTAGAGAAATACTAGCCATTTGGCTGATGTCTCCAGCGTGTTGATGAGTTGGGCGGGGATAATTCCGTCCGGTCCGGCAGCCTTAAACGGTTCAAAGCTAGGCAAGTTCCCGGAAAATGTGTGTTCAAGAGCAGCTCAACGGTTTCCCCTTCCGTGCTGGTCTAGGATCCGTCAGGCTTCTGCAAATAGCTAATGGCTGTTTGAGTTTTTGAGGGAACTCGTCTAAGTCTCGCTGTGTCGTCGACCTTTTCGACCCCAGTGCAGAAGTTCCTCCACGAAGTTCTCTTTGCCTGTCTCAGGGCTTTTTGTAGGCCCTTAGTTTAACTTTGCATTTGAGCCATTGAGGCTCCGTGTCTAGGTTTTTAGCCTTATTAAATTGCTTCCTGTAGGTTTTACGGAGTGAGTGCAGGTCGTAGGTCCACTAATGTGGCCTATGTTTTCCGCGTCGGTTTGGCACTGGACAAGCTTGTTCTAGAACATTTGAGAGTGCGTGTATGTCGCTACCAGGTCCTCCAGATCCTCAACCGGTGAGGGGGCTTGTGGGGATAGTACTGGTAGGTCTCTGTCTAAAATTTCATTGTGTAGCTGCCAGTTGGTATTGCGTGGATTGTGCTTAAAATACCGTTCTTGAGATATTTGCAATTTACCGTTATTCGAAAAAACCAAAAAGATGGCGGGTCAAGCAATTGCAAAAAGGTTTACAGAATCGGAAAGACGATAAAATTTACTATAAATAAATCATACACGTTTTTTTTTATAAAACTATAAAAGGAAATTGAAACACCTTAAAGTCGTAAATATAAACGACTTTAAGGTGTTTCAATTTCCTTTTATAGTGTTGTGAGTCGTTTAGCGCTCAAAACTAATCATTTAGTTTTACGTTTTTTTTTGCTCAACCAGATAGTTGTCGAGATATTAGCTTATCATTTCAGATTTTTGTTTTTTTTTATGAAAAAATATGAAAAAATACTCTTTGCGAGAGCAGCATTCCAAACCACAAGTTTTTTTCCAGATATTTTTTCTTTACGTTCTTTAATTAGAAAAAATGTAAGCTATCATCGAAGAAAATCGATGAAAAACTACGTAAGTTATAAGCGATCAAAAAAATACCCAGGTTGCGCAATTTCAACGTATACCTCAAAACGTATGTATGGTATAAAGAAGAGCTATGCTCTGTTTCTATTGAGTTACCCATATTTTAATTTTTTTTTTTAATTTATTTATATTTATACTATATTCTAACAATATTTATCTTGATTTGATTTTACTATGTAGTCCAAATAATTATGCGTTCTACTTTGGTGCTTATTCAGTTTAGCATCGGTTTCTCTGCGACGTCCCAGAAACCTTGATATCGATTCTCAATTAATTTCATTTAAAATATTAGAGTATCTGAGAACACTCGTCGTCGCCTTATTGGCCACACATGAAACAGAACATATCTGGATCGTTATTACACTCAAATTCTCGCGGCCTTTTACTCATTTTTTTTTTTTTTTTAGCAGCCTCGGCTGCTTTAATCAGTCCTCTCTCTAAAGGCGACGTAGATGTGGTCCTCATCCAAGAACCCTGGGTCAACAGCTCAAGGATTTGCGGTTTGGGGACTGAGAGTTTTAAGCTTATCCGAGCCAGCGAGGGGCAGGGTTAGAGCCTGTATTTTGGTTAAGTCTGAGCTGAACGCCTTTCTCTTGCCCAACTATACCAATGGTGACGTTACAGCTGCCAGTTTAACAGTCGACAGTACCAGTCTGACGATGGCGTCGGTCTATTGCCCTACGACGCCGAAGAACCTCCTCCACAGAGGGAGGTAAAAGACCTGGTGGCTAATTTTTCCATGGGTCATCTTATTATCGGAACTGGCGCTAATGCTCATCACGTCCAGTGGGGAAGCTCCGATATCAATGCTAGAGGAGAGTCGTTGTTTGACTATTTGTTAGCAACTAACCTGGTAGTTTGCAACGTGGGTAACGAACCTACGTTTATTACTAAAACACGTAGGGAGGTCATAGATCTCACTATTTGCAGCGAAGGCGCTTATGAGTGGGTCAGAAAATGGCGTGTTCTCGATGAACATTCATTCTCCGACCACCGATACGTAGAATTAGTTGTAGACATTTCTGTTGAGCAGCCGGTTATGAAGCGCAACCCGCGTAACACTAACTGGCAGCTACACAATGAAATACTATCTAGGGACCTACCAGCACTGCCCCACAAATCCCCTCATCAGTAGGGGAGTTCGAGGATCTGGTAAAGACCTTTACAACGGCGCTTTCGATTGCCCTAGAGCAGGCTTGCCCAGTGCAAAAACCACGCGGTAAACATAGGCCGCATTGGTGGTCCTACGACCTGGACTCGATTCGCAAATCATGTAGGACACAATTTAATAAGGCCAAGAGCCTTGGCACGGAGACTCAACGGCTCGAATATAAAGTTAAACTTAGGGCCTACAAAAAAGCTCTGAGGCAGGCAAAGAGAGTATCGTGGGGAAATTTCTGCACTGGGGTCGAAAATGTCGACGATACAGCGAGAATTAGATGAGTGCTATCAAAAACTCAAACAGCCACAAGCTATTTGCGCAAATCTGACGGATCCTGGACCAGCACGGAGAGGGAAACCTTAGACCTGCTCTTGAATACGCACTTCCCAAAGAACTTGCATGAGGAACCCTTAGCACCTACAACAAACCTGGCTGTATACATACCCATCGCGGAGGAAAAGGTTAGGTGGGCGGTTAAAAGCTTCGAACCGTTCAAGGCTGCCGGGATTATTCCCGCACAACTAATAAACACGCTGGAGACATCAGCCAAATGGCTGGTATTTCTCTATACAGCCTGCCTGCTCTTAGCTACATTCCGTGCTCCTGAAGAAGTGCCACGGTAGTGTTTATTCATAAGGCGGAGAAGGCGTCTAATTACGAGCCCAAGGACTATAGGCCTATCAGTCTCTCATCCTTTGTGCTCAAAACCTTCGAGAGGATAATAAATGACTACCTCTCCTCTACTATTGATAGCAACCTTATCTCTAGCTATCAGCATGCATACTACTACTACTACTAATATGGTGGCGATATACCAACAGGTTATCATAACCTCTAACGAGATCTTTCCAACTTGTGGTGTGTTGCTTTTGAGTTTTCCTACAAGTTGCAGGGACCTACAGTTTTTTTCCGACTCCGAACGGCACTTGCAAAGCAAATGAATTTTTGCTGAGAAGCTTCTCGTGGCAGAAATACACCCGGAGAGTTTGCCAAACTACTGCCGAGGGGCGACCCCGTTTAGAAAAATTGTTTTTCTAAATAATTTTTGATGTTACTTTTGCCGGGCATCGAACCGCCACGACTTGGTGTAGAAGGCCGAACACTTAACCGCTATACCACGGCGGCCGCCACATGCATACACCAAGGGGAAATCTACAGAAACTGCGCTTCGCAGCCTAGTTTCTGTTATTGAAAAATCGCTGTATGAAAAGGAGTACTGTCTTGTGGCGTTTAAAGATATTGAAGGAGCCTTCAACAACATAAGCCCTGATGCTATAAACACCGCTTTAACAAGTCTGGGCATAAGCAGGTCTCTTATTGGACTTATTGATCAACTACTAAGGGGTAAACGAATAGTTTCATCACTGGGCTCGGTTGATTTATCACGCTATGTCACAAGGGGAACGCCTCAGGGTGGTGTTCTCTACCCGCTTCTATGGAACCTCACTGTTAACTCGAAGCTGCGAGACATAAGCTGGGGGTCGGGAAGGTAGTGGCATATGCAGCCGATTTAGCTATAGTGTAGTATATCAGAGCATGTCACTAACAACAACAAAGCCACACGCCGACTTCTAAATGTTTGGCTGTGGAATGTAAACATTTTGCAGAGTCAACGTATTCATAATTACGTTCACTTTCTCACGAGCCCCAAATATATAAGCGGCACTAGCTATAGAGTTTCATATCGCCTTACATACGCTAGCACCATATGTGTGAATGTGCGCGACTGCGTTGCTAGCAGCCCCACGCTTAGTACATGTGTGCGTGCGTATGTAACGGCATTGCTTGTAGCTGCGAGCTGTCTATGTTTACATGTATGTTACTGACTGCACTGAGCTGCACTGTATAATCACATAGAATTAGAGTAAATATGTATTTTAGTAAATAAGAGTTTTAGAGTTAAGAATTATTATAAATAAGCCGAAATATCACTAAATAAAGTAATTGCTGCTCTGCCACACAACCGGCAACCTAAGTCTTTTGTTTCAACCACTTTATGGCGATCCTGCCTTGATACTGACGGCAAATATTGCTCTCTTAGCGATCTGCCAGATTTCAAAGGCAGGAAAACCAAGATAATTAGTATTTCATTAAATTATCCTGCCGTCCAAATTCGGCAGGAATAAAGTAACATAATTTTGAACGAGAAATTTCTTGAATCGGAACTATTGATCAACATAAATAAATATGAATTATTGCCCGAACACGTTGTAATGGCATACGATGAAAATCAAGAATCGAGGACATAATAGAGGGGAAGTATCCAAAGATTTAATGAATCATTGAACGAACACGTTGTAATGGCAACCGAGGAAAAAGGATTATTGGAATAACGGAAAAGAATTATCCACAAAGCATCAATCAAATAATTAAGTATAAGAAAATTTTTTTTTTCAAAATTATGGCTGGCTTAACGGCCGCTTAAACTAGAAGGGCACCAAATAGATGCCGTTTCGCTTTGTTTTTTTTTTGATCCAAATTTTTTTTTACTCGGTTGATATGTCCTCGGAAGGGGTCATACCAACCGAAAAAGAATCTGAGGAAGCGTGTATTATATTAGAAGAATTAATAAAAGAGCTAGAAGAAGAATATAAGAAAATAAAATTAATCAAAGCAATAAAGTGGTTAAAAAATTTTCAAAAAACAATAGAGTCAAGTGAAATAAATTTGTGAAAAAAAAAAAAAAAAAAATTAAAGAAATTAATATTGTCAAATAAAGTTATGTCAATTGAGACTATAGAAACGCAAAAACAGTTTGACAAAATATTTTCCGGTATTGTTGAACTGGGCCTGGAAGCAACAAAAAAAATTAAAGAAGAACAAGTCAGGCAAGGCCCTAAGCCGCTGACTTTGGAAGAGTATAGGAAGAGAAATAGGGCTCAAGTAAATGTTGAGCCACGCATTCCAGAGCCGGTAAAATACAAGCGGAAGAGAGGAGGTCAAAAATATGTTAAAAGAAGAAAATTAGCTGAATTGTATCAACAAGCTAATATATGTA
Source organism: Campiglossa producta (assembly GCA_964058755.1). Classification (NCBI taxonomy): domain Eukaryota; kingdom Metazoa; phylum Arthropoda; class Insecta; order Diptera; family Tephritidae; genus Campiglossa; species Campiglossa producta. The sequence continues at coordinate 43,516 of CAXKVI010000013.1, forward strand.
CAAACAAAGATTTAAAGATAAAACTAAAAAGAGAAATCCAAAGTTTAAGAAAGCAATCGAAAGATAAAAATTTTTGATACGTTAATTTAGTTACTTGCAATCTATTCCCATGGATTGTGCATTGCCTGAAGATCTTGACTACGAGGCAATAAATAAAATTGTTGAAGATTTAGAGCGTGAAAACGCAGACGTTGCCCGAAAGTCGAGATTACGTAATATAGGCAAAAATAGGCATAATCTAGATTGGTTGAAAAAATTCTGGTCCTTCATAGGAATGGAGAGAGAACCCACAATTGAAGATCTTTTGTATCCTTCCACTTTGGTAGAAGAATTGTGTAGATTTATAAGAAAAATGGGCGGTAAAAGCATGTATGACTAAATAAAAAAAAAAAAAAAAAAAAAAAAAGATTTAAACTAGAAAAATTTGGTATTAAATTTTTTTTTTGGAAAAAAGATATATAAGAAAAAAAAGAAGAGTAAGTAAAAAGACCATTTCCATTTATCTATCTAACTGCTGATATGGGCGGAAAAACTTCTAAAGTGGATACCCCAAATGCGAATGTAGTCAATAGCATTAAAATTATTGACCATTCTGAAGCTTTAGAATTCATAAAAATCCTGCTCCTGATTGTGACGATCTGCACTTGTATCAGTTTGTTTCTCAAAATATATTCAACCCACAATAAATTTTTAAAAAAGAAATACCAGAGTCGAGCAGACGATCTGAATAAAGTTTAAGTAATAAATAAAAATTTTAATATAAATGGAAAAGTGGGACGATATTTTGAAGGAGCTTTCTGATGAAAAAATAAATGCAGAGAAGTCATATAAATGTATTTGTAAAAATACAAAAATTAAAATTGAAACGATAAAGAAACATTTGAATACCATTTTGTTATCATTGAATAATAGTGGAAAAATAATAAAGAGAACTAATTTATCAAAACCTCACGAAAAAGAAGCATACCAAATTTTTTCGTCTATCAGAGACAAATTGGTGTATTCATTGTCTAGATATGAAATTGACTTCGATGTGCCAAAATCCTATCAAAAAGAGATTGAAATAGATTTTGACGAAAAATTACTGGAAGATAGTTCAGAAGAGGAACTAGAAGAAGAAACAGTTCATTCTGATTCTGATAAATCTATCCAGACTGAGACTATCGAGAAACAAGAAACATTTTCTCAAACAAACATTGTCGCCAAACTAGAGCAAAATTTTCAAAAAGACTCCGAAATGGCGCAATCAGCGACTTCATTTATTAAAACTGCGTCATCGATCTTACCTGAGTTCGATGGCAAACCGGAAAACTTATCGAGTTTTCTGGATGCCCTTGATATCCTCGAACAAATCAAAGAGGAACATGAGGCTTTAGCAGTGTCCATGATAAAAACTAAGCTAAAAGGCACAGCTAGAAATTTGATAAGCGCTGAAGAGTCAATACAGGAAATAAAACTAAAACTAAAAAATAAGGTAAAGGGTGAGTCAGTTGAAGTTATAACAGCGAAACTCCTAAACATCCAACAGCGCAGTAAGACTGCTAATCAATATACTGCAGAGATTGAAAAATTGACAAAATCACTAGAGGGAGCATACATATCTGATGGCTTAACAACAGACCTAGCCACCAAATATGCTACACAAACTGCTGTAAAAGCTATGTGTAAAAATTGTTCCAATGATAAGGTGAAAACAATTATGCAAGCTGGAACGTTCACTTCGATGAACGAGGCTATATCCAAATTCACCAACAGCTGCACAGAAATAACGGGAAACCCTAATTCATTGTTGCACATACGCCAACAAAATTATTTTCGCGGTAATTTCCGCAGAGGTTACCAAAATAACTCTTACAGAGGTAACCAAAGGCGTACATTTCCAGCACGTTTCAATAATTTTAATAATAACAATAATAATAATAATAGAAATAACAACCAAAGATCCGGAAGAAATTTCGGAAATCAATCACGCGGTCCTAATCGCAATAACCCTAGAAATGTCAGAAATATAAACCAACAGGAAAACCAGCAAACTCCACCTCAATAAATAAAAGACTATATGTCTTCAATCTGCACCTTAATAGCTACATATCCTCAAGAACAACTCTAAATAACTCTATTTCAACTCTCCTGATTGATACAGGAGCGGACATATCAATTATAAAAAAGGGTCAAATTGACAATAATGTCACCATTAATTATTCTCAAAAAACTGATCTAAAGGGCATTGGTCATGGTTTAACAAGCACTATTGGCACGGTTACCGCAGATTTAAAGGATGATCACCTATTAATTAAACACAAATTTCATATAGTGGAAGATACATTTCCAATCCCATGTGACGGAATTCTGGGACTTGATTTTATTAAAAAATATAATTGCATTTTAGATTACAATAAATACGGAGACAGCCTAATACTACGTCCATATGATTACCCAGAAAACATAATAATCCAAATGACAAATAACCCAACCGTAAATTGCATAACAATCCCAGCAAGATCGGAAGTAATCCGACAAGTTCATATTGAAAATGGCAATTCTGATTTATTGATACCTCATCAAAAATTATCCGAAGGTATTTTTATAGCAAACACCTTAGTAAATTCAAAGCAAACCTTTATTAGAGTCATAAATACAACAGATAAAAACGCAACTATTCAAAACTTCAAAATTAACACAGAGAATCTAGATGATTACACAGTAGTAAAAAATAAACCGGAAACAGTAGAAAATACTAAAGAAAAATTAAAAAGGTTAAATAAAAACTTTCCAAAATTTGTTACTGAACAACTTAATGAACTATGTGCAGAATTTATTGACATATTTTCACTAGAATCAGAACCCATTACCACTAATAATTTTTACAAGCAAAAATTACGTATGAAAGATAATAATCCAGTCTATGTAAAAAATTACAGAATCCCACAAGCTCATAAAAGCGAAATTAGTAAACACGTCAATAAATTAATTGAAGATGACATTATAGAGCCGTCTATGTCAGAATATAATAGCCCCATTCTGCTTGTACCCAAAAAACCTTTACCAGGCAAAAATGATAAAAGATGGAGATTAGTAGTCGATTACCGACAGGTAAACAAAAAGTTAACGGCAGATAAATTCCCATTGCCAAGAATTGATGATATATTAGATCAATTGGGTAGAGCTAAATATTTTTCATGCTTAGACTTGATGTCTGGCTTTCATCAAATTGAGTTACATAAAGACTCTAGGGACATAACCTCGTTTACGGCAGACGATGGCACGTATCGTTTCAAAAGATTGCCATATGGTTTAAAAGTGGCCCCAAACTCGTTTCAAAGAATGATGTCTCTTGCATTTGCAGGCCTTAAGCCTTCCCAAGCTTTTCTATATATGGATGACCTGGTGGTATTAGGATGTTCCGAAAAACACATGATTACGAATTTGAGAGATGTATTTTCAACTTGTAGAAAATATAATTTAAAATTGCATCCGGATAAATGTTTATTTTTTAACCAAGAAGTTACTTATCTTGGCCACAAGTGCACAAATAAAGGCATTTTGCCGGATCCTAGTAAATTTGAAGTTGTTTTAAATTATCCAACCCCAAAAAATGCAGATGAAGTTAAAAGATTTGTAGCATTTTGTAACTATTACCGGAGATTTGTTCCAAATTTTGCGGAACATTCCAGAATTTTAACAAGGTTATGTAAGAAGAACGTTTCCTTCGATTGGACAGAAGAATGTCAAAAAGCTTTTGTCTACTTGAAGGAGGCATTAATTAACCCAAATATCTTGCAATATCCAGATTTCAGTAAAGAATTTTGTATAACAACAGATGCAAGTGGATACGCCTGCGGCGCAGTTCTTAGTCAAGAATATGAAGGCAAACAATTACCAATTGCCTATGCGTCAAGAGCATTCACGAAAGGTGAAAGCAATAAAGCAACAATTGAAAAAGAATTGGCTGCAATCCATTGGGCAATCACTTATTTCAGACCATACGTTTTTGGTAGAAAATTTTTAGTTAAAACAGACCATCGCCCCTTAACATATTTATTTTCGATGAAAAACCCTTCATCAAAATTAACTAGAGTTCGACTGGAATTAGAGGAGTATGACTTTGAGGTGGAGTACATAGCTGGAAAAGAAAACTATGTAGCGGATGCGCTTTCACGCATCAATATAAATGATTTAAAGGAAATGTCAATAAAAGCATGTCAAATAATGAGGGTTACGACTCGATCGGAAACTAATAAAAATTCCAATAATAAAAATTCCAATAATAAAAACATCAAAGAAAAATGTCACGAAGAGAACATTAAAATATATGAAGCGCTTAATAGTTATGAAGTAAAAAAGCTAGCTCAGCTCGTTTTCGACCCCCCGAAACTGCAGTTCAAAAAGGGAAAGAAAATTTGTAGCAAAATATACATTAATGATTTAATTGTTGAGGCGAAGATCGATTCAGGTCAATCCTTTGCCAGGCTTTCAAATGAAGCCGGCAATTCATCTATTAATGATAATTCAATTGTTGAGGCGAAGATTGATTTAGATCAATTCTTTGCCAGGCTAATGAAAGAGGCCGACAATTTGAAAATAAAAAAAAAATACAGTTGTCCTTAGGAGACAAATTGTTTAAAAATAATTATACTCGAGTAGATAAATTTAAAGAAGTTGGTACCAAAGTTCTCAAAAACTTAACTATTGCATTAACTCCGGAGGTTGGGCACGTGACAGATAAGGAAGTAATTAAAAATATATTACTAAAATATCACGATGATCCTGTTAATGGTGGCCACCCAGGAATCAATCGAACGACAAACAAAATAAAACAGAAATATTATTGGAAAAATATGAAAAATGACATAAGAAAATACATTAAAAAATGCATAAAATGCAGTAAAAATAAAATAAATACAAATTTAAAGGAACCAATGACTATCACTGAAACGCCAACGAAAGCTTTCGATATAGTACAGATTGACACAATCGGTCCATTACCAAGATCGATAAATGGAAATGAATACGCGATAACAATTTTATGTGATTTGACAAAGTATCTGATCGCAATTCCGATTGCTAGCAAACACGCGATAGCAGTGGCCAAAGCAATTTTTGAAAATTTTATCTTAATTTATGGTTGTATGAAAACAATCATGACTGATATGGGGACTGAATACAAAAATAATGTCTTCGAAGAATTGTGTAAACTTTTAAAAATTGAACACAAGACTTCCACCCCATATCACCATCAAACTTGGGGCACTGTTGAACGTAGTCACAGAACTTTCAACCAATACATTCGTTCTTATATATCCATTAACAAAGATGATTGGGATGAGTATATCAAATATTTTGCATACTGTTACAATACAACACCATCCACGGTTCATGGTTATTGTCCATTCGAATTGGTTTTTGGGAAAATACCCATTACGTACGAATTTCTTAAAGAAAATACAATTAGCCCAGTTTATAACTATGAGGCATATGAGAAAGAAATCAAATATAGATTGCAAGTAGCTCAACAAAGAGCGTATAAATTGGTAAAAGAAGCCAAAGAAAAACAAAAAATTTATTACGACAAAAATATTCAATATAAAGAAATAAATTTAGGAGATTTAGTTTTAGTTAAGAATGAATCAGGTCATAAGCTAGATAGTAGATACAAAGGGCCCTATGTAGTAGTAAATATCGATAATAAAAATAATTATAGTTTAATTCCATACAATATAGAAAACATAGATTTAAATAATAGTACCTTAAGCAAAGAAAATAAGAATATCATAATTCATAAAAATAGACTTAAGCTATTTGAATAAATTAATTTCATTTTGCCTAAAATTTTAGCTCATAAATTTACAAATATAAATTTTTTTACGACCTATAAAACTTTGTTTACGTTTTAAGTAATTAACGTCGTAAACAAAAACCGACACTCATACAAATTGTACAAAAGAAAACAAATTGCAAATAAAGAAAATGTATCAGATGAATAAGTAAACAAACATCTAAAAACATGAGTTATTCAAGTCGACAACACTTGAAAATAAAACAAACAAAATTGAAAAACATTGTAACATAATTACCAGGCACAACAGAAAATTTTGTAAACAAACGACAAGCAATAAAAATCTAAAAAGTATCAAATGAAACACTCATAAATTAATTGCAGAAATATACAAGAAGAAAAAAAAATACTTAAATTATCACAGCTATAAAATCGTTCATATGTATTCACGATTTTTTTTTGGAAAGGAGGTGTAGTATATCAGAGCATGTCACTAACAACAACAAAGCCACACGCCGACTTCTAAATGTTTGGCTGTGGAATGTAAACATTTTGCAGAGTCAACGTATTCATAATTACGTTCACTTTCTCACGAGCCCCAAATATATAAGCGGCACTAGCTATAGAGTTTCATATCGCCTTACATACGCTAGCACCATATGTGTGAATGTGCGCGACTGCGTTGCTAGCAGCCCCACGCTTAGTACATGTGTGCGTGCGTATGTAACGGCATTGCTTGTAGCTGCGAGCTGTCTATGTTTACATGTATGTTACTGACTGCACTGAGCTGCACTGTATAATCACATAGAATTAGAGTAAATATGTATTTTAGTAAATAAGAGTTTTAGAGTTAAGAATTATTATAAATAAGCCGAAATATCACTAAATAAAGTAATTGCTGCTCTGCCACACAACCGGCAACCTAAGTCTTTTGTTTCAACCACTTTAATAGTATATAGGGGCAAATTTCCACAAACCCTGTGCGACATGATGCAAGTAGCACTGCGAGAGGTTTCCTCATGGTGCTCGCGCTGCGGACTAAGCATTAACCCGGGAAAAGTAGAACTGGTCCTTTTCACCAACCGCTATAAGATACCACCGTTAATACTACCAAAACTGAATGACGTGCGCCTGAACTTGGCTGAAAAAGCCAAGTTCTTGGACACAGTTCTGGATAGGAAACTAACCTGGAAGGACAATGTTCTTCAGCGCCACAAGAAAGCGTGTATTGCACTCTACACGTGCAAAAGAGCCATTGGAAAAAAAATGGGGGCTCAGCCCCAAAATATGCAAATGTATCTACACTGCAATCATTCGACCAATCATGCTCTATGGAGTTCTGGTATGGTGGCCTGCGCTGAGCAAGGCAACAAACCTTAATCTGTTAGGTAAAGTACACAGATCTTGCATGATTTGTATAAGCGGTGCGCTAAGAACAACGACCCATGAAGCACTCCAGGCCTTTCTTGGCATTTTGCCACTAGATCTGGAAGGGCACCGGGTAGCAGAAGCATCGGCTCTGCGTCTAAGGGAAACGTCTTGCTGGGGCGCAAGCACTACTGGACACGCCAGTATTTTGGGATCCTATAGCTTTCTTCCGCTGAGCACAGATAGTTGTGCGACCGCAACAGTCGGAGATAGTGGTTTTAAAATAAACATTCCCAGCAGGGAAGAATGGGAGAGCACGGATCGGAGTCCCGCCACTCATGGCGGCACTTCCATTTATACTGATGGCTCGAAGTTAGACGGCAGAGTTGGAGGAGGGGTTTATTCAAAGGATCTGAACCTTGAGCTCTCCTTCAGACTACCTTATCACTGCAGTGTCTTCCAGGCTGAAGTTTCAGCAATCATGGATGCCGCGGCTTGGATAGGCCAACACACTATCAGACAGGATATATTTATTTTCAGTGACAGCCAAGCGGCCATCAAATCCCTTGGCTCTTACTCGTTCAACTCTGAACTGCCGCTCAGCTGTCGTTGATCTCTACAAGAGATGGCCCAACAGAACCGCGGGAACCTCACATGGGTCCCGGGGCATAAGGACATTGAGAGAAATTGTAGGGCAGACGAACTTGTGAGGCAGGGCACGACCAAGCAGGTTCTTCGGGATAAAGAGCGCTTAGGTATGCCGTTTGCCACATGCAAGCTAATGCTGAAGGAGTACACACTCCGTCAAGCCAGGATGCCGGATATCCAAAGAAACCTGGCCGAAATGGGATCATAGACAAATTTATGCCCCAAGGAGAGGAGAAATCTCCATTAACTGGGGACTGCCTCATTGGTAGGCACGCAGAAAGACTAGGTGTGCCCTACCGACGATGCTGTAGGAGTTGTAAGGATGATGAGGAGGAGGAAACGGCGGAGCACCTCATCTGCAACAGCTCGGCTTTAAGTGGCGCGAGAATGCGCTCTTTGGGAGTTCCCTTCCTGGTTAGCCTACACCAGGTCACGAAGTTGGACATAAAAGACCTGATGGCCTTCATCAAGTCATCTAAATGGTTCGAGGAGGAGTAACGGTGTCAGTTTAGGAACGTCATACCTGGATTTTCGATATAGCAGGGTCCCGGAACTGACTTTCCTAGTATTGGTGCTATCACAACGGGCCCTTTTAATACTATGCCTCTGCGGCAGCCACTGGAACCTAACCTATACTCGGAACAAGAATAAAATTGAAAAAAATTAAATCTTATCTAGACAGAAAGGTTCCTTTTTATACGAAGCCGGGGAAAGAAAATACTACCAGCTTTAGATGTAGGCTTTAAAAATTTGCTGTTTATAACTACATTGTTTATAACTACATGCCTACAGCACGTTTCGACCACTCTTCCTTTCGATGTTTTCACTCTACCTACTATAAAACAATTCAACTATTAAAAGTACTATTTGATTTATTTAAAGAAAAAATATTATACATATTATGGTGTTATCCGGATAATATCCCATTTGCACCTTATACCCTTAATATATGTATGTATACATTAGAGCGGGTCGATTTTTTTTTGCAACAGGGGCCCATGGCGATTATGGTTATTTGGATCGTTTCAAGCAGTTTTGCCCAAGAAACTATAGGTCTAACATGAATTTCGAACTAGCAGTTTTTTCGATAAAATCTTTTTTTTTTCTTCAAAAAGTGATTCACTTGTTAAAAAGCTGTGTTGAAAACTAACAAAACTCATTCTCTATGTGCATCTGGGAGTTTTTGGGGTCGAGGAATCCATTCCGGTATTATTTTTTCGTTTGACGTCCGCCAGAGGGCGCTTTCGGTCTTTTTTAGGGTTCTAAATCCATTTCTTTCGAAAATCGAGCGTTTGTTCCAGAAATTTACGAAATTTTACTTTCTTTCAAAGCAATTACAGTTGGAAACAGATCAGCTTTGAAAATAGAGGGAGGGGGAGGTGCATTCAAGCAAAACTTGTATCGATATTAATCGTTTATGAAAATTTCTTTTATTTTAATTTGTTTTATGAATTTTACAAATCAAATTTTATTCATTCAAATTCAAATATCTTTCTTTATATGCATCTGAGGGCTTTTGACGTCCGCCAGAGGGCGCTTCCGTCCATTTTTTGGATATTACCATCTTTTTTCCGAAAATTAAAAACAATGTTCCGAAAATCTATGAAATTTGACTTTTCTATAATGCAATTTTTTTTTTTTTTTTTTTTTTTTATAATGCAATTCTACGTTCTTGATGAATTATCAATCTTGTTTAAGTAAATATCAAGAAAGATATGCTTGTACCCAAAATATGAATTTTTTCGCCAAAAACCAATTGTATTTTATTCAAATTAATTTCAAAATATTTTTTTTTTTAACCAATGGCGATGTTCACTGCCTGATCCTTATTAGACGGACAGCTGGCAACATAAAAATCAGGTCACTCGTTGCAAGGTTGATTTCCACAATCCTACTGGCAGACAAAGGCGTGTTAGGGGGAAGCCCGCCCCCTCTTAAAAGACCTGTGAGTGAACCAAACCACGCTCAATATAAAATGTCTAAGAGTTGTTAAAGATTATACTTATGAACAGGGCAACCAAAACTATGTAAATGCATAGTTTGTGTTACAAGCTGTGATGTAATAGATTAAATAAGAATGCGATTTACATACAAAGAAAGAGTTTAAGCTACATTTGTTAGCGCATATTCTGAATAAATGCATATTTTTGCATATTTTGTAATAAATGTATATATTTGCATATTTCTTGATAAATTCATATATTTAAATTTAAAAAAAATTGTATGGTTCCTACTGCGATAAAAATTTAAATCGCCTTTAACTTTTGCGCTTCCCAACACTTGGGGAAAGCTAAATATGAACGCGTATATAAATGCTATTTTTGTGTTACTTCTTCTTATGAGCATACATGTGAGTTGTAAAGGGAAAACACTTCATTTCGTTTCTGTTGTTGCCCGTTTTGAAAAGGTGAGATGATACATGTGGTGGTAAACTAAAGTATATACGGCCAGTGTCAAAAGAAAATGTACACAATAAAATTACAATTTTATGAAAGTACTCCTAGAAATACAGCATGTGCTTTTTAATGAAAGCTAAAAAATTGTGCAAAATTCATTCAATTTTCAGCTAATTTTCCAACTTTTTGCATTTTCTTTTAGATTTTTTTGAGTACGCAGTTTTGTAGCTCGTTAAATTTTACTATAGAAAGATACAAATCTTAAGCCGCTACCAAAATTCCCTGATTTTTGGCAATTTATTTTCTAGTTGGTCTCTGCATTTTTTCCATACAAATTTATTCGAACTTATAAATTCCAGTCCTCAGAAGTGATGGAAGCATATTGTATTGCAACATTTGTGAAAAAATGGTGAATGCAGATTGTAGATCCTGTGTTGTGCAGCATTTGCAAGTGCCGGGCACAATGAAAAGGCCAACCAGCAGGGGAATTCCAGAAATCTCCATCTCGTAAATGCTAAAATATGCTGAAATGCTTAATCAAATGAACTCTCAGAATTTTAGGAGATGACGCTTATTTGCGATTCTGATCCACAAGCCGCCTAGTTATGATAATAGTGCGTTATCTGCACTCTAGATGGCGCGCAGGCATCATTGCAAGATGTCAATTTAGTTGTGATCCTTTACAACTCAGAAAAAGCCAGAAGTAAACCGAAACGCCCGAAGTTACTAGCTACTAATCCCTTACTTTACAGCGTTACTCTACTTTTTTAATTACAAAATAAATTGCATTTTCGTTAAAAAGATTTGTGTTTGTTCAATAAAGACGGTTGAGAACAAATTTTATATTGTTATATACACCTTAATTTATTTATTTATTGAGTTTTTCTCTAATTAATCTGTTAATGGAAACAAAAAATGTTTTTTTTAGTTATAACTTTTAAATGATAAATGATATTACTTTTGTGACTCCGGATTATGATTTCTGGGACTGAAACTCGACTTTTGATTCCTCTCTCGACGTTTTGCGACATGTTTTTTTGCAGTTTTAGTTAGATAGAAAAAAATTCGATTTCCGAAATTATGGGCGAATACATAATTAAATATCAATTTTTCTTATAAATTACACATATTTATTTTTTTTGAGTATTTTTAGGGGCTAAAACAACATAGTTCTAACCTTTTGCCTAACTTTTTGCGTTTTAGCGACAACTTTTTTCGTCCCCAAAATTTGCCAGCTTTTGCAATCGCAAATTTAGCTTAGTTTTATTATATTTATCTGATTCATTTTTCGTTCATGGCCAAAAAAATGAAGCAAAGATGGGGATTTATAGAGATTTTCTTTCACTGGAATCTCAAAAGTCGCTAAAATTTGTCAAAATGAATTTAGATATTTTAATTTTTGATTTTTAATGGCCTTATTTATTTAAAAAATGTGAGATTTTGTGAGCTCGAGGCCTTGCTTTGAATAAAACACTATGTTAATATTCATACATTTATTTGGTCGATATTTCGACTTCAATCTGAAGTCATTCTCAAGACTTTTTTAAAAACACAACATGAAAAGATAACAAACAGAAATATATTAATTACATCACATACATACATTTATAACACTAGATCGACTTACTTGCATGGAAATGCACGATCGACTAATCAGGTGTTAGAAAAAATAATATAAAGAAGGTGAAAAAAGGGAAATAAACAATTGGAATACCGCAAGTATAAACAAATTTTAAGGAACCGTTTAAGTAAACAAAATTTCACAACAACAATCATACAAAAAGAATTTTTAAGAGTAACAAGACAAAATGTATCAAAGTAAAATGTGCATAATATCACCCCCCCCCCCCCCCCCCTTCATTAGTTGTTGTCCCCAATCTCGTTCGTAGCGGGATATTTGTTGTGCTGTGGCGCTCTCGATGAACCTTTCGTGATATGTAATGTGTGTTGTTGCTGCTTTGAAACCAAATTTCGGTACGCGCTCGCACATTGGTCGACGTCACTCTTATAGTTCATTCTATTAGGGGTGTTCATAATATGGAGCATCTCCAAAATATATCGTTTATTATAATTTTTCTCTTTATCGAGGATTGTAACATTATCAAAATCGGGGAAATGTCCAGTGTCAGCACAATGGGATGACATGGCAGTCTTGTTGTCCGACGAATTGTTTCTTAGCTTGATATTGGACCTGTGACCGGAAACCCTTGTCTTTAGTTTTTGTTTTGTTGTCCCCACATATACCTTATCGCATACATGGGACCCGTCGCTATTGCATGGAATTTTATATATTAAATTAGATTTCTCTAACTTTGGAATTGGGTCCTTCATATTGTTGAATACCTGTCGGAGTGAATTGTTGTATGTGAACGCTATTGTGTATTTTTCCCTGTCAAATAGGTTCGAATTTTTCATTCTTTCTGCTAATCCGGGAATATACGATACTGACTTATATAATTTACTGCCTTTTTCGCCTAAGTTTTCATTTTTGGCTCTTGCGTAGAAGTTCTGAATAAGTTTGTTGGTCAATTCTATGGGGAATTCGTTCTGTTCTAACGTCTTCTTTATTATGGCAATATTCTTTTTGTGAAATATTTTCTCACTTATCGTGAGAACTCTACTAATAAAATTCTTCGCGGTATTTCTAATAATTTTTGTTTCATGTTTGGAGTTGTAGTTGATTAATCTACCCGATGAGGTTGGTTTCATATACCAATCAATCCACAATCTGTTGTTTTTATTTATTATTAGGGTGTCAAGATAGGGTAGCTCTCCATCTTTCTCCATCTCCACTGTAAATTTGATAGTGCTGTGGTAACCATTTAGCAATTTCAACATATTTTCTATTTCTGTAGTTTTTACAACCGCAAAAATGTCATCCACATATTTTGTTAACAATCGGGGTTTGTTCTTCGCGTCTGTTTCAAACTTCATAAGCAACTCTTCCATAACGATGTCAGCTATTACTGGGGAAGCTGGAGAACCCATGGGCATTCCTGTACGTTGCTCGTAAATCTTGTTGTTGTATTTGAAGTAACGGTTATCCTTGATGCAGAATTTGACCATGTTAAGAAATAGTTCCTTAGTCAGTGCTGTATGTTCTTTTATGTCATTCCATCTTGAGGATATGATTTCAATGGCCACATCCACAGGGATGCTAGGGAATAAGGATGCCACATCGAACGACACTACACTTTCGTCATCATAAATATATGTACCTTTAATCTTGTCTTTAAATGCGGACGAATCTTTGACATTATATTTGGATGATGTATTTAAATTTTTGAGGATTTGACATATTTGCAAAGATTGTAAGACGGAGCGTCAATGGACGAACAAATGGGTCGGAGAGGTGTGCCATCTTTATGTATTTTTGGCAAACCATATATTCTAGGGGGGTTTGCATTTTTGCATGTAAGGAAATTCTTTTCTTTCAAATCAATGGAACCAATATTAAACATCTTTTGGACTATTTCGTTGTTCCTTTCTTGCAGTTTATTCGTTGGATCACGTTTCAGTACCCTGTACGTTGAAATGTCATTAACTAACATTTGCATCTTTTGGTCGTATTCTGGTTTGTCCATGACCACGGTGACATTTCCCTTATCGGCGTTAAGCACAAGTAGATGTTTATTGTTTTTGAGAAAGCTTTTAGTTTTCAGTACGGTCTCATGTATGAACCTATCTCTCGCTGAGACTTTGTTTTTGCTGATATGGTCCTGTATTAGGGTCGTCAAATTATTCCTTTCTATTTCTTGATTTTCTTTATCTTTCAAAGTTTGTATGATATTTTCGCCGTCTGCTATGATTTGAAAGAGGGGGAATTTCTTTTTATCAGTTGGTAATGAGTGTTTTGGACCTTGTGACACCCTAATAATAAATAAAAACAACAGATTGTGGATTGATTGGTATATGAAACCAACCTCATCGGGTAGATTAATCAACTACAACTCCAAACATGAAACAAAAATTATTAGAAATACCGCGAAGAATTTTATTAGTAGAGTTCTCACGATAAGTGAGAAAATATTTCACAAAGAGAATATTGCCATAATAAAGAAGACGTTAGAACAGAACGAATTCCCCATAGAATTGACCAACAAACTTATTCAGAACTTCTACGCAAGAGCCAAAAATTAAAACTTAGGCGAAAAAGGCAGTAAATTATATAAGTCAGTATCGTATATTCCCGGATTAGCAGAAAGAATGACAAATTCGAACCTATTTGACAGGGAAAAATACACAATAGCGTTCACATACAACAATTCACTCCGACAGGTATTCAACAATATGAAGGACCCGATTCCAAAGTTAGAGAAATCTAATTTAATATATAAAATTCCATGCAATAGCGACGGGTCCCATGTATGCGATAAGGTATATGTGGGGACAACAAAACAAAAACTAAAGACAAGGGTTTCCGGTCACAGGTCCAATATCAAGCTAAGAAACAATTCGTCGGACAACAAGACTGCCTTGTCATCCCATTGTGCTGACACTGGACATTTCCCCGATTTTGATAATGTTACAATCCTCGATAAAGAGAAAAATTATAATAAACGATATATTTTGGAGATGCTCCATATTATGAACACCCCTAATAGAATGAACTATAAGAGTGACGTCGACCAATGTGCGAGCGCGTACCGAAATTTGGTGTCAAATCAGCAACAACACACATTACATATCACGAAAGGTTCATCGAGAGCGCCACAGCACAACAAATATCTCGCTACGAACGAGATTGGGGACAACAACTAATGAAGGGGGGGAGGGTGATATTATGCACATTTTACTTTGATACATTTTGTCTTGTTACTCTTAAAAATTCTTTTTGTATGATTGTTGTTGTGAAATTTTGTTTACTTAAACGGTTCCTTAAAATTTGTTTATACTTGCGGTATTCCAATTGTTTATTTCCCTTTTTTCACCTTCTTTATATTATTTTTTCTAACACCTGATTAGTCGATCGTGCATTTCCATGCAAGTAAGTCGATCTAGTGTTATAAATGTATGTATGTGATGTAATTAATATATTTCTGTTTGTTATCTTTTCATGTTGTGTTTTTAAAAAAGTCTTGAGAATGACTTCAGATTGAAGTCGAAATATCGACCAAATAAATGTATGAATATTAACATAGTGTTTTATTCAAAGCAAGGCCTCGAGCTCACAAAATCTCACATTTTTTAGATATTTTAGGAGATGGATATTAAGCATTAGCGAAAACTGGAATACATGTACAGCACAAACAACAATTTTTTACAGAATATAAATCGAAAGGTGCAGAATTCGCGAAAGATTTATGTAAAGCTTTCGTTTCATCCGATATTCCTTTGTATAAAATAAGAAATGACCACCTTAAATCATTTTTTAAAAAATATATTAATATAGACTTGCCATCAGAAACCACTTTGAAATCTACAGTCAGCAGTTTATACGAGCTTACAATAAATAATATCAAAAGGGCTATAAAAACCAATATCTATGGATCTCAATGGACGAAACTAGAGACAAGTCAGGCCAATATGTTGCAAATAGTTCATTTGGCTTGTTTAGCACATGGATTGCATAGGGTATGTGAGGAAATTCGCAGCCGTTTCCCTAAAGTTGACCGACTAGTAGCAAGTGGTAAATCGACTGGTTTCTGTCTCAACCACTTAACTCCCATTTCCTCAAATTTTGGTTTTTGATATCAAAAGAAGCATTAACCCATTAAGGACAATACGGCAGGAGTTTAGCGAAAAAGTTGAAAATCATACCACGAACTAGTTATGAGTACCTAAATAGAAATTAGAAAAAAAAAATTCAGAAAGTTATCAGGGGGCGTGAACTCCGTCCGTGATGTTTACGTCACGTTGGTCCTTATACACTTCATTTTCGAGCACAAGAAGTAATAAACGACGACAATAAACAGTTTATTTTATTTGTTAGCAGTTTTCTTTGCTTTTTTTTATTTATTTAAACAAAAAGTGTATTACTTACATACTACAAAATTAAATGTAGGAACTTCAATCGATTACAAGTCTTACATATATATGATTTACATATATATGATTCATTACCCCTTTTAATTTTCGCCCTGTTGCCGGGTTCTCTGTTAATATTTTGTCTTTTTCTGTTAACGTTTCGTATTGCGATCTTTTCTGGTGTTTTGTTTAATTTATTCTCCTTTAGTTGCTTCTCAGAAATATCTGGTAATCGTAGACTCGATGTCGATGGGGATTCGTCCAATAAATCGGTTCTTATATTTCGAAAGGAATTTTGTAGAACATCGTCGATTAAATTGGTTATATCGTCATCTGTATTACGCAGTTCATCTTCTATAGGTACGTCAACGGCGTTCGTATTACAAACAACTTCACAAGGCGCTTGGAGTTGCTTCTTTCCCAAATTTTCCATGGTTCCACCCGCCACCTTCCTCACCTGAATCTTCGTCGGATACCAGACCGTCCTCGGGAGGCTATAAGTAAACTTTATCGACATCTTCGTCATCACTTTGCAAGCTCTCCAAGTAATCCAACATCTCATCTGTGCTTTTAAAGTACCTAATAGTATAAACCAATAATATATGTACTTTCACTGTATTTGGACCAATGTAACGTATACGTCACAGTAATAAAAAACACAATGAAACACGTGTAATATACAACAACTTGTCACATCATTTTCTTCACAATCTATCTACACACATTTCTTAGTAATACCACAATACAATTTCTTTTGAATTGTACACTATTAAAAATATTTTAATATACTTACTTTTTGTTCTTTGTAATTTTTCTTATTTTCAAAATGCACTGAACTTCAAATTAACACAGGTACTTCTAATCGCCAGCAAAGCTCAACTTCAACTGAGGCAGTTTCGTTCACCACACTCCAAATGATATTTTTCTATACTTCAAATAAAGTTTAGTGTGCAGAATTTTTTTACAACGAATAGCAAAGACATGACAATTTCTCGTGACGTATACGTCACGTTGGTCCTGAATGGGTTAACATGGATTACAAATGGGTAAACCTTGAAAAATAAAAATGTTTACTTATTTTAGAACAAAAATCCTTTTTGCGCTAACTCGTAACTTAAACATGAAATTTCATGAATACGGCAACCCCGTAAAAGACTTACTTTTAATACACTCCTTAAATTGATAACTTGGCAACACTCGACATACATCAGTTTTAAGTTCCGTTATTTCTTTTTCATATTATTTTCCTTTTCGTTTTTATAAAAAGTGTTAAGAAATGGATCCTAAGAAAAAAGTTTGCAAAAAGTCGACTAATGTAAAAGAATATCCTGAGGTAAGTTATAAATTTATCAACATGAGTTTTCATATAATCTACATAGAAGTTATTCAAACTAATATTGTATTTTAGGAAGCAAATGCTGAACTTCACAGAGTTCTTGATGAAAAAACGGGCAATTTCATTTTCGCTGAAAGTTTCGAAACTACCCTGCAGTCAAATTCCGAACTACTCAGCAAACATACTAGTTCATTGACTAACCATTTTGTGGCATATGCATACCAGTTCATTGTTGATTAGTTTTAAAACCAGTCAATGCCAAACTACTCATCGAAAATTCTAGTTCATTGACTATACATTTTGTGGTGTATTTATACTAGTTCATTGGTGATTAGTTTCAAACCAGTCAAGGCCAAACTACTCAGCAAACAATATAGTTCAATGACTATACATTTTGTGGTGTATTCATACTAGTTCACTCTGATCACCTTTAATCCAGTCAAGGCCAAACTACTCAGCCAACAATATAGTTCAATGACTAAACATTTTGTGGTGTATTCATACTAGTTCACTTCTGATCACCTTTAAACCAGTCAATGTCGATCTACTTAGCAAACAATATAGTTCACTGACTATACATTTTGTGGTGTATTCATACTAGTTCATTTCTGATCACCTTTAAACCAGTCAATGTCGAACTACTCAGCAAATAATATAGTTCATTGACCATACATTTTGTGGTGTATTCATACTAGTTCACTTCTGATCACCTTTAAACCAGTCAATGTCGATCTACTCAGCAAACAATATAGTTCACTGACTATAAATTTTGTGGTGTATTTATACTAGTTCACTTCTGATCACCTCTAAACCAGTCAATGTCGATCTACTCAGCAAACAATATAGTTCACTGACTATACATTTTGTGGTGTATTCATACTAGTTCATTTCTGATCACCTTTAAACCAGTCAATGTCGAACTACTCAGCAAACAATATAGTTCATTGACTATACATTTTGAGGTGTATTTATACTAGTTCATTGCTGATTAGCTTCAAACCAGTCAAGGCCAAACTACTCAGCAAACAATATAGTTCATTGACTATACATTTTGTGGTGTATTCATACTAGTTCATTTCTGATCACCTTTAAATCAGGCAATGTCGAACTACTCAGCAAATAATAAAGTTCATTGACCATACATTTTGTGGTGTATTCATACTAGTTCATTTCTGATCACCTTTAAACCAGTCAATGTCGAACTACTCAGCAAATAATATAGTTCATTGACCATACATTTTGTGGTGTATTCATACTAGTTCATTTCTGATCACCTTTAAACCAGTCAATGTCGAACTACTCAGCAAATAATATAGTTCATTGACTATATATTTTGTGGTGTATTCATACTAGTTCACTTCTGATCACCTTTAAACCAGTCAATGTCGATCTACTCAGCAAACAATATAGTTCACTGACTATACATTTTGTGGTGTATTTATACTAGTTCATTTCTGATCACCTTTAACCAGTCAATGTCGAACCATTCAATGCCAAACTACTCAGCGAAAATTGTAGTTCATTGACTATGCATTTTATGGTATATTCATACTAGTTCATTTCAGATTTCCTTTACTCCAGTCATTGCCAAACTACTCGGCAAACAATGTAGTTCATTGATTGTACATTTTGTGGTGTATTCATACTAGTTCATTTCTGATTAGCTTTAAACCAGTCAATGCCAAATTACTCAGCAACATTATAGTTCTACGCCTAAACATTTTGTGGTGTATTCATACCAGTTAATTTCTGAATACCTTCAAACTAATCAATTCCAAACTACTCAGCAGACACCTAGCTCGTTTACTATACATTTTATGGATGTTTTTATACTAGTTCTTTGCTGATTACCCTTAAACCAATAAATGCCAATCTAATCAGAAAACATACTAGTCTACAACTATAATTTGCTGGGCGAAATCATACTAGTCACAAAAATCCTGGTTCGTACTAGTATGCAAGTATGTATGAATCTCGGGTTGAAATTATACTACATCTTTTTCAGTTTACTAGAGTTCGACCAGTGGTTGAAATTCAACCACAAAACCTTATTTTATTTTCCTACCTTTTTGCTATTTCTTAAATTTGCCTTTCTCTTCCATATTTTGTATATTTTTGGTTTCTATACATTCCTATTCATTTTGCCTTTTCCTCCCTCTTTACACCATTCAGTAATATAGTTTCAATATTGATAATTATTTATTCTTCTTAGGTCGTCTTCATACGTATTTCTTTCCTTTCCTTTCCTTAGCATTAATTTGCTTTTATTTCCTTTCCTTTCCTCTCCTTTCATCTCAATTTATTCTCTTTGCTTTTCTTTCCTTCTCTTCCCTTTTATTTCCTTTCCTTATCTTCTCCTTTCTTTTCCTTTTCTTTCCTTTTCTCTTCTTTCCTTTTCTTTCCTTTTCTCTTCTTTCATTTCATTTCATTTCATTTTATTTCCCTTCTTTCTTTCTTTCTTTCTTTTTTGTTCTTCTCTGTTCTTTTTCTTTCTTTTCGTTTCTTTTATATTCTTACCTGATCCTTCTTTCCATTTCCATTACATTCCTTTTTTCCTTTTATTTTCTTTTTCTTTCCTTTTCTTTCGTTTCCGTTGCTTTAGTTTCCTTTCATTTTATTAATTTTTTTTTTTTCATTTCATTTCTTTTCTTTTATTTTTTTCTTACCTTTATTTTCTTTCACTTTTTTTCTTAAATTTCCCTTCCTGTCATTTCGTTTCCTTACCTTTCCTTTCCTACCGTTTCCTTATTTTCTTTTGTTCCTTTCCGCAACTCCTTTGCTTTTCTTTTTCTTTCATTCATTTCCTTAACTTATTTTTTTTAGCTTTTCATTACCTTTCTTTCCTTTATTTTCTCTTCTTTTCTTTTCTTTTTATTTTCATTTGTTTTCCATACCTTCTTCCTCGCTACCTTTTCTTTCCCTTCTTTTTTTCTTCTTTCCTTTCTTTGTCTTTCTCCTTTTGCTTTTCTTTTCCACTGCTTTACCTACATTACATTTCCTTTCTTCCCTTCCTTTTTTCTTTTCCATTCCTTTCCTTTCCCTTTGATTTTTCTGTCATATTTTCCGTTCCTTACCTTAATTTTCCTTTTATCCATCCCTTTCCTTTCCTATTATTTTCTTAATTTAATATTTGATTTATTTCTTTTTGTTTCATTTTTATTTATTTTATATTATTCCCTTTTCTTTCATTTCCAACAAATTTAATCTTTTTACTTTCAATCACTTTTCTATTTCTGATTTTACTTTTTTTTAATTTTCTCAATTTTCCATTTTATTTTATTTCACTAAGTCTAGCCACGAAGGGCCTTGTGCATGATCTAGCTTATTTGTGCTTTTTTTTTTTTTTTAAATTTGCTTCTCTGAATCCTAACTGGGCACTGCCTTATTGGTAGGCACGCAGAAGGTGTGCCCTACCGACGATGCTGTAGGAGCTGCAAAGATGATGAGGAAGAGGAAACGGTGAAGCACCTCACCTGCAACTGCCCGGTCTTAAGCGGCGCGAGAATGCGCTTTTTGGGAGTTCCCTTCCTGGATAGCCTAAACCAGACCGCTGAACTGGACATAAAGGACTTGATGGCCTTCATAAAGTCATCTAAGTAAGTGGTTCGAGGAGGAGTAACGGTGTCGGTTTAGGAGTGTCAGTCCCGGGATACTACTATGTGGAAAATCCCAACAAAAATCAAAGCAGCACACTATAAGTTGGAAGAGAAGTTCGGCAAAAGTCTCGTTATGGCAACCTGTTGGTATATAACCGCCATTTTTTTACGTTGCGGCATAAACTTGAGTATATTAACAACAACAATATAAATTGACTCTAACAATGCTCCTTTAACTTGAGTGTATGGCCCAGCATGAAAGCAGTCTTACTTTGACTCTTTTTGATGTAAAAATAAGACTTACTTTTATCTATATATATCATATGTGGGGCCGGAACTCCGCAGTGGACGACTGACTTAACCTTAAGTAACCTTAATTCACCTTACCTAAAAATACAACTCCAAAGCCCCAATTACATAAAACTTTGACAAATGCGCGCCTCGTTTTTGAGCATTTGCAAAAATTTCGCTTCGCTTTACGTTTAAAAAACTTTGAATGAAAGTGGATCCTACAAAGTTTAATGCAATTGGGCCTTCACCTATATAATCAAACTTGACGAACGCGGAATTTGATAGGAGCCATTGCAAGTTTAATTCAATAATTAAATTAAAAATACAATAATCAACATAATTTAAAAAATATAGAAAAAAAAATTTGTGTCAACTTTACCGAGAATCGAACTCAGAGCCTTTAGCTCATTTTTGGCTGTGTATGAACTAGTATATAAACTGGTATAATGCTGATGCTGATTCTGACTAGTATACCAATTGGTATGGTGCTGATGCAGAAGAGGACAATTGCTTTTCTTTTTCTCTTGTAACTGCTTCTTTTTTTACCTTGTAATTCACAGATGCTTTTTCGTGTTTGGGTAAATACAAATAGTCGCTGCTTTCTAAAGAATAAACTGGTATATTGCTGATGTAGAGGCTGACTATGATACTGGTGCATAGACCGACTAGTATACCAACTGGAATGAATGTCAAATTCGTGGACTAGTATGACAAGTGGTACGATCTGAATGGGCATAATGATTAGTATGTCCTGCCGCATAGACTGAGCAGTATGTCCACTGGTATGATTCTGATGTATATATGAACTAGTATATCAACTGGTAATATTCTGATGCATATATGAACTAGTATGTCAAATGGTATATTTCTGATGCAAATTTGAAATAGTATGTCAACTGATATGATTATGATGCATAAGTGAACTGGTATGTGAACTGGTATGATTCTGATGTATAAATGAACTACTATATCAACTGGTATGATTCTGACGCATATATGAACTAGTATGACAACTGGTATGATTCCGATGATTTTTTTAACTAGTCTGTTAATTGGTATGATTCTGATGCATATATGAACTAGTCTGTCAACTGGTGTGATTCTGATGCATATATGAACTAGTCTGCCAACTGTTATGATTCTGATGCATATATGAACTAGTCTGTCAACTGGTATGATTCTGATGCATATATGAACTAGTCTTTCAACTAGTATGCTTCTGATGTATATATGAACTAGTCTGCCAACTGGTATTATTCTGATGTATATATGAACTAGTCTGCCAACTGGTACGATCCTGACGTATATACGAACTAGTATCTTAAATGGTATGATACTGATGTGTATAATAACAAGTATATTAACTGGTATATTCCTGATGCAGAGGCTGACTAGGCAGCCAATTGGTATGGTGCTGATGCAGAGAAGGACAATTGCCATCTCGTAGGACATCGCCGTGTTAAAAATACCAGTTGCTAATATGGAAAAATTACAGAACTCGAACTAGTTGAGGCGCCTGGCTGACTGGTATTTGATTAGTATAAAACTAGTTAAGTTGACTGCAGGGTAATAACAGCTTTACTCCCAAGAAATTAGACTAAAGAACTGGACTTTTTATAGATGCCAATTCAAACGTCGAAAGTAGTTCAGAGGACACATTCTCCATTGATTCGTCTAGTTGCTTTGAAGTAACCCTGCAGTCAAATTCCGAACAACCAGCAAACATATTAGTTCATTGACTAACCATTTTGTGGCATATGCCTACCAGTTCGTTGTTGATTAGTTTTAAAAGCAGTCAATGCCAAACTACTCAGCGAAAATTCTAGTTCATTGACTATACATTTTGTGGCGTATGCATACTAGTTCATTGCTGATTAGCTTCAAACCAGTCAAGGCCAAACTACTCAGCAAACAATATAGTTCAATGACTATACATTTTGTGGTGTATTCATACTAGTTCACTTCTGATCACCTTTAAACCAGTCAATGTCGAACTACTCAGCAAACAATATAGTTCAATGACGATACATTTTGTGGTGTATTCATACTAGTTCATTTCTGATCACCTTTAAACCAGTCAATGTCCAACTACTCAGCAAAGAATATAGTTAATTGACTATACATTTTGTGGTGTATTTATACTAGTTCATTGCTGATTAGCTTCAAACCAGTCAAGGCCAAACTACTCAGCAAGCAATATAGTTCATTGACTATACATTTTGTGGTGTATTCATACTAGTTCATTTCTGATCACCTTTAAACCAGTCAATATCGAACTACTCAGCAAACAATATAGTTCATTGGCTATAAATTTTGTGGTGTATTCATACTAGTTCATTTCTGATCACCTTTAAACCAGTCAATGTCGAACTACTCAGCAAACAATATAATTCATTGTCTATACATTTTGTAGTGTATTCATACTAGTTCATTGCTGATGACCTTTAAACCAGTCAATGTCCAACTACTCAGCTAACAATATAGTTCATTGACTATACATTTGGTGGTGTATTTATACTAGTTCATTGCTGATTAGCTTCAAACCAGTCAAGGCCAAACTACTCAGCAAACAATATAGTTCAATGACTATACATTTTGTGGTGTATTCATACTAGTTCACTTCTGATCACCTTTAAACCAGTCAATGTCGAACTACTCAGCAAACAATATAGTTCATTGACTATGCATTTTGTGGCATATGGATACCAGTTCATTGTTGATTAGCTTTAAACCATTCAATGCCAAACTACTTAGCGAAAATTCTAGTTCATTGACTATGCATTTTGTGGTGTATTCATACTAGTTCATTTCTGATTTCCTTTAAGCCAGACATTGCCAAACTACTCGGCAAACAATGTAGTCCATTGACTGTACATTTTGTGGTGTATTCATACTAGTTCATTTCTGATTAGCTTTAAACCAGTCAATGCCAAACTACTCAGCAACATTATAGTTCTACGCCTAAAAATTTTGTGGTGTATTCATACTAGTTAATTTCTGACTACCTTCAAACTAATCAATTCCAAACTACTCAGAAGACACCTAGCTCGTTTACTATACATTTTATGGATGTTTTTATACTAGTTCTTTGCTGATTACCTTTAAATCAATCAATGCCAAACTAATCAGAAAAATCATGGTTCGTACTAGTATGCAAGTATGTATGAAACTCGGGTTGAAATCATACTACACCTTTTTCAGTTTATATTCAGAAAGTTTTCTGAATATCAATTGTAATTTTCTGAATGTCAATTGTATTTTTCTGAAAATCAAATGGAAATTCTGTAACTGCATTCAGATCTTTTATGATCCCTCTAGATCTTTTATGATCCCATTTTGGCCAGGTTTGTTTGGATGTCCGGCACCCTTGGGATTGTTGCTACTTTTCGTTGGCTTGACGGAGTGTGTACTCCAAGCCAACGAAAGGTGGCAACAATCCCCAAGTTGCCGGACATCCAAACAAACCTGGCCGAAATGGGATCATAAAAGATCTAGAGGCATTCACATTCACGCCCTAAGAAGGAGAGAAATCTTAATATTAATAGGTGTTCTAACTGGGCACTGCCTTATTGGTAGGCACGCAGAAGGGGTGCCCTATCGACGATGCTATAGGAGCTGCAAAGATGATGAGGAAGAGGAAACGGTGAAGCACCTCATCTGCAACTGCCCGGCATTAAGCGGCGCGGGAACGCGCTTTTTGACTGACTTTCCTGGTGCTGGTGGTATCACACCGGGCTTTTCAAAACTGGCCTAAGTGTGCCTCTGCGGCAGCCACTAACCTAACCTAACCTAACTGCATTCAACTGTTTGAACAGTCACAGATTTTAAAATTAAAAAAAAAAACTAGGTCCCGCCAACTCATAGAGAAAAAATCAAAGCAGCACACTATAAGTTGGAAGAGAAGTTCGGCAAAAGTCTCGTTAGAGGTTATGACAACCTGTTGGTATATAACCGCCAATTTTTTTTACGTTGCGGCATAAACTTGAGTATATTGACAACAACAATATAAATTAACTCTACCAATGCTCCTTTAACTCGAGTGTATGAAAGCAGTCTTACTTTGACTCTTTTTGATGTAAAAATAAGACTTAATTTTATCTATATATCATATGTGGGTCCGGAACTCCGCAGTGGACGACTAACTTAACCTTAATTTACCTTACCTAAAAATACAACCCCAAAGCCCCAATTACATAAAACTTTGACGAATGCGCGCCTCGTTTTTGAGCATTTGTAAAAATTTCGCTTCGCTTTACGTTGAAAAAACTTTGAATGAAAGTGGATCCTACACAGTTGAATGTAATTGGGCCTTCACCTATATAATCAAACTTGACGAATGCGGAATTTGAAAGGAGCCATTGCAAGTAGAATTCAATAATTAAATTAAAAATACAATAAACAACATAATTTAAAAAATATAGAAAAAAAAACTTGTGTTAACTTTACCGAGAATCGAACTCAGAGCCTTTAGCTCATTTTTGGCTGTGTATGAACTAGTATATCAACTGGTATAATGCTGATGCAGAGGCTGACTAGTATACCAATTGGTATGGTGCTGATGCAGAAGAGGACAATTGCTTTTCTTTTTCTCTTGTAACTGCTTCTTTTTTACCTTGTAATTCACAGATGCTTTTTCGTGTTTGGGTAAATACAAATAGTCGCTGCTTTCTAAAGAATAAACTGGTATATTGCTGATGTAGAGGCTGACTATGATACTGGTGCATAGACCGACTAGTATTCCAACTGCAATGAATGTCAAATTCGTGGACTAGTATGAGAAGTGGTACGATCTGAATGGGCATAATGATTAGTATGTCCTGCCGCATAGACTGAGCAGTATGGCAACCGGTATGATTCTGATGTATATATGAACTAGTATGTCAACTGGTAAGATTCTGATGCATATATGAACATAAATGAACTGATATGTCAACTGGTATGATTCTGATGCATAAATGAACTACTATATCAACTGGTATGATTCTGACGCATATATGAACTAGTATGACAACTGGTATGATTCCGATGATTTTTTTAACTAGTCTGTTAATTGGTATGATTCTGATGCATTAATGAACTAGTCTGTCAACTGGTATGATTCTGATGCATATAAGAAGTAGTCTGTCAACAGGTATGATTCTGATGCATTAATGAACTAGTCTGTCAACTGGTATGATTCTGATGCATATATGAACTAGTCTTTCAACTGGTATGATTCTGATGTATATATGAACTAGTCTGCCAACTGGTATGATTCTGATGTATATATGAACTATTCTTTCAACTGGTACGATCCTGACGTATATACGAACTAGTATCTTAAATGGTATGATACTGATGTGTATAATAACAAGTATATCAACTGGTATATTCCTGATGCAGAGGCTGACTAGTCAGCCAATTGGTATGGTGCTGATGCAGAGAAGGACAATTGCCATCTCGTAGGACATCGCCGTGTTAAAAATACCAGTTGCTAATATGGAAAAATTACAGAACTCGAACTAGTTGAAGCCGCCTAGCTGACTGGTATTTGATTAGTATAAAACTAGTTAAGTTGACTGCAGGGAAATTCTATTGAAAGATCAAGTGATACATCAAGTACTCCAACGAAGCATAAATTGGATGAAACATCAGGCTTGATATCACACACGAGAGCAAAGAAAGGGCACAGCAAGCAACAACAGTGGAAAAGAGAAAAGGTTAAAAAAGCGCGGCAACAGTGAGAATGCTACTATAGTTTGGAAAGAATCAGTGGAGAAAAGGTGGGTATGAAAAAGAGAAGTGAGAGAAAATTAAAGCACCGATGCCGATGTAAAACCGATAGGGGCGGCAATAAGTGTGTAAGCATATCTCATTGTCAATGAAAAGGCCAACCAGCAGGCGAATTCCAGAAATCTCCATCTCGTAAATGCTAAAATATGCTGAAATGCTTAATCAAATGAACTCTCAGAATTTTAGGAGATGACGCTTATTTGCGATTCGGATCCACAAGCCGCCTAGCTATGATAATAGGGCGTTATCTGCACTCTAGATGGCGCGCAGGCATCACTGCAAGATGTCAATTTAGTTATGATCTTTTACAACTCAGAAAAAGCCACAAGTAAACCGAAACGCCCGAAGTTGCTAGCTACTAATCCCTTACTTTTCAGAGTTACTCTACTTTTTTAATTACAAAATAAATTGCATTTTCGTTAAAAAGATTTGTGTTTGTTTAATAAAGACGGTTGAGAAGAAATTTTATTTTGTTATATACACCTTAATTTATTTATTTATTGAGTTTTTCATCTATAAAAATGTTAATGGAAACAAAAAATGTTTTTTTAGTTATAACTTTTAAATGATAAATGATATTACTTTTGTGACTCCGGATTATGATTTCTGGGACTGAAACTCGACTTTTGATTCCTCTCTCGACGTTTTGCGACATGTTTTTTGCAGCTTTAGTTAGATAGAAAAAAATTCGATTTCCGAAATTATGGGCGAATAAATAATTAAATAACAATTTTTCTTATAAATTACACATATTTGTTGTTTTTGAGTATTTTTAGGGGCTAAAACAACATAGTTCTACCCTTTTTCCTAACTTTTTGCGTTTTAGCAACAACTTTTTTTCGTCCCCAAAATTTGCCAGCTTTTGGAGAAAATTGGAGATTTTACGAATGGCTAAAATTGCAGAATCGCAAATTTAGCTTAGTTGCTGTCAGAAACAGCTGACTTACGTTATCTAATTCATTTTGCGTTCATGGCTTAAATATGCCAAAAAAATTAAGTAAATATGGAGGTTTTCGCTAAAACTTGACAAAATTAATTTAGAGATTTTAGGAGATGGAGATTAAGCATTAGCGAAAACTGGAATTCATGTACAGCACAAACAACAATTTTTTACAGAATATAATTCGAAAGGTGCAGAATTCGCGAAAGATTTATGTAAAGCTTTCGTTTCGTCCGATATTCCTTTGTATAAAATAAGAAATGACCACCTTAAATCATTTTTTGAAAAATATATTAATATAGACTTGCCATCAGAAACCACTTTGAAATCTACAGTCAGCAGTTTATACGAGCTTACAATAAATAATATCAAAAGGGCTATAAAAAACCACTATCTATGGATCTCAATGGACGAAACTACAGACAAGTCAGGCCGATATGTTGCAAATAGATCATTTGACTTGTTTAGCACATGGATTGTATAGGGTATGTGAGGAAATTCGCAGTCGTTTCCCTAAAGTTGACCGACTAGTAGCAAGCGGCAAATCGACTGGTTTCTGTCTAAACCACGCAACTCCCATTTCCTAAAATTTTGGTTTTTGGTATCAAAAGAAGCATTAACATGGATTACAAATGGGTAAACCTTGAAAAATAATAATTTTTACTTATTTTAGAACAAAAATCCTTTTTACGCAAACTCGTAACTTAAACATGAAATTTCATGAATACAGCAACCCTGTAAAAGACTTACTTTTAATACACTCCTTAAATTGATAACTTGGCAACACTCGACATACATCAGTTTTAAGTTCCGTTATTTCTTTTTCATATTATTCTCCTTTTTGTTTTTATAAAAAGTGTTAAGAAATGGATCCTAAGATAAAAAATTGCAAAAAGTCGACTAATGTAAAAGAATATCCTGAGGTAAGTTATAAATTTATCAACATGAGTTTTCATATAATCTACATAGAAGTTATTCAAACTAATATTGTATTTTAGGAAGCAAATGCTGAACTTCACAGAGTTCTTGATGAAAAAACGGGCAATTTCATTTTCGCTGAAAGTTTCGAAACTAATAACAGCTTTACTCCCAAGAAATTAGACTAAAGAACTGGACTTTTTATAGATGCCAATTCAAACGTCGAAAGTAGTTCAGAGGACACATTCTCCATTGATTCGTCTAGTTGCTTTGAAGTAAATTCTATTGAAAGATCAAGTGATACATCAAGTACTCCAACGAAGCATTAATTGGATGAAACATCAGGAATGATATCACACACGAGAGCAAAGAAAGGGCACAGCAAGCGACAACAGTGGAAAAGAGAAAAGGTTAAAAAGCGCGGCAACAGGGAGAATGCTACTATAGTTTGGAAAGAATCAGTGGAGAAAAGGTGGGTATGAAAAAGAGAAGTGAGAGAATATTAAAGCAGCGATGCCGAAGTAAAGCCGATAGGGGCGGCAACAAGTGTGTAAGCATATCTGATTGTCAAAGAGCTGAGCTGTTTAAGTCCTTTTGGAGGGAAATGTAATGGGATCAAAGAAAGTCGTGGATTAGTACACTAGTTCATGTTGTTCCAGTTGGGCGTAGAAGAAGCTAAACCATAAAAATATCGTGTACTCTACGTTATCATCTAAAAGTTGAAGGTGAATCAATTAAAGTCTGCAAAAATATGTTTTTAGGTACGCTTAATATAGGGGAATGGTTTGTTCGAAATACACTGAAAAATGCCAATGACCATGGTATAGTAAAAAAAAAAAAAAAACAAGTAATTCAAGAAAGACATGTCTGTTGAAGTTAAGAAAAATAGAACACATTAAATCCATTAAATCTCACTACGCACATAAGACTTAAAGATCGTGCTCGAAAAGAGAAGGAGCAAGATAAAGAGAGAGCAAGGAATGGAGAGATTAATTGCTTCACACTGGATGTTCAAATGGTTCCATTTATTGCTGCTGGGGCCCATTACTTCAAACAAAAGTTATCATGTCATCAATTCACAATTTTTAATTTGAAAAACTCGGAGGTAGTTTGTTATGTATGGCATGAAGGTGAAGGTAGAATAGATGCTAATATTTTTGCCTCATGGGTATTACATTTTTTAGAAACTGAAGTAACTGCAAAGGATATTCCTATATGTTTGTTCAGTGATGGATGTAGTGCACAAAATAGAAATGTGACTTTATCAAATGCGTTGATGTATTTTTCCAAAAAGTATAATACTACAGTTTACCAAAAGTATTTGTCTGTTGATCATACCCAAATGGAATGCGATTCCGTCCATGCGAATATTGACAAAAGAAAAAAAATAAAGAACTGTGTGTTCCTGCTGATTTTGTAAAGCTCATACGGGAGGCAAGAACAACCAATGGACCATATAAAGTGCATTATGTTGGGCACACATTTTTTAAAAAATACTCCGAATTAAATTTTTACAAATCCATAAGACCCGGAACAAAATCAGGCGACGCTTGTGTTACTGATGTAAAATGTCCAAAGCATACCGCAGTTGGAATTTTTTACAAACTTGATTACGTCGATGAATGGGTACAATTACCACACCGATTAAAAACTGAGAAGGCATTACCCGAAGTCAAAGGTCTTTATATACAGCCTTTGAAATTAGGTCCCTAAAGCTAGTAGAGCAATGCTAGCAGAATATAAAAGTAACATTTGGAAAATTATGTGCTAATTAAGTGCACTAATCCCAAAAAATGTGCTCCTCAACTTTTCCCAAAAATCATTAAGCCTTAAGCTAGCAGAGCACTATGTGTTAACAGTGAAGGATGAGGACTACATCAAAAGTGAATATACAGAAATTCTGTGCTCTTTATTATTTATGTGCTCTTTATTAATTTAATTAAGTGCTCTAATCCCAATTAGGGTGCTCCTCAACTTTTTCCAAAATACGATGCGTTAGCAGTGAAGGATGAGGACTACATCAAAAGTGAATGTACAGAAATTATGTGCTCTTTATGTGCTAATTAAGTGCACTAATCCCAATTAGGGTGCTCCTCAACTTTTTCCAAAATACGATGCTCTGCTAGCTTAAGCCTTAAGCTTTCGAACAGTCAACTTTTAAACTTAAGTCCCGTTTACATTGCTCGATTTTTCATTCAATTTCATGTTGATTCTGAAAATTGACTCGTGCCAACGGGTCTTGCAAAATTGCTTGCAACAAAGTTGGTAGCCAGCCGACTTTTGTTCAACTCAACATTTAACTTTACTACGTTTGTTTACGAACTGGTAGGTAGGTTGCAGTGGCTGCTAGTAAACGAACTAACACACATAGGCCCCGAAGGTCCCGTTGTAAAGGTAGAAACAGACTGCCTGTACCCTAAATCGTAAAAATCAGGGTTTATTTTTATCGGTTTTTATTTTCAGAGTCGAATTCATTTCTTTGAGTCCAATTAGAGAATTCCATTTGAATACAAGTTGAGAACTGTCCCTTTCTCAACTTGAGAAACAGCGTTTTTTCATATACATAGTTAAAAAAATGCCCTTTTTGTTGAGAACGCTATCATTCCCAAGTGGTTTTTGTGTTGAGAAACAACGCTTGAGGTTTGAAAAGACAATTAGATCTCAACTTGAGAACTACGTAACTCAAGCTTAAATGATTGTTGGGACGGCACTCTACGCTTGGAATAGGGCAACTCTCGGAAGAGGCAGCTGAAGCCAATAACAAAAAATATCAAAGACTTTCGGCGATGCCACACCATAAATATGACTCGAAAACTGAAAAACGAAGATTTGATAAACCGAATTCTTCTGCAATCGGACCCATACATTTCAAACATGCGGCAGTTACCATTGGCTAATACTTCTGCGTTAACTAAAGAAATTACAAACTTATTACAACTCTCATAAAAGTGAAACCTTTCTCTAATAAATAAACCCAATTTAACAAGAATTATCCATAAATTAATATTGTTTTATTCGGGCTATTGACTCTATAGAAGTAGAAGCCTTTGAAATTTCACTCTAAATCTAATATGAATATTTAATTAAGCTCGCATTTTTATTCACATACATCAATTACGAAAACTAAAAAAGTCTATCCTTCAGCAGTGGGCATGGCTTACAACCTATTTGCTCTTAATTTTTCTGAAAGACAAGTCTTAAAGTAGAAAACCGATGTGCAAAATTTGGTATTGGTAGGTTCAAACGTTTCTGAGAAATTGAATTTCATACTGCTCTCCATACAAATCAGGCCACTGTGCGATGGTAGGATTCTGCTCTCTAGCCTATCTCTAATAAGGGGCTGCACTAGCCGCTCCAGACATTGAGTTGAAAGGTCGCTAGACTAATCGGTCTAAAATCCTTCGGGCCAACATGGGAAGTTCTACCTGCCTTAGGTATAAAAATTACCCTAGAATCTCTCCAAGGGTTAGGGATGTAACAGAAAGTAAGCACTCCCCTATATATCGCAAACAAGGGATGCTCTGTTCCAATGATTGCTGAAGTTGTATGGGCGCTATGCCATCTAGACCCGGTGCGTTAAATGGTTTGAATGAACCAATGGCCCACTCTAATCTACTATTGGTAAGGAACTGCTCCAGGCCAAGTTCCACGTGTCTAATATGCGGTTGATACCTATAATCGTTTTCCGCGTCTGGAAAGTGAGTATGGAGGAGGAGTTGCAACGTTTCCTCCCCCGTGTTGGTCCAAGACCCATCCGGCTTTTTCAAACACTCCGGCCCGCTACCAGGTGCATTGGATAGAATCTTTCTTAACCTAGACCCCTCTGATACAGATTCTATACCACTACAGAAATCTCTCCAGGAGGCTCCTTTTGATTTTCTGAGTTCCCTCTTATACTCTCTAAGGTGCTCTTTATAAGCTTCCCACTTTGAGACCTCCTTCGAGGCCTTAGCAATATTAAAAGCTTGTCTGCAAAGTTTTCTGTATCTATCTAGCTCAGGGTTCCACCAGGATGGATTTTGCTTACCCCTCGCCCTTTTTATGAGGCAGGCCTTATCTAAAGCTGCCTGACATGCTTTGTTGAACTTAACCACCATATCCTCTATTTCTTTACTGTCCCTAGGTGTATCGGGATGATCCTCTGAAAGGTACTTATCCAGTTCCTCTCTATACCTATGCCAATTGGCGTTCTTAAGGTTTCTGTACGGAGAGGAGGTAGACGGTACGCCTTCCAAATCGAAGCGGATATAGCGATGGTCGGAGAAGGAGTGCTCATCGTCCACCATCCAATTCCTGACCATGCCTTGCGCGCTTCTCGAACAAAGCGTAACGTCTAGAACCTCCCATCTATTACTAGTAACAGAGGTAGGCTCCAGACCCCTATTACATATGAAGATATTATGTTGTAAAATAAAATCAAAAAGTGACTCACCCCTTGTTGTTTAGGAACTGACATTCGAGAATTTTTGTCAGATTTTGTTGACAAATTTTTGTAATAAATTAAATATTATGAATGAATTTTTTAATTTTTAGGCGATTTTTTACGCAAGAGCAGATCAAAACCTGTGCGTTTATACTATCCAACCAGGCAAGTTCATAAGGTGCTCCGTTAGGACTTCCGGCACAGTGCACTAACTCACCTAGAGTGTTCCCTTATTACTGACTGCTCGATCCCATTAGCACGCGTTCGAAAGATCTATTCGCTCCTTTTCGAAGCATTGGATTGCCTAGAAAAGGTTGCCTGATATTTGTTTATTTGCTGGACAAGGCCTCTGTTTCCGTTGTTGTTGCTATTGTAACGAAGCCTAGTACTGCCTCTGAGTAACGCTTTTGTTTCATTTTTACTACCAGGGGTAGGTAACATGGCCTATAAAGTTTCACTGGTGATAAATCGCTACGACAGTCGGGACGTACCGCAAGGGAGTACCGGAGCCTAGCGGTTTGATTTCCGGCCAAGAATTGTTGATTCGCAAACACTTGCCAAAACCTTGGGTACAGTTTTTGTCGTTATAATAACAACAACAGGATTTTTTTCGGCTTTGTATACATGCTGCCGAAAGTTACCCCCAAGGGCGAGGGCCATTCGGGATCAAAGCTCCATCGACGTAGACTTGTAACTCTCTGTTTGCTTGCGGTCGTGGGGAGGATTTTGCTGAGGTATTATCAGGCTCATTGCTGCTAAAAACCGATAGGAGTCGGGAAATAACTATGTATTTATTCTGTTGTGAGAAAAAGAAATTTCTTTTTCTATTTTTATTAAATTTTTTTTTTAAATTACATAAACAACCGTCAAATATTTTTCAAAAAAATTGATTAATGTAAACGGGTGGTCAACTCAATTTGGAATCAACGGCACATGCGACGAAAATTGAACAATGTAAACAGGCCTTTATTTTCCCAACAATTTTTGTGCCCATTCTGCATAAACAGTTAAGGATAACAATGGCATTAAAAGCAGGCCTGCATAATAACGTTAATTTTATCAAAAAAAATAAAAATATTTGGTTTTCGATTCGTTATTCAAAAAAATAAACGTTTTTAGGTCAACGAAAAGCTTTTCCTTTCATTGAAGTCAAAATATCAAAAATTTTGTTCATTATGATTATTTGAGTTAGGGGCGTTATCTCATTCACCCATTAAAGTTAAATTTACTTATCGGAGAGATAAACTATTCGTCACTTTAAAGTGACCTTTAATTGTTTTCGATTTCTCATCTTACCGATAAAAATAAATTTGTAGTTGATGAAAATACGGCAACGTGACCTAAAAATCTACTACTTTCATTGTTTTTTTAGAAATGGCAATACATCTGACAATGTTTATGTCAAAAATATTGTAAATAAATTATGGTTGAAACAAATTTTTTTTTTATAACATTGACTCCAAGCATTTATTTAAAAATAGATATACACATATTTATCTAAGGCCCAGTTTTTCAGTGCAAGTTTAAACTTCAGTGCGAGTTTAAACTTAGTTTAAGCGGCCAATTTGTATGGGATAAACTCTAGTCAACTTTGTCTGTGGTTTAAACCAGCACTGAAAACCCGGGCCTAAATGGTTTAAATATAAGCACTAGAGGGCCTGGCAGACTTTAGGCATGTTGGAGCTTCAAAATAAATACGTGGCTCATTTGATGTTGAACATTCAGGATACCGCCGTGGACGTTGTCCTAATCAAAAAAACATCTGCTGCACTTGGAGGAATTGACTGTTTTCCTGCGCATCTATTGCCTTCTATTCTATGCTTCTTTTTCCTCTATTGCTGTGGCATAAAATCGAAGTGCTTGGTTCTGGTGATGTCGTGAACAATGGAATCCAATATATTTAGAGCTTTTTTTAATACAAGTTTTTTAAAGATACTCACTTTTTGATTTCCAATCTTATCCAGAGCTAATTTTTGGTTTTGATATTTTCCAATTTATTTCAAAATAATTTTAAATGTCAGCAGATATAAAAATGTAAACAAAACTAAAAAATGCCTGGCAATGCTCCAGTTTAAAGTTAACAACAAATTTTAAAGGGCAGATGAAGTGGCAGATAAATTTACCTGCCCAATAAATTATAGGTAACTTGAGCAAACGGCAATACCGGACAGTAAGTGGGTTTTAAAAATAAAGGTAAGATGAGATAACGGCCCTTAGAGTATATTATTTCATACAAAAAATGCTCAAAAACATACTCAAAATTCTAAACATCAAGTAGAAACGAGAATTCTTGATTTTGTTTTTGATGCCAGCAAAATCGAAATTTTTTTAAATATTTTTTTTTTGATAACGGTACTTTCAAAAAAATTCTGTTTATTTTGTTGTTGAGCCTTGATTAAAAGTTAGTATGCAGAAAAAATGTACATATTAGGTTCTTAATGGACAAAAGTTATTTTTACATCAAAATTAAAGGTTAGCTAGTGCTCATCCAAATAAATAACGAATATAGTTAGATAAAGAAAATTATTTATTTATTAAGTTTCTTGTATTTTTTTTAATTAAAAGGCTGGGACAACATAGCATTGTGCCTCCTCTCGTTTTTTCGTGATCTTGTAAGTCGTCGCCGTGGTGTAGCGGTTAAGTGTTCGGCCTTCTACACCAAGTCGTGGCGGTTCGATGCCCGGCAAAAGTAACATTAAAAATTATTTAGAAAAAAAAAGAATTTTTCTAAACGGGGTCACCCCTCGGCAGTAGTTTGGGTGTATTTCTGCCATGAGAAGCTTCTCAGCCAAAAATTCATTTGCTTTGCAAGAGCCGTTCGGAGTCGACAAAAAACTGTAGGTCCCTGCAACTTGTAGGAAAACTCAAAAGCAACACACCACAAGTTGGAAAGAGAAGCTCGGCTAAAAAGCTCGTTAGAGGTTATGATAACCTGTTGGTATGTCGCCGCCATTAGTTTTTTTTTTTTTTTTTTTGTAAATCGTCGAACTCTGTCCATTTCCCATCTCGACGGGGGCAAATGGCAGTATAGTACCCAACCCCCATTTTTTATGGTTTTACATTTTCTTTTTCCTTCTTCTGCATAGATCTGCTTACAGGTGCACTATATAGAGGCGTGAAGTTAACCACCCCAGCTAAATCGCATTGTATGCTTTGGTTTGTGGTAGAGAGGTTGTACTTTCTGGGTAGTAATTTTAACGCTACCTGTGGTTCTATATCCGCAGACCTCCAAAAACATAAAGAATCCTGAAATTATTGATATATGTTAGAATATACATACATACTAACACCCGCCTCTCTGTTGATCTCAATAAATCTGTGGCAATAAGGGCGAACGACCAAACTTATTTTTTTAAGGTTTTCAGTAGAGCGTTTGGAAATTCAAAATTGTAGTGTAAATTTATGGAATTTCGAATTGGTTTTTTAGTTATAAGATCCACAATTTATTAGCAAATGCAATGAAAATTGATGTGATTATAGATCTTAATACGGAGAATTCGATGGTCGTAATAACTCAGTTTTGACCAAACTCAACTTTGATCGTTCGCCCTTTGGAAAAAGTTGAGGAACACCCTAATTACACACATAAAGAGCACATGATTTCTGTATATTCACTTTTGATGTAGTCCTCATCCTTCACTGTTAACGCATAGTGGAGGAGCACATTTTTTGGGATTAGAGCACTTAATTAGCCCATAATGAGCACATAATTTTCAACATGTTACTTTTATGTTCTGCTAACATTGCTCTGCTAGCTTTAGTGACCTTTTAAAATTACCTTTAAGAAAATTCCGAGATTTGCAGAGTTTTAAAGCATTCATTCCCTCTGACTATCATGCTTTTTATGATAATTTGAGCCACGAAGATATATCAAATTAAATTCCATAAAAAACAAGTAAGGAAAGCTGTCTTCGGCTGTGCCGAAGGCTATATACCTTTCATGAATAAGCGTCACGATTTTCACTGTTCGATCCCCAGTACAGCCTGTTTCAATTTAACTATATTTACTATACACATTACACATCTTTGTTATAATTTAAAAAAAACTTACAAAATAATAGGATCAGAGTTATCAGCGTTATCGGAACAATCGATTGTATGGAGGCTATATATTATACGTGTTCAATTGTACTGACTTACACTATACACATTACATATGTAGAAAGTACTAAAGGTGAAATATTTTACGTTCCTAACTTTTTAAATGCGGAAGTATTGGCCAAAAAACCTTATATCGGAACAACCGGTTGTATGGGGCTAAATATATGTTACATTTTCCCGATCTTGTTTATTTGCACTATATACACTACATAAATAGAAACTACTCGAGTTGCAAAATTTTACGTTCCGAACTTTTAATTGCAGAAGTTTTGGGAAAGAAACCTTATATCTGAACAATCGGTTGTATGGGGGCTATATGTTAAATTTGGCCGATCTTGTTGATTTGCACTATATACACTACATAAATAGAAAGTACTCGAGTTGCAAAATTTTACGTTCCGAACTTTTAATTGCAGAAGTTTTGGGAAAGAAACCTTATATCTGAACAATCGGTTGTATGGGGGCTATATGTTACATTTGCCCGATCTGGTTGATTTTCACTATATACACTACATAAATAGAAAGTACTCGACTTGCAAAAATTTACGTTCCTAACTTTTTAATTGCAGAAGTTTTGGCCAAAAAACCTTATATCTGAACAATCGGTTGTATGGGGGCTATATGTTACATTTGCCCGATCTGGTTGATTTTCACCATATACACTACATAAATAGAAAGTACTCGAGTTGCAAAATTTTACGTTTCTAACTTTTTAATTGCGGAAGTTTTGGCCAAAAAACCTTATATCTGAACAATCGGTTGTATGGGGGCTATATGTTATACTGGTCCGATCTTGTCAGTTCCGACAAATGATTCCTATATTACAAAATGGTGGCCACATACAAAATTTCAGCCAGATATCTCAAAAATTGAGGGACTAGTTCGCGTTCAAACAGACAGACGGACAGACGGACAGACGGACATGGCTAAATCAACTCATCTCGTCATCCTGATCATTTCGGTATACTTATTGATGGGTCTATCTCTTCTTCTTCTCATATTTACAAACATCGGACCAAAGTTATAATACCATTTCATGTTCATGAAAGGTATAATTAAACTTATAATCACATGTATTAATGTACTATGTATTTTTCAGTAATGAATAACTAAATCAGCAAAATATTTGTGTATATTTTTTCTTATTTAACAGAACTTCCTCTATTAAAAATTTGGGTTTCCTTAGAACATCTCTAATAAAAATCAGTTTATTGGTTCACCTGTAAACTTAAGTTTTTGCCAGTACATGGTTGAGTCAGTAACCAGTCGAAATTTTAAAGAAATAGAACCCGAACTACCCTTGCCACCACAACCAGTCATTACGCGGTGGGGAACTTGGATACAAGCCGCCGTTTATTAAATAATGAAAAAAAACTTTTTTAAAAATAAGCTTTTGTTATTGGTTAATAAAATTAACTAAAAAGTAGGGCTATCGTACAATCGCTGAAGAGAGCGGACGTGTTTTTACAGTGTCGTGGGGTACGCATTTTTTTATCGATTTTCACGCTAAAAGTATGTATTGTCCAATCTGCAAGGATAAAGTTGATCGCACAGAGGTAGCTAAAGTCGCGTGTGTAGATTGTGGTACCTTTTTTCACGCTACTTGTGCAAATGTTACCGCTGAAGATTTGGATTACATGAAATCAATAGGCATCAAGCATCGATGTGTAACATGCACTGCCTCGCGCCGTAAGTCGCTTCATCAGCAACCGCTGACGGGCTCTGATGCTGTTATGCCAGCAGATGTATCTGTTCCTCCTGCATCGAAGATCTCAACTCAAACAGCAATCAAATCTTCGACAGCGGCACCTAGCAAACCGAAGCAAACCACCAACAACACTCAAAAACAGCAACTACAAAAGACAAACAGTGTTAATGCCCATAAAAGCACAATAAACAACAATAACAATCACACAAACAGCAAGAACAATAACTCCACCGCAGCCAGTTCTGTGCAAGTTCAGCGCCCTCAGCTCGATCAACCTAGTATTGGTAATTATAAAGAAATTACAAATCAAATGTTGTATGACGAAATTCAGAGCCTTAAAAAAATTTCAACGCTGATTTCTTAAGCACAGTGAACGAGTTGAAAAAGGAGAACGGCAGATTGAATGATAGAGTTTGTAAACTCGAAAGTAAGCTGAACTGGAGAGAGCAACAGTTGTTACGCAGCGCTGTCGACATTGTTGGCTTGCCAGCGCTGACACACGATAATGCAAACGAGTGCACTGATAAAATATTAAGCTCTGCCTTTGGATTAACTCTTTCCTCTTCGGATATAAGTAGATGCTACGTTAATACACTCAAGCGAGCAGATGAGTCTTCACCTGTAAGAAATGTTCTACGTGTACACTTTTCTTCGGCTGAGCTGAAGAGAAAAGTTATGAATAATAGGCACAAAGCAAAGGGAAAATTGACATCTGAGCCAGAGAACGTAAAATACAGAGAAGCGCCAACACGACGAATGGTGTGAAGAAGTAAGCTATCAAACCGCGGGTAAGGAGTTCGCCGAGAAATTTTTATTTAACAGCATGCTAACAGAGTTCTTCTACCTGCATAGGGAATCGGCGTTAACAACAGAATTCATGAGCTTACATAGGCAACTAACACGGAATTATTTTACTAACATAGAGAATGTCATATTCAACCAACGTGATATCATTAGGTAATAGTTTTTTTTAATTAATTGGCAATAAATAAACATAACTATATTAATTTTACTTAATTATTTATTGGTTTTTATTGTTAATGTAGGTATAATAATCGTGTGTTATATGAAGAGATTTTAAGTAGGCCAACTACTCCCACAGCTGATGTCCACTTCACCTGCCCATAGATATGTACATATATTTCGCCGGTTCCAAAGTAAACATTTTTACAATTGAGTTCTATGAAAAAATAAAAGTTTGAAATGCTGTTTTCCCAAAAATTTTAAAAAGTAAATAAATACATCTGTTTACTTTGGACCGGCGATATGTAAGTGATATCTTTGTTTTGAAAGGACTGATCATTAAAGTGCGTATTGTTGTTATTTTTGCAAGCAACTCCAGGAGAATTGACTTATCCAATTATGATTTATTACAGTGGGCATACTACCTACCTATTTTAATTTCAATTGCAATTTCAGCTTTTCTATTCTTTCATGTATGAATGAACCTACCTACTAACTAATTAAATTAATAAAAAAAAAAAATAAAGACCAAAACTTGTATATTTAATCTCCTTTTAATTTATTGAATCCGTGGTAAAAAGTAAAGTAAGTACACGCCATACACAGTTTACACTTCATTTCAAGATAAAAACAATGACCTACCTCAAACTGCTCAAACAAATTCCTCTAAGGATCAAAACACACAAAATTATGCGCACAACTACACATATGTCCATACCCGCGCCATCCCCCTCTGATGCTTGTATTGTCCACAAGCTAAAAAAAACAGTCTTACATACATTCACGCGAAATATGTCTTACAAATCTACCATGTTAAATGCAACAATAACAAATTCATTCATAAATTTTTGTCGATGGAATTGGGATGAAATTTGACAACATAGCTCTTCAACAAATCGACAAAAATTAAAATTTAACAAAATCTTGATTTCCAACTACAATCATTTTAGAGGTATTCATTTTTTTAGTAAAGTGACATACAACTCGCTAAATTGCGCAATCTATTTTATTTAAAAACTACACATTTAGGTGCTTTTCAACACAACCTGTGTTGTATGTTGGATTGAATGCTGACTCACATTACCAAAGGTCCCACGTCCAACTACCGAAACAAGTTACCTAAACAATTATAAGCATATATAGGTAAAATATATAGGAAAAATTTTACAAAAATTTAAACAAAAAAGAACAAGCTTTGGGCAGAAACTAAAGTTCCAGTCATATATAGACATAATGCTTAAAAAGAATTATCCTAATATAAGCTGAAATACATTTTTCATATAAATTTGTACAGGTTCCAAGCCAATTTGCGCAGTTTACGTTTTGTGCAGATTTGCAATCTTAGATGACGACGGTGGACCCGTTTTTACTTTCTGAAGAAGAAGAAGAATTCGTAATTCGCTGCCCAAAAGTAGATCGCAGTAGCAGATCAGCCTTGTATGACATTAGAGTGTGCTTATAATGAAATGTGAAATTGTGCTGCGGCTGGTTGCGGTCTACCTATACATTTTTGCATATATATTTTTAATGGTTAAAGCGGGCTACTCACCTGCCAAGAAATGTCAAATTCCATATAAAAAAACGCTCAAGAAATGGTCAAGAACTGTTTTCACACGTCAAAATTTCTTGAGCTAATACTCAGCTCTTAAGAAAAAATACTACAATTTTCGATGGTTGGCAACGCCTGTTTACCTCAAGAAATTAATATGCTTGTATATATTTCTTGAGGTAAACGTGCAGATTCACGGTAAGATGAGTATATACTTCGCTGCACATGTTTTATACATTTTTATAATAGTAATTTGCAATAAAATGGAAAATGTATGGAAACAATAGTTGCATTAAGATGTGGGTTAACCATTTTCAACGAGGTACAGAATTTTTGCCGATATCTCCGACTTAAGTAATTATTCTTATTATTGTTGCAATTATATTGACCAATCACATATCGCCATATGTTGGTTGTCGCGGCATAATTGAAGTTCTTGCTAATGCTGCACGCGCAGGTCGTGTGCATATGTTAGTTAATGTTAAATGCACCATTTGCCAATATGTTAGCAAGGTTGGAATAGCCCAGGTGATAGGCATGCCGGCTTCAACGCATGGGGTCGTTGGTCCGAATCGATGGGCTTGGAAAATTTCTTTTTGTTTTTAATTAATATTATAATTTTTTTTTTTTTTTAAATGAAAAATCGACAATGACGTGTCAGTTGAAAAAGGTCAGGAAAATTAGTTTTTCATATTCAGCAATATGTACATAGGTATGCTAAGGTGGATGTGAAGTGAATCAAAATTAAGGTGGTCTTCGACTATTAACAATTTATTAATAAATTAAACATGCTAAAACATTTTTACTAAAATTCATATGAAACCATTCATTTATGCATTTTATAGCTTAAAATATGAATTTGGCCAACTTTTATTTAACTTCATATCTACCTAAATACATGCAAAGGTGCATTTTGTGAATTTGGCGTAATTGCCGTCGGCAAAACGCT
Source organism: Campiglossa producta (assembly GCA_964058755.1). Taxonomy (NCBI): domain Eukaryota; kingdom Metazoa; phylum Arthropoda; class Insecta; order Diptera; family Tephritidae; genus Campiglossa; species Campiglossa producta. The sequence continues at coordinate 86,217 of CAXKVI010000013.1, forward strand.
TTTTATCATTTGAGAAAATTTTGTAAATATTTTTATAAGTATATAAATATTTTAATAAATATGTAATGGACATTTAAAAAGGGACCTACATACATACATTTTACTGTTTTTTTACATAATTTTTAAATTTTTGAAAAGTTCACACAAATCTATTTTGTATAAAATCATGTGATACGTGCAAATTCCTTTTGCATATTATCACATGATCAAACCAAAAGAAATCCAGCATTCGTACAGATTTTCTAACATTCCATGCTGTTAAGTCACCTTTCCTAACATTTATTTCTGTAAAAGTTAACATTCATTCAATAAATTCTGTTAACTTAACATGTCCATCGGCCAGCCCGCAGCGAATTCCTTTCCCGCAGTTTGACGAGTTTTGACAGCTCATACGGAAATTCGTTGTTGGCGCTTCTCTGTATTTTACGTTCTCTGTCTGAGCTTTTTGGTGACAACAACAAGCGGCGAATTTATGTAAATGACAGCCTCACGGGTTACAATAGAACATTATTTACAGTAGCGAAAAAAATAAAAGCAGCGAAAAACTATAAGTATCTGTGTGTAACAAATGGATCTATTCTGATTAAAAAAGCTGATGATGGCGAGGTTGTTATCCTTCGTACTTTTGACGATCTGTCAAAAGTTACGTAACATAATTTATATTTCTCTTTTTTAATTTTGAATTCTCATGATTTTATTTAACCTTTTGGATAATAACAACCACGCCATACCCAGCCCTATAAATTATTTGAATTTATTGCTTAATAACTCGCTTACTGTTATCCACCAGAATATACGAAGTATTCGACAAAATTTTGATCTGTTGGTCTGTAATGTAGAGCTATTTCAAATACCCCCACAATATCCCTCATGGCGAACCATCGACCATGTTTTCTGTCGCAGTGGTTGCAATACTATTGATAGTTTCAGTGGCTTGAATTTTGACCTCAGAATTACTGACCATACTATGACTGGTATTATGATAAAAGATGTATGTGGTGTAAACGAGCACAAAACAAGGGTAGCTTCCAAACTTACCAAGATCAACTTCAGTTCGCTGAACGAGAGATTGCAGTTTGAGTCCTGGTATCCTGTGTTTGCTGAGGAAAATATATCCAAGGCTTATAATATTTTTTTAAGTATCTTTCAGAAGCATATAAAGGCTGAAAGCTTTTCTTATTACCCACGTAGTTCAAAAACCAGACTAAAACCTTGGATTAGTGACCAGCTAGTTAAGAGAATCCGTTTAAAAAATAAGTTGGGAAAAAAGTGCCGTAAACATCCGTTTAACACAAAGCTTCGTAGTCGCTATCTGAACTTTTGTAGAAATCTGAGAAAGGAAGTACGTCTGGAGCGCGATAGTTCTTCTCGTACAGAATTTAGGTCGTCGCATGGTAACCCAAAGAAAGAATGGGATCTTATAAACGGTCTTTTAAATCACAAAAGCAAAAATAGTGATGCATCTATTGTTTTAAGTAATGGTGGTGAGATTCTTTCTGACCCTACAGTAGTAGCAAATGTTTTTAATAATCACTTCTCGGCAATCGGACAGTCTCATGTTTCGGCTTCCTCATGCGAATCATTATCCTCAATATCTGTAACCTCAACTGCAGACAATAGTTTTTTCTTCGAACCCTTTACCGGAACTGAAGTTTTAAAAGCCATTCATTCTTTGAACAGTTCCAAATCGTGTGGCTCTGATGGGATTTCACATCAAGTCTTAAAAAGTGTGGCTTTAAATTTAGTTGATATTCTTACACATCTATTCAATGCAAGCATTATGTCTGGGTCTTTTCCGACTGATCTGAAATATACTATTGTTATCCCGTTATTTAAAAAGGGTAATAAAAGCGACTTGAATAACTATAGGCCGATTTCATTACTTTCATCTATCTCAAAAATTTTCGACAAAGTTATAAAACATAGAGTTCTTTCTTTTCTTGAAAGCAAACACTTTTTCAGTCCTATGCAGTTTGGGCGGTCAACGGAAGATGCTTTGCTTGACTTTTGGTTGGAAGCAACTTGAGTAATCCTGTTTCAGTTAGCCTAGGAGTGCCTCAAGGATCTGTTTTAGGTCCAATACTTTTTTTGGTTTATTTAAACTGCATTTTTTCTTTACCATTTTATGGAAAAGTTACCGCTTTTGCTGATGACCTTGCAATTGCCTATGGTTCATCGAACTACCTGGACTTAGTAGCAGGCCTCAGTAATGACGTACATTTTTTAAGGGTATGGTTTGCTAAACACAAATTAATTGTAAGCAAGAAAACGAAGATGATGTACTTCAATTTACAAACAAGAATCTTACCCGATATACCTATTGTTGTTCATGCCGCTGACTGTACAGGATTTCCTCTAAAAAGTCTGTTGTGCTCAGACAAATCTTTTAATTCTGGAACAAGTTGTTGCGATGGGTGTTTTCCAATTGAAGAGGTTAGCGATTTTCAATATCTCGGTTGGACTACTCTTTAATGTTAAGTTATTAACTTGTGCTACTTTTACTATATATGTATAATATACATTGTATATATATGTTGTTAGAAAGAAAAATGAATGAATAAATTTTGAAATTTGAAGTATAAAATAAATTGACTGTAAAGAAATATAACACTTTAAAAGTTCATTGTAACCTTTAACGATAATTTAAATTCTTCGTCTGCGACAAAATAATTCCATATTGTACATAATTATAAAATTTGACCATTAAAACTTTACACCTAAATTATTAAATCTTCCCGTCTATATCACATTCCCAATTTTATTAATAATAAAAGCGTGTTAAATTTTGATGGTATAATTAAGAACATTTAGGACTTTCTTTTCGTGCTATCGAAGTGTAACACGCTTTTATTATTAATAAAATTGGGAATGTGATATAGACTGGAAGATTTAATAATTTAGGTGTAAAGTTTTAATGTTAAAAATATATAATTAAGTACAATATGGAATTATTTTGTCGCAGACGAAGAAGCCTAATTATCGTTAAAGATTACAATGAACTTATAAAGTATTATATTTCTTTACAGTCAATTTATTTTTTACTCTTTAGTTAATTTTATTAACCAATAATAAAAGCTTATTTTTAAAAAAGTTTTTTTTTCTTTATTTTATTTTATACTTTTTAGTTGTGAGTCTGTGAACATTTTCTAAGATTGCTAACGGATATTAAGTGTCAGGTTTTATAAAATCACTTTATTTTTCCTTATCTCACTTTATTCATTCAAAATCAGCATAGCAAATTGTTAACGCATATTTCGGCGACCACAGACTTAAGCGATCATTAGCGATACTTAGCATAGACTTGACTTGACTTGGGAACCTGCACTTAGCGTTATGCTACATGTCATCGATTACCCTACTTGCCTCGACTTAGAAATCTGATGAGTTTTGATTTTCTACTTAAGTTCCAAGTTTACTGAGCGCCGTGAGCGAACTGCGTGATGCCATACCTTTTTTTTTACACAGTTTGAATAAAATCCTCCAAATAATCCATAGTGATAAGAATTTTTGGATGCATATTATTCACATGGCAGCGGCAAATCTAGCCGTCAAATAAATTAAATTCAAATTAGGCCAACCAAAAAAATTTATTTTTTCCTACCAAAATTCTTTATACTTTTGTTTGGGCATTGAGTATATACTGATTACCTAGTTTACAAAATTTGTTCTTTTTAAATGTAGCTCGACAAAAATATGCTTTGAAGACTAATTCGGGGTCGCTGAAGCCGAAAATGTCATTTATTTTTTTATTCAAAGAACGGTTGTCGAGACATTCTCAAAAAACCGTTTTTTTTGCAATATTGCAGTTATGGCCTGAAACCTTGAAAATGGTGTGTCAGTTTGGTTCGAAGTATGTGAATTCTGAAAGGCATTAATATAATATTTGTAAATTGAATCAGTAGTTTTCGCAAAACAGCAGTTCAAAGTTATAAAAATTCGCATTTCGGGCGACTTTTTATCGAATTATCAAAGTTTGTTGGTTTTTTCGCCAGACAAAAAAAGTTTTAATAATTATTGTTACATATTAAATGTGTACGAATTGAGCTTGTGACAACGACTGACCTTTATTCAAGTAATTGTAATAGTGATGATACATATTATAATCATGCTACAAGTCATGCTTATCGATAACTACATACTATTATCGATGCTCCCCTTTTTCATAAAGGTATGGAGCAATTGTATTATTCTTAAAACATAAGGATTTAAGTATTGATAATTATATTAATCCACCTTTCCATATCTTTTTTTTTTTTTTTTACTAAAATTTTATAATTTTCCAAGTTTAAGTTCAAAGTTATAGTACGTTGTGATTTTCTGAAGGGTTTTGTAAAACAGTTCGTTTGCGTATGTCTCTACTGTTTCGTCGGTATTCATTATTTTTTGTTTTGACTAAGTAGGAGGGAGGTGTATGCCAAACTTTGGATATTGGCCCTTCCTCCCATCTGCCTGTCCACATGTATACTTCTTCGTTTACTTTGAACATTTTTTGGCTTTTAGCATTTCGGTCGTAAAATTTTTTCATATTTTCTTGTTATACCTTTCATGAACATGAAATGGTATTATAACTTTGGTCCGATGTTTGTTAATATGAGAAGAAGAAGAGATGGACCCATCAATAAGTATACCGAAATGATCAGGATGACGAGCTGAGTTGATTTAGCCATGTCCGTCTGTCCGTCTGTCTGTTTGAACGCAAACTAGTCCCTCAATTTTTGAGATATCTGGCTGAAATTTTGTATGTGGCCACCATTTTGTAATATAGGAATCATTTGTCGGAACTGACAAGATCGGACCAGTATAACATATAGCCCCAATACAACCGATTGTCCAGATATAAGGTTTTTTGGCCAAAACTTCCGCAATTAAAAAGTTAGGAACGTAAACTTTTGCAACTCGAGTTCTTTCTATTTATGTAGTGTATATAGTGAAAATCAACGAAATCGGGCAAATGTAACATATAGCCCCCATACAACAGATTGTTCAGATATAAGGTTTTTTGACTAAAACTTCTGCAATTAAAAAGTTAGGAACGTAAAATTTTGCAAATCGAGTACTTTATATTTATATAGTGTATATAGTAAAAATCAACAAGATCGGGCAAATGTAACATATAGCCCCCATACAACCGATTGTTCAGATATAAGGTTTTTTGACCAAAACTTCTGCAATTAAAAAGTTAGGAACGTAAAATTTTGCAACTCGAGTACTTTATATTTATGTAGTGTATATAGTAAAAATCAACAAGATCGGGCAAATGTAACATATAGCCCCCATACAATCGATTGTTCAGATATAAGGTTTTTTGACCAAAACTTCTGCAATTAAAAAGTTAGGAACATAAAATTTTGCAACTTGAGTACTTTCAATTTATGTAGTGTGTAGAGGAAAATCAAGAAGATCGGGTAAATATAACATATAGCCCCATACAACCGGTTGTTCCGATATAAGGTTTTTTGGCCAATACTTCCGCGTTTAAAAAGTTAGGAACGTAAAATATTGCACCTTTAGTACTTTCTACATATGTAATGTGTATAGTGTAAGTCAGTACAATTGAACACGTATAATATATAGCCTCCCTACAATCGATTGTTCCGATAACTCGGATCCTATTATTTTGTAAGTTTTTTTAAATTATAACAAAGATGTGTAATGTGTATAGTAAATATAGTTAAATTGACACAGGCTGTACTGGGGATCGAACAGTGAAAATCGTGACGCTTATTCATGAAAGGTATATAGCCTTCGGCACAGCCGAAGACAGCTTTCCTTACTTGTTTATTTTTAAGTTGGTTACCAGCATTTTCACTAATTTGAGGCTCGTATTTTTTATTTTTCATTGGAATTTTGGATCTCAAAATCCTACTATTAATTAATTGAGATGGAGAGAATGACATATCTTTTGTTGGAGTGTTTCGATAATCTAATAATGCCATATATACGTCGTGTATACTACCTGATTTTTTCATTATGTTTTTGCATATCTGAACTGCGCGTTCAGCCAGTCCATTTGATTTTGGGTAATGTGGACTACTTGTCTCAAATTTGAAATCTAGCAATTTTGCAAATTCTTTGCATTCGAACGAGTTAAATGGCAAATGCTATGATAATTGTTGGTATGCCCTTTCTAATAAATATTTCTGCAAGTTGCACATTAACATCTTTGGCTAGCTTGCCCTTGAGCTCTTTCAGCTCTATCCACTTTGAAAAGTAGTCAATAGCAACTAAATAATCTTTATTTTTGTACTGAAAAATATCACACGCAATTTTTTCGAAAGGCCGCTTCGGTATACCATGTGCAATTAAGGGCTCTTTTTGATTTCTCTTAGCATTTCCTTGACAAGTGCTACATGTGCTAACAATTTTTTCAATACATACGTACATTCCAGGCCAATAAACTGCACTTTTTGCTCTATATTTCATTTCACCATGAGTCTCATGAAGTTCTTTCATTATTAATTGTCTCATGGTCATAGGAATCATAATCCTATCATTAAAAATTATGATGCCATCATCCATCATAACCTCGTTTCTTTTCCTAAAGTAAAATTTAACTTTTTCATCACATTTGGCCTTGTTTCGGGGCCATCCGTTTAAACAATAATTTTTAATAACACTTAGTATCGGGTCCATTGCGGTCTCCCTCTGAAATTGAAGCTTTCGTTCATCGCTTACATTTATGCTGAGTACATAGTTGTTAAGGTCGCTATTTAAGTTCCCTTCTGTGCATTTTCCTGCATAGCGTGAAAGATAGTCGGCTATATGTATAGTTTTTCCCGGCCTATATTCAAGTTCTATTTCAAAATTCAGTAATTTCAATCTTATATTTTGTAACTTTGCAGATGGAATTTTGTGAATTTCCCTTTTTATGATTGCAGTTAACGGCTTATGGTCATTAACTATTTTAACTTTTCGGCCAAACGTATAAAATTTAAATTTTTTGCAAGCGAACAGAATAGATAGAAACTCTTTTTCGATTTATGAGTATCGTTTATCTGCCTCTGACAAACTTCTCGACGCGAATGAAATAGGCTTGCCATCTTGCAGCATACAACATCCCAGGCCATCTTTCGATGCGTCGCACTGAATTTGTATACATTTTTTGACATCGAAAGGTACTAAAATGGGTGCGTTAATTATTTTATCTTTAATATTTCTAAATGCTTCTGAGTGACGTTCAGTCCAATTGAAGGATGAATTCTTCTTAAGCATTTCCCGAAGCGGAGCTGTTAACTCCGATAAATTGGTTATAAACGAGCGCATGTAATTTATAACGCCTAAAAATTTCTGTAAGTCTTTTTTGTTTCTGGGTTCCCCCATTTCCATAACAGCCTTAATTCGATCCCGATCTGGTGTGATTTCCCTGTGTTGGCAAATTATGGACTACGGTCAAAGATCTAAAAAGGACAAAGAAGATATTACTTTCGGCGACAGGGTGAAGAACGACCATAGGGGATGTGCGTACTCCTTCTGTAGACAATTTGTACTACATTCCCCGCCCGATAAACGTAAGATATGCGACAGGCGCGTAAATACAAAAACCAAAACACGCCCATATTCATCACTTCCTCGGAGGTCAAGGAAGTCATCAGACAGGCTAAGCCTTCAAAATCCATCGGCACCGACGGCATTGCCATGAAGATGCTGAAACATCTAGGTCAGGAGGGACACAAATACTTAGCGGCTCTATTCAGTCTTTCAGTGAACACTTTCATCATTCCTGAAATATGGAAAAAGGCGAGAGTGGTTCCACTATTAAAACCAAGAAAGCCGGCAAACATAGGCGATTCATATCGCCCTATATCACTTTTGTCGCCGGTAGTGAAGACGCTTGAGTCCATTTAGCTCCCGTATTATACTGCAAATCTGCACCTGGGTAGTCATCAACATGGCTTCCGTAAGCTATATAGCACCACCACCGCACTCAATGCCATTTCAGCGCAGATAAATAGCGGCCTAAATCAAAACCAACCAAATCACAGGATTGTGTTAGTGGCATTTGACTTGTAAAAAGCTTTTGACACATTCAATCCCTGATGGGTTAAAGAGATGGACCGCTAATTATTTGAATGGGCGGCAGGCGTCGGTCAACTTTAGAAACGCTACCTCAAAACCTAGACGTATTAGACAGGGTTGCCACCGGGTGGTGTCCTATCCCCGACACTGTTTAACTTCTATCTATCGAAGATGCCCCCACCATCAGAGGGCGTCACCGTCGTTTCATATGCCGACGACTGTACAATAATGGTGACGGGGAAGGGACCCTATACTGATGAAATATGTGCGAAAATCAACAGTTATCTCTGCGACCTTTCCAGGTTTTTCACTGAGCGAGATCTGACGATATCTCCCACTAAATCCACGGCGACTCTTTTCACGACGCACCAGGTGAGAAATGAATTAGACTTTGTCGTTGATGGCACTAAGCTACCAACTGTCAGCCACCCAAAGTTATTGGGGGTGACACTGGATAATACTTTCTCATTTGCTGGTCATGTGTCTGCAATGGTCTCAAAGCTACGAGGTCGCAACAAGATCCTCAAGTCACTTGCTTGGGGAAAAGACAAAGAAACGTTGCTGACTACATATAAGGCCATTGGCCGACCAGTCTTTGACTATGCCGCACCCATATGGTCGCTTAACGTGCATAACACCAACTGGACGAAGTTAGAAGTCTGCCAAAATACCGCTATCAGAACTGCTACGGGATGTCTCCTCATGTCTCCCGAGTCTCACCTCCATCAAAGGCAAAAGCGGGCTCTAGCCGACATCCACACCGAGTCGGTAGATACTTTTGTAAGATCTCTACCTGTGAATCCCGTTATAAACAGTCATCCACCCGATATTGCTGAAGACGAACGCACCTTACCAAGGGGGACAAGAGTCACCATGGCACAGCTTAGGTCTGGATACAGTGTGAGGTTAAACTCCTACTTATCCAGACTGAATGATACAATTTCAAACACATGCCCTGCATGTGGTAGGACCCCCATGATACCCTACATCTCTTCAATTGGCCAATTGAGCCTACTCTTCTAACCCCTCTGCCGCTCTGGACCAACCCTGTTGAAACTGCACGTTTCCCCGGACTCTCGTTAGAAGAGCTTGATGAATATCTTCGGAATGGTCATACACTCTAGGCAGGGCAATGCATTGTTAACAACAACAACAACATGGCAGGACAAGGTGGAGGCTGATCTGAGAAAACGCGGTGTCTCCAATTGGTGCCAGTTGGCTCAACAAAGAACCGACTGGCGAAACATGTTAGACGGCCAAAAGCTAAGTGACAAGTCAAGCCAAGTCTATGCTAAAGCTGCCATTACCGATACTTATCATAGACTTGACTGGACTTGGTAACTGTCACTTAGCACTTAGAAAAATAACAAGAGAGCACACTAGCCAGTTTCAAATAAGCGTACAATTTTCCCCTCTCGAATTGCTTTTTAAAAGTAATGATTTTTTACATATAACTCTGTAAGAAGCACCAACACGCATTTCCGTGGCATTAGGTTTCGATTTTTTGAGCTTATCTATAATCAGTATATACTCAATGCCCAAACAAAAGTATAAAGAATTTTGGGAGGTAAAACATTTTTGTTTGCTTCGCCTAATTTAAATTTAATTTATTTGACAGCTAGTTTTGCCGCTGCCATATGAATAATATGCATCCAAAAATTCTTATCACTTTGGAATATTTGGAGGATTTTATTCAAACTGTATAAAAAAAAGGTTGGCATCACGCAGTTCCCTCACGGCGCTCAGTAAACTTAAAACTTACGTAGAAAATCAAAAATCATCAGACTTCTAAGTCAAGTCAAGTTGGGTAATCGATTACATGCAAACTTCATATAACAGAACGCTAAGTGGCAGTTCCCAAGTCAAGTCAAGTCTATTCTAAATATCGCTAATGGTTGCGATCAGTAATGGAAGCTTTATGGTGGAACTCTGTATGGTGTTTCTAGTCACTAATAGAGACATTTCGTGGTCTATTTCATATTTGATACAATTTGGTATTCAGTAAGCTGCCTCACATTTCTAGTCTCAATAAAGAGTCACTTATTTGTGATCTGTTTGTAGGTAACAAACGAAATTAATTAAGGAATATTGGATAAAAAATTTAAAAAAATTAAATTTACGAATAGAAGTATTTATATGTTTAAAAAAAGTTAATTAAACTTAAAAAAAAAATTAAATAAAAAAATAAAAATTTACTGTTCGCGGACCGGCACTTGAACCCGCGACCTCCCGCGTGATAGTCCGGACGCTTAACGCGAGTGTGAAATGCGTTACTTAAAATTTATGCAATTTTTGAGTTCACCACACTTTAAAATGAGCGAGAGAGAGACTATTGTAGATTACTTGTGACTTTCTCTTATAGAATACCGGAATCATCTCAAGTCACAAAAAGTGTATCTAATGAAATATCTAGGGTTGCCAAACGTCCTTCTTTCGTAAGGGCATGTCCTTCATTTTATTGGGATGTCCTTCCCTGTCCTTCCAAAAGAAAAATGTAGAAATTTCCTTCTTTTTAAGTTTTGTCCTTCATTTTCCTTTTTTTTGCTAGGAACTTAAGATTAGTATCTAGTTATACCTACTAAAATTAAATGATTTACAAAACGCCATACTCGAAAAACTCTAAAAAAATTGTTGATTTTTTGGAACAAAGTTTTAAGTGCAAAATTTTAATGCATTTTCATCTATATTTTCATGAAAAATTATAGAAATTTTTTGTGTTGTATTATCTATGCATTTATTTTTTGTTTCTTTGCATTTAAAAATGAATACGTGCCAAATATATGTATATATGTACGTTAGGGTGGGCCTTATGATCGAATGTGCGACTTTTTCAGTCTCACCCCCTAGATCGGTTCCATTATGGTCAAATATAACGCATATAAATTTTTATCCCGGTTGGATACGCTTAAGGGGTGCCGCACGGAGGTCAAAGTTTAGATTACGAAGACTCCAAAAATAAAAATGATTTTTTTTTAATCTAACACCCAAAATCGATAGCACAATAGTCGAAAATATTATATTTAAATTTTGGTGCCGATTAAGGCATGTCGCAGGAGGGTCAAAGTTCGGGTCCCGTACGATATGTCGAAAAAAAAAATGTCGAATTTCCAAGACCAAATTTAAAAAAATTTTAAAATACCGAAGAGATTTTTGACCGAAAAAAAAAATGTCGAAAAAATGCAAATGACCGAAAAAGGTCGAAATTTGGATGCTTAATGTAAAACTTCGGAAATTTGCGTTTAACAACGTGTTTTATGATAGTATACAATTATTTGTCACTTCCTTACCTCTTACCAAGAACTTTTCAACCATTTTCCAATACAAAGTCTATTCAGATTTTCCCCTTGTTAGAGGTAACAACAGAAATATTCTCAGACATTTTCGGGCTACAAACTGCACATGTAAAAATTAAGATTGAGAATGACTTATGATTTGTACTTATTAAAAGCATAACACTAATCATTTGGTAATGATCATTTCTAGAAAGTTACCGTAATCTTATTGAGCTAAACTATGCTGGAGCCACCAATGGCAAAAATAAATCGATTTGTCTTTGATGCAAAGTCTATGTACATTTGTTTCGCTATATATGTACATCGATGCTTCGACTTGGTTAGTTTTCTAATAAGTGTATATTTTTCTAATTACGTGCATATTTTTGAACAAGGAAAAGATGTTGGTCCAATTTACTTTTGTTTTTGAACAAGTGAGAAACCGAAATAACGTTTAAACGTTCAAAACTTCACAATTTTTATAGAAACATCGATACATCAAATATTTACGTGACTATAAAAGTCGCCAAAAATCAAAATTTTTCTGACATCTTTAAAGCGGAGATTCGTTTCTGAGAGGTTGTTGTTAATTATATTGAGAAGAGCTTAAGAGTTTGTGCTTGTAACTTTACCGCCAGGTTTTATATTTGCTTGCAAGAGCTATTGCAAAACACTAGAAAAATAATACTCAACATTAATATATAAGATGTAGAAACAATGTAATGAATGATGTGTTAAATTCGCGCGAATTTTACACATCATTCATTACATTGTTTGTACATCTTATATATTTTTTTTTTGACATTTTTTCATTCGACATTTTTTTTCGAGACATTTTTTTTTCGACCTTTTGTGTTTTCGGCAAATTTTTTTTCGACATTTTTAGTTTCGACTTCTTTTTTTTCGACATATCGTACCAGACCCTCAAAGTTCAGATTAGCCTGTAAGGTCTAAAAAAAATACAAATTATTTTTTCTTTTATTTCATACAGTAAATTGATAGCACTCAAGTCAAAGTAATCTAATCATGGCTTGCGTCATAATGACGCTTAACCGCCTAGGCGATTTTGGCTGTTTCGTATCAAAGCGATAACTGACGCCAATTGGAAACCCCAAGGGAGTTCAAGTCATCCTCCACCTGTTGTTTCCATCTCAGTCGAGATCTCCCCCTTCCTCTGCTGCCGAATTCGGGTGTCGATAGGAAAACTTTCTGTGCTGGTGCTTCTTTGTCCATTCGCATAACATGACCCAGCCAGCGGAGCCTTTGGGCTTTAATCCGCTGAACTATGGTCAGGTCTGCGTAAAGCTCGTACAGCTCATCGTTAAATTTCCTTCGATACTCGCCGTTGGCATCACGGGAAGGACCATAAATCTTCCGGAGAACTTTACTCTCAAATACTCCAAGGGCCATCTCATCTTCTCTTGACACTGTCCAGGATTCCGAGCCGTACATCAGGACTGGTATGATGAGAGACTTATATAGCGTGATCTTTGTTTGTCGAGAGAGGACTTTACTTAGTCCAAAGTAACACTTGTTGGCAAGGATGATTCTCCGTTGGATTTCTAGACTGATATTATTTTCGGTGTTAATACTGGTTCCCAAATAGACGAAGTCTCTCACCGTTTCAAACTTGTAGCTATCAACGGTGACTTGGCTGCCAAGGCGCAGGTGCGCCGATTCTTTTTTTGATGAGAGCAGATACTTCGTCTTGTCCTCATTCACCGCAAGACCCACTTTTTTCGCTTCTTTATCCAACCCAGAGAAAGCAGCGCTTACGGCGCGGCTGTTAAGGCCAATGATATCAATATCATCGGCATACGCCAGCAATTGCACGCTCTTGTAAAAGATTATGCCATTGCGGTTTAGCTCTGCTGCTCGAATTATCTTCTCCAGCATCAGGTTAAAGAAATCGCACGAAAGGGAGTCACCCTGTCTGAAACCTCGTTTGGTTTCAAATGGCTCAGAGAGGTCCTTCCCGTTTCTGACGGAGCTGTTGATTTTGCTCAACGTCATTTGGCAAAGCCGTATAAGCTTTGCAGGGAAGTTAAATTCAGACATGGCGGCATACAGGCAACTCCTTTTTGCGCTGTCAAAAGCGGCTTTAAAATCGACAAAGAGATGGTGGGTGTCGATTCTTTTATCATGGGTCTTCTCCAGGATTTGGCGTATCGTGAAAATCTGGTCGATGGTAGACTAACCAGGTCTAAAGCCACACTGATAAGGTCCAATCAGTTTGTCTACGATGGGCTTCAGTCTTTCACACAATACGCTAGAAAGAACCTTATATGCGATATTAAGAAGACTGATTCCGCGGTAGTTGGAGGGGTTAGCGGGATCGCCTTTCTTGTGGATTGGGCAGAGCACACTTAAATTCCAATCTGGAGGCATGCACTCATCTGACCATATTCTGCATGATTTTTACCAGCTCTTCGCCTCCGTGTTTGAACAGCTCGGAGGGTAGTCCGTCTTTCCCAGGCGATTTGTTGTTTTTGAGCCGGGATATTGCTATCCCCACTTCATCATAGTCAGGTGGTGGGACGACTTTTCCATCGGCAGGGATTGGGGTATCGGGTTCGATGTCTCCCTCGCAATTTAGCAGTGAGGAGAAGTGCTCCCTCCATAAATTAAGAACATTCTGTACGTCGGTTACCAGGTCGCCGTTATTGTCCTTACAGGAACTTGCCCCGGTCTTTAAACCTTCCGTCATCCGCCGGATCTTTTCATAGAATTTTCGGGCATCGTTCCTGTCAGCCAGCATCTCAAGCTCCTCACACTCACGCCTTTCGGCCTCACGTTTCCATTTTCTGAAAAGGCGTCTCTCTTCCTTCTTCGCCTCACGATAGCGTTGCCATACACTGCGGGTTGCGCCCGTTCGCAACGTCTCCCTGTATGCAGCGTCCTTTTTGACCGAGGCTGTGGTGCATTCCTCATCGTACCAGTTGTTCTTGCGGTCTCGCTGAAACCCTATAGTGGCCTCAGCGGCGGTACGTAATGAGTGAGAGATATGCTTCCATTGCTCGGTTACATCGTTAGGTCGAGGATTGCTCTCTGATAGCAGGTGTGAGAGTCGAGTGGAGAAATTATCAGCTGTCTGTGTCACGCGCAGCTTCTCGACGTCAAACTTTCCTTCCGTTACTGTGCGTACTTTCTTCGCTGCACAGAGGCGTGTGCGTATCTTGGCTGCAACAAGATAATGGTCCGAGTCGATATTGGGACCGCGTAGGGTACGCACGTCTAGAACGGTGGAGGTGTGTGTGCCGTCGATCATGACATGAACCTGGTACTACTGATGACCATATTACGGGAAGCAGCGAAGTCAATCAACCTAGTGCCGTTGGGTGATGTTATATCGTGGAGACTGAATTTTCCAACTGTAGGACCAAAGACTCCTCCCTTGCCCACCTTGGCATTAAAGTCGCCAAGCACGATTTTGATATCATGCAGGGGGTAGCGATCATAGGCTTGTTCAAGTTTTTCGTAGAAGGAGTCCTTTTCTGTGTCGTCCGTCTCCTCAGTCGGCGCATAGGCGCAGATAAATGTTATGTTGAAAAACCTCGCCTCCTTGCCCCGTCCATCGCATTTCCTGCAGGGCGGTGATGTCGGCATTTGCACCTATGAGGACATCAACCAGTCGCACTAATATCCAAATCATTATGCCTTATTCGTTTTGCCGGGTCGTCAAAATTAAAGGGGGTTCTCATCCGAGGCTTTGAATTCGTTTTCATTGGAATTAAGTTTTTTACGTGGCGGGTCCCAAACCCAGCGCACAACCCGTTTCGGGGTTTTTGGAAAATATTTACACATTTATATAGCGAGCCGCTTGTTTCAAGACAGACGCCCGCTTGCAGCCGCACCTCATGGTGAACAGACGCTACGCAAAATCCTCGGTGAGCCCTAAAACCAAGTATGCCAGAGTAGCCCCACCGGGGCTCCCTATCTTTCTGCCGCGAGCCTAGATAGCTCACGTTGCTCAGAGTGTACGAACGGGGACGCAAGAGTCGGGATTGGGCAAAGTTTAGACTAGGTCTAAAAAAATTCAAATTTCTTTTATTTCATACTTTAAATTGATAGCAATAAAATCGAAGTAATCACATATAAAATTTGGGTCCGATTGGACTCCGCTAAGGCGTGATAGCACGGGGGTTAAAGTTTAGACTAGGTCTAAAAAAATTCAAATTTTTTTATTTCATACTTTAAATTGATAGCAATAAAATCGAAGTAATCACATATGAAATTTGGGTCCGATTGGACACCGTTAAGGCGTGCCGGACGGGGGTCAAAGTTCAGACTAGGTAAAAAAAAAATTCAAATTTCTTTTATTTCATACTTTAAATTGATAGCAATAAAGTCGAAGTAATCGCATATAAAATTTGGGTCAGATTGGACACCGCTAAGGCGTGTCGCACGGGGGTCAAAATTTGAACTAGGTCTAAAAAAATTCAAATTTCTTTTATTTCACACTTTAAATTGATAGCAATAAAATCGAAGTAATCACATATGAAACTTGGGTCCGATTGGACACCGTTAAGGCGTGTCGCACGGGGGTCAAACTTCAGACTAGGTCTAAAAAATTCAAATTTCTTTTATTTCATACTTTAAATTGATAGCAATAAAATCGAAGTAATCACATATGAAATTTGGGTCCGATTGGACACCGTTAAGGCGTGTCGCACGGTGGTCAAAGTTCAGACTAGGTCAAAAAAATTCAAATTTCTTTAATTCATACTTTAAATTGATAGCAATAAAATCGAAGTAATCACATATAAAATTTGGGTCCGATTGGACACAGCTAAGGCGTGTCGCACGGGGGTCAAAATTAAAATTAGCTTTTTATAACCCAAATCGATAATATTATAGTCGAAGATATCACATATAAAATTTACTTTCGATTGAAAACCGCTTAGCGGTATCGGAAGGGGGTCAAAGTAAAAAGAAAAAATAACAATATTTTTAACTAGTAATACCCGGCGTGCGTTGCTATGCCAAAGAAAAACACCTGAATAAGATTTTACCATTTAAGGACTTTTATTTATCTTAATGCTAAAGGATAAACAATATTTTTGGTTTTTTCATTAGGTGTGTAAACAAATAAATTTTTTGGGGACCCAAATCGTGAACAGGCGACGTATAATTGACCATGTGAAAAACACGCATTTCTCAAATCCAGTCCAGCGATAGTAAGTGATTGTCTTGTGCTTTATTTATGGTTACAGCAAATGCAAGACGCAACGGGAATTGAAGCCGCTTGAATTCGAATGGTAAATCATTGGAAATCATCGGTATGCGTGGAATCAGCACGTCTTCCCGTTTGATTTTACCGCTGATGATTGTTGCCTCTATTAAGTTCGGTGTTAACTTTTTTATTACTGCGCTGATTCCGTTGCACAGTTTTGGCGCGTTCAAGTTGCGAATAAGTATAACTGGCGATCCAACTTTTAACGTCAATATGTGAGGAGGCATTCGAAAATGATGATTCGCATTCGAAGAATGAAGAAAAATTATTCTATGTATCAAACCAAGCAGAATTCTACCTCCATACGAATTGGTCGGTCTCTGACCTACTTCTCGGAAGATATATTATCGCCAGCTACACGCCAAATATCAAGCACATTGAGTCATAAACATGATTGTTTAGAATATATCAGGCTCTGGTCCACTTCCCAGAAGAAAAATCATCCCATACTTTGATCTAAGCATAACGCTACCTACATATCAAATTTCAAGTAAATTCAACCATTTTCACGATAGTTTAGAATAAGTCAGTCCTGGGTCGACTTTCCGGAAGAAAAATCATCCTATACTTTGACATAAGCATAACGTTACCTACATACCAAATTTCAAGTAAATTCATCCATTTTTACGATATTTAGAATAAGTCAGCCCTGGGTCCACTTTCCGGAAGAAAATTTATTCTATATATTAATCTTAGCATATAGCTACCTATATACCAAGTTTCAAGCAATTCGAGCCATAAATACGATTGTTTAGAACAGATCGGTCCCTGGTCCACTTCCCGGAAGAAAAATCATCCTATTCTGTAACCTAAGCATAACGCTACCTACATACCAAATTTCAAGTAAATCCAGCCATTTATACGATATTTTCGAATAGGCGGTCCCGGGTCCACTTCCCATAAAAAAAATTTTACAGAAACACTCTCCAGGCTCCTACTAATCTATCCCCAAAATTTCAACAATATCGGCCGAGTAGTTTTGGAGTCCATAAGCCACATACATAAATACATACATACATCCAAGCAACTTTTGGGGTTTTTGTCAATATTATAAGCAATTGAATTACAAAAAATTATTAGAGTTCTCAAGTGATCGGGACCGTAAGTTAATATTTCGTGTCAATATGGAATTGCGACAAAAAAATAAGATATATTTAGAGGGCTTCGCCAAAAGCCAAATTACCGGTGCCAAGCGGCCTTCTAATGAGCAAGTCTTGCGGGTTCTTTTAAACAATGTGAGAGTGCATCTCTTGTGGTAAAAGAGACGGAAGTGTTCTGCCCTAGCGGTGTCCAATCGGACCCAAATTTCATATGTGGTTACTTCTATTTTATTGCTATCAATTTAAAGTATGAAATAAAAGAAATTTGAATCTTTTTAGACCTAGTATGAACTTTGACCCCCGTGCGACACGCCTTAACGGTGCCCAATCGGACCCAAATTTCATATGTGATACCTTCGATTTTATTGCTATCAATTTAAAGTATGAAATAAAAGAAATTTGAATCTTTTTAGACCTAGTATGAACTTTGACCCCCGTGCGATACGCCTTAGCAGTGTCCAATCCGACCCAAATTTTATATGTCATTACTTCGATTTTATTGCTATCAATTTAAAATATGAATTTGTATTTTTTTAGACCTAGTCTAAACTTTGACCCCCGTGCGACACGCCTTAGCGGTGTCCAATCGGACCCAATTTTCATATGTGGTTACTTCTATTTTATAGCTATCAATTTAAAGAATGAAATAAAAGAAATTTGAATCTTTTTAGACCTAGTCTAAACTTTGACCCCTGTTTAGGCCACAGGCCTAAATATTTCTGCTCACCCTCGTATTTCACTATACATCACTATATTTTTCTTCGTTGCGATGTTTTACCGCCAACCGGGTTTACGCCGCCGGATAACAGCAAAAAAAGCTAGTATTCGGCGGTGACCGCGAGCCAAGTTCGGCCTACTACCTTTACTTTTGTAGCAACCGCCAAGCTGACCGCCACGAAAACCGCCAGCAACCAAACCAGCCGAAGGTAATTATTTTCTACACATAATTCTTTAATGTACATCTTGCACAACATTCCATTTAACTTATTATACCTTTGCGTTTCACTCTTGTAAATAATTGAATTCCATTTACTTGTGTATTTATATTGTTTACATTTCTTGAGAACGATTAAATTATAACGAGTATTAATTCAACCGGTATTCTTTATTTCTTTTTCACAATTTATTACGAGCGCGACCGACTTTGGAACACGCCGTAACATTTGGTCCTTTCTCGACCGGAAATTAATCAACATCAAGTTTTCCAGAAACACAAATTTTCGGAATAATTAAATATTATATCGGAGGAAAACATTAATCCAAATTAATACCAGCGCAAATTCAACAAACATATCAACGTTTGAGCAAATAAAGGCCACACACACACTTACAAGCACACAGCGAGTTAACACAAACGAGTGGTGTCACATAATCAAATCACATCATACAGTCGGCAGCCACAGCATATTCAAACAGTCCCGGTCACATCACATACCACTCATCACACTGAAGTCACATCATTAAAAATTTATACAGTCCATAGTCTCTCATCACATCACACAACACCATTACATATCACTTTTCCTTATTTCATTTTTGGTTTACTGACACTGAGTAAGGTAAGTGGTTATTTTTGGTGCACAGTTTTTTTTCTTGTACGCACACGTACAAAAAGTGAATAGAGGTATATTTAGTTTGCAAATCGAAGCAAGTAGAGTTCCTTGTGTTTTAACCGCACACTTAGCACCTTTTGTTTATCGGTTAAGTCCCCCACCAGTGGTAAGACTTATCCGACACAACTCAAGGTAGACAGTCAGTGAAGTTTTGTCTCACTTTTTTTGTTTTTTTATCACTGCACTGTGCAACCACACTCTGTTTCATACAGTTCAGCTTCCCTTGGTTATCGAAATTCGACACCAATCCATTCACTTCAACTTGGTTGATTCATTTGCAAACAAATATCACAATATTCACTTTTTCAACACTATTCAACCAGAATTAACACATAATATTACTGGTGTTGGGTGGCCAGGGCTCATTTATGACGATACACCACTTTTAATTGCAAAAATAAAGTTTATTTTCACTCGCAATCAATTGAAATTAAAATATTTGCGAAATTCAATAAAAACAAACTGCGTTCTCTTTTTTTTTCTTGTGGTTAAAAATTCACCTCTGGTTTGGCTATTCGCACACACTTTAAATTTTTCTTTTTTTCACTATTACGAAGACACCAAATCCAATTCCAGATTTCCACTTGTGTCTAGTTCCATTTTTTTCTTGTCTTCCAGACAAAATCCCCTCTGAATCTTTTCACCCGGCTTCAGTCTTCTGTAAAAATCCACGATATTTAAATTAATTAAAATTATGGAGACTTATATTATATGGATGGAGACTTATATTATATTGTCGGACTCCATTATCGAATTCGAGCAGGAGTTTACTCCATCCCAACCGATGATCATAATAAACATACACTGGCTATACATCAGGAAGAACTGAAAGCAACGTGGAGAAAGACGAAGGCCGCCTACGATGCCCTTCAAAGCTCAGAGGATTTGTCTAAAGAGGAGTTTCAGTCCATAGTGAATAAAAGAAAGAGTAGTTTTGCAAGCTATTCAAGGTGTGGGGGAGCGATATCTGCGATGCTTGAAAAATTAGCTACACCAGTCCCAAAAAATGATGAAACCCCCAGCCGTAAAATAACAATATTTTTAACTAGTAATACCCGGCGTGCGTTGCTATGCCAAAGAAAAACACCTGAATAAGATTTTACCATTTAAGGACTTTTATTTATCTTAATGCTAAAGGATAAACAATATTTTTGGTTTTTTCATTAGGTGTGTAAACAAATAAATTTTTTGGGGACCCAAATCGTGAACAGGCGACGTATAATTGACCATGTGAAAAACACGCATTTCTCAAATCCAGTCCAGCGATAGTAAGTGATTGTCTTGTGCTTTATTTATGGTTACAGCAAATGCAAGACGCAACGGGAATTGAAGCCGCTTGAATTCGAATGGTAAATCATTGGAAATCATCGGTATGCGTGGAATCAGCACGTCTTCCCGTTTGATTTTACCGCTGATGATTGTTGCCTCTATTAAGTTCGGTGTTAACTTTTTTATTACTGCGCTGATTCCGTTGCACAGTTTTGGCGCGTTCAAGTTGCGAATAAGTATAACTGGCGATCCAACTTTTAACGTCAATATGTGAGGAGGCATTCGAAAATGATGATTCGCATTCGAAGAATGAAGAAAAATTATTCTATGTATCAAACCAAGCAGAATTCTACCTCCATACGAATTGGTCGGTCTCTGACCTACTTCTCGGAAGATATATTATCGCCAGCTACACGCCAAATATCAAGCACATTGAGTCATAAACATGATTGTTTAGAATATATCAGGCTCTGGTCCACTTCCCAGAAGAAAAATCATCCCATACTTTGATCTAAGCATAACGCTACCTACATATCAAATTTCAAGTAAATTCAACCATTTTCACGATAGTTTAGAATAAGTCAGTCCTGGGTCGACTTTCCGGAAGAAAAATCATCCTATACTTTGACATAAGCATAACGTTACCTACATACCAAATTTCAAGTAAATTCATCCATTTTTACGATATTTAGAATAAGTCAGCCCTGGGTCCACTTTCCGGAAGAAAATTTATTCTATATATTAATCTTAGCATATAGCTACCTATATACCAAGTTTCAAGCAATTCGAGCCATAAATACGATTGTTTAGAACAGATCGGTCCCTGGTCCACTTCCCGGAAGAAAAATCATCCTATTCTGTAACCTAAGCATAACGCTACCTACATACCAAATTTCAAGTAAATCCAGCCATTTATACGATATTTTCGAATAGGCGGTCCCGGGTCCACTTCCCATAAAAAAAATTTTACAGAAACACTCTCCAGGCTCCTACTAATCTATCCCCAAAATTTCAACAATATCGGCCGAGTAGTTTTGGAGTCCATAAGCCACATACATAAATACATACATACATCCAAGCAACTTTTGGGGTTTTTGTCAATATTATAAGCAATTGAATTACAAAAAATTATTAGAGTTCTCAAGTGATCGGGACCGTAAGTTAATATTTCGTGTCAATATGGAATTGCGACAAAAAAATAAGATATATTTAGAGGGCTTCGCCAAAAGCCAAATTACCGGTGCCAAGCGGCCTTCTAATGAGCAAGTCTTGCGGGTTCTTTTAAACAATGTGAGAGTGCATCTCTTGTGGTAAAAGAGACGGAAGTGTTCTGCCCTAGCGGTGTCCAATCGGACCCAAATTTCATATGTGGTTACTTCTATTTTATTGCTATCAATTTAAAGTATGAAATAAAAGAAATTTGAATCTTTTTAGACCTAGTATGAACTTTGACCCCCGTGCGACACGCCTTAACGGTGCCCAATCGGACCCAAATTTCATATGTGATACCTTCGATTTTATTGCTATCAATTTAAAGTATGAAATAAAAGAAATTTGAATCTTTTTAGACCTAGTATGAACTTTGACCCCCGTGCGATACGCCTTAGCAGTGTCCAATCCGACCCAAATTTTATATGTCATTACTTCGATTTTATTGCTATCAATTTAAAATATGAATTTGTATTTTTTTAGACCTAGTCTAAACTTTGACCCCCGTGCGACACGCCTTAGCGGTGTCCAATCGGACCCAATTTTCATATGTGGTTACTTCTATTTTATAGCTATCAATTTAAAGAATGAAATAAAAGAAATTTGAATCTTTTTAGACCTAGTCTAAACTTTGACCCCTGTTTAGGCCACAGGCCTAAATATTTCTGCTCACCCTCGTATTTCACTATACATCACTATATTTTTCTTCGTTGCGATGTTTTACCGCCAACCGGGTTTACGCCGCCGGATAACAGCAAAAAAAGCTAGTATTCGGCGGTGACCGCGAGCCAAGTTCGGCCTACTACCTTTACTTTTGTAGCAACCGCCAAGCTGACCGCCACGAAAACCGCCAGCAACCAAACCAGCCGAAGGTAATTATTTTCTACACATAATTCTTTAATGTACATCTTGCACAACATTCCATTTAACTTATTATACCTTTGCGTTTCACTCTTGTAAATAATTGAATTCCATTTACTTGTGTATTTATATTGTTTACATTTCTTGAGAACGATTAAATTATAACGAGTATTAATTCAACCGGTATTCTTTATTTCTTTTTCACAATTTATTACGAGCGCGACCGACTTTGGAACACGCCGTAACATTTGGTCCTTTCTCGACCGGAAATTAATCAACATCAAGTTTTCCAGAAACACAAATTTTCGGAATAATTAAATATTATATCGGAGGAAAACATTAATCCAAATTAATACCAGCGCAAATTCAACAAACATATCAACGTTTGAGCAAATAAAGGCCACACACACACTTACAAGCACACAGCGAGTTAACACAAACGAGTGGTGTCACATAATCAAATCACATCATACAGTCGGCAGCCACAGCATATTCAAACAGTCCCGGTCACATCACATACCACTCATCACACTGAAGTCACATCATTAAAAATTTATACAGTCCATAGTCTCTCATCACATCACACAACACCATTACATATCACTTTTCCTTATTTCATTTTTGGTTTACTGACACTGAGTAAGGTAAGTGGTTATTTTTGGTGCACAGTTTTTTTTCTTGTACGCACACGTACAAAAAGTGAATAGAGGTATATTTAGTTTGCAAATCGAAGCAAGTAGAGTTCCTTGTGTTTTAACCGCACACTTAGCACCTTTTGTTTATCGGTTAAGTCCCCCACCAGTGGTAAGACTTATCCGACACAACTCAAGGTAGACAGTCAGTGAAGTTTTGTCTCACTTTTTTTGTTTTTTTATCACTGCACTGTGCAACCACACTCTGTTTCATACAGTTCAGCTTCCCTTGGTTATCGAAATTCGACACCAATCCATTCACTTCAACTTGGTTGATTCATTTGCAAACAAATATCACAATATTCACTTTTTCAACACTATTCAACCAGAATTAACACATAATATTACTGGTGTTGGGTGGCCAGGGCTCATTTATGACGATACACCACTTTTAATTGCAAAAATAAAGTTTATTTTCACTCGCAATCAATTGAAATTAAAATATTTGCGAAATTCAATAAAAACAAACTGCGTTCTCTTTTTTTTTCTTGTGGTTAAAAATTCACCTCTGGTTTGGCTATTCGCACACACTTTAAATTTTTCTTTTTTTCACTATTACGAAGACACCAAATCCAATTCCAGATTTCCACTTGTGTCTAGTTCCATTTTTTTCTTGTCTTCCAGACAAAATCCCCTCTGAATCTTTTCACCCGGCTTCAGTCTTCTGTAAAAATCCACGATATTTAAATTAATTAAAATTATGGAGACTTATATTATATGGATGGAGACTTATATTATATTGTCGGACTCCATTATCGAATTCGAGCAGGAGTTTACTCCATCCCAACCGATGATCATAATAAACATACACTGGCTATACATCAGGAAGAACTGAAAGCAACGTGGAGAAAGACGAAGGCCGCCTACGATGCCCTTCAAAGCTCAGAGGATTTGTCTAAAGAGGAGTTTCAGTCCATAGTGAATAAAAGAAAGAGTAGTTTTGCAAGCTATTCAAGGTGTGGGGGAGCGATATCTGCGATGCTTGAAAAATTAGCTACACCAGTCCCAAAAAATGATGAAACCCCCAGCCGTGAACATAATATTCGTCTCCCACCTTGTGACACTGATGTGTTCAAAGGTGATTATATGTCTTGGCCTACTTTTAGGGACATGTTCACGGCTATATATATACTAAATACACGCCTTACCCCGGTTGAGAAGATGTATCATCTCAACCAGAAAACGCAAGGGGAGGCGAAGGAAATTGTACGTCGGTGCCCTTTGACAAACGAGGGCTTTACTACGGCGTGGAAAAATCTAAGTGATAGGTATGAAAACAAACGTATTCTGGTCAACACGCAGCTAAAATCCCTTTTTAATTTAAAAGCTGTTGAAACCGAATGCGGGACAGCAATCAAACAACTCCAGAGAGACATAAATAATTGCATCTCAGCCCTCCAATGTCATCAAATTGACATATCCAATTGGGATGCAATTATTACATATCTCTGCTCCACCAAATTACCAGAATGCACTCTGGCTCTGTGGGAACAAACCATAGAGGATAAAACAGTGATTCCAAAGTGGGCAGATATGGATAAATTCTTGTCCAACCGTTTTCAAACCCTAGAAACCGTATCTGATATAAAAGGTAGCAAAACTACAAAAGCATCCAAGAACCAACCGAACACGTCAACCAAACTTGGTGTTTACCAAGTGAGTGTTCCAAAACCCATGTGTAAAATGTGCAATAGTGCAGATCACAGATTACGAGAATGCTCGAAATTCAGGGATATGACTCCCGCAAACAGAGTATCGTATATCAAGAGCAATGGTTGGTGTCTGAACTGCCTGTCAGCTGGACACACCGTAACACGCTGCACTAGCCGATACAGATGCACCATATGTCGCACAAAGCACCACACCCTACTCCACCTGGCAGAATCTTAGCCAACACCAACAAACCAGACGTGGCGTCAAAACGCCCCAAATGATGGTCCCTCAACTTCCCAGCAAGCACGAGCACATCAGCAGTCTGGAAATACAAATGACAGAACGAATAACGTTTCGTCACATCACGCTAATACCACTAAAGGCATATTGTTAGGGACCGCACTTGTCAATCTTCACTTTAATGGAGTAAAGTTCTCGGCCAGAGCACTAATTGATTCTGAGTCTGAATGTTCCTTTATCACTGAAAGACTGAAGAGAAGACTAAACCTACCATCTAAGCGTCTGCATGTCCAAGTTTCCGGGATCAGCAATACCTTGTCGGCCCAGGTAAAAGAATCGTGTCTCATTAAATTAGGGTCCCTTATCGATCCTTTAGTCAGCATTGACACAGTAGCCCTAGTCCTGCCTCAATTAACAGGGGATCTTCCAACTTGTCAAGTCAACGCAATGACTCGACAAGAGTTTCCGGATCTGATCTTAGCGGACAAAAGGTTTTTCATAAATGAAGCAGTCGACCTCATGCTCGGAGGCGACATTTATCCCCAGATCATACTAGGTGGTATCCGGAAGAACGTCCTTAACACGCTTCTCGCCCAAGAAACTGTCTTTGGTTGGATTTTACCCGGCCGAGCCGAAACATCAGAGCCAACCAATACTCGGGTATCATTTTACAGCGAAATAAGTCTCGATAAGCAATTAACTGCGTTCTGGAAGTTAGAAGATGTACCGAAGAAAAGGGCACTTAACGAAGACAATGCTTACTGCGAGGCACTGTACAAAACAACCACAGAAAAGAACTCTGATGGAAAATATACCGTCGCTCTACCCTTTAAACAAGATTTCCCCGATAATATCTACTTAGGGCCTTCCCTGAAAAACGTTTGTTCTCAATTTTATCGGAATGAGACGCGCTTATCCAAAACACCAATCCTACAGACAGAATACAATAGGGTATTGGAGGAGTATGAGACACTTGGACATATGAAAAGGACACCTACAATCATATCGCCCAACTCCTCCGACTGCTATTTCCTACCACAGCACGCGGTGATTAAAGAGGAAAGCACAACCACCAAAGTTCGCGTGGTATTCAACGCGTCATGTCCCACCACCAATGGCATAAGCCTAAATGACGTACTACATACAGGCCCAGTGCTTCAGGCCGATTTAACCATCCTACTACTTCGCTGGCGATTCTTTAGGTATGTCTTTAACAGCGACATCGAAAAGATGTATCGCCAAATATGGGTAAAACCCAATCAAACCCAATACGAGAGAATAGTTTATCGTGCCAACCCCAGCGATCCTATCAAAGTCTATGAACTAAAGACTGTCACCTTTGGAGTTAACTGTGCCCCTTATCTGGCAATAAGGACCCTGTACCAACTAGCCGACGACGTGGAGTCATCACTTCCAATAGCCGCAAATATCCTGCGGACAAGTATGTACGTAGATGACGTGCTGGCAGGGGGTCATAGCATCGAATCAGCGATCAAAGCACGGAACGAAATCACACAAGCGTTACAGTCAGCAGGTTTTTCCCTACGAAAATGGACATCCAACAACCAGAGAATACTGGAAGGAATCCCAAAACCTCATCTGCTCAACGCAGACTTCTTGGAATTCGAAGACGCGAGTACAGTCAAGACCCGAGGCATCCGATGGAACGCGCATGCGAATTATTTCTACTTCATCGCAAAACCAATTGAAAACCACGATAAAATGACAAAAAGGGCAATACTCTCCGCAATCGCCAAACTCTTTGATCCATTAGGGTGGCTCGCTCCTGTCATCATAGTAGCCAAAATCCTTATGCAAGGCATTTGGCTGGAAGGGATGGAGTGGGATGAGCCGGTATCTACAGGGACCCTTGAAAAATGGCACAAATTCATGCACGACTACCCCGCAATTAATGATATCCGGATCCCCAGGTGGATATATTTTACACCAACCAACGACGTCGAAATACACGGTTTCTGCGACGCTTCAGAAAAAGCGTACGCAGCAACAGTCTTTCTAAGAGCAAAGCTAAAATATGAAGTCTACACAAACCTATTAGTGGCGAAAACAAGGGTTGCCCCGGTGAAAACCATCTCTTTACCCCGATTAGAGTTATGTGGAGCGGTCTTATTGGCCGAAACCTTGGAATCGGTCCGCGAGAGTCTGAAATTAGGTAATGTTAACACACACCTATGGACGGACTCCACTATCGTTTTAGCATGGATTAGGAAGCCTCCGTGCTCATGGTCAACCTTTGTCGCTCATCGAGTGACGAAAATAGTCGAAAAAGTGGGAAACCAATCGTGGCACCATGTGGAGTCTGGATCCAATCCCGCAGACTTGGCAAGCAGAGGACTACCAGCGAAGGAATTAGTCAACAATTCTTTGTGGTGGCAGGGCCCTTCTTGGCTGCAAGAAGACAAGACAGAATGGCCTATTCAAGAAGAGGAGTACCACACAAACATCGAAGAAAAAAGGGTCCACGTTCACGCAACTACGCAGATAAAATTACAAGATAGTGTCCTCGACCGGTTTTCCGATTGGTCGAGAGCTGTGAGGGTCCTATCCTATATAGTGCGCTTTTATCAACGAACCCACCCAAAAACGAAGGCATCCTTCAAAGTCGGGTCCGACCGCATCTCGCCAGCCGAAATTAAGTCTACGACTCAACGTCTAATTAACATTTTTCAAAACAAACATTATCCCAAAGAGATAGCCAATATCAAGTCAGGGAAACCCATCGGTGCAAAAAGCGAAATTCTTCCCCTGAACCCATTCATCGATAAAGATGGCCTCTTGAGAACGGGTGGTCGCCTGGCAGCATCGCAAGATTTGTCCTACTCCGGGCGCCACCCTATTATCCTTCTTTATAACTGTCGGCTTACCCGCCTTCTAGTCCAGTTCGTCCATACAATATCCTTGCATGGAGAGAGCCAACTTATGTTGCGTCTCCTCCGTACGCAGTACTGGATCCCGAGGGTTAAAAATATGATCAGGTGCGTTATATTTAATTGCAAAATCTGCACTATGTACAGAAAGCGATCCCACAGTCAACTTATGGGGAACCTTCCCTCAGAACGGACTACTTTTTCCAGAGCCTTTACCAACGCCGGAGTGGATTTCACAGGCCCTTTTGACATCAAATCCTATAGCGGAAGAGGTTGTCGTATGTCAAAAGGCTATGTCTGCCTATTTGTGTGCTTTTCCACAAAGGCCATTCACTTGGAAGCGACTAGTGACCTCAGCACTGCCTCGTTCCTGGCTGCCTTCGATAGGTTTATTGCCCGAAGGGGATGTCCAATGAACATCTACTCCGACAACGGAACCAATTTTGTCGGAGCTTCGAGAGCTCTCCGCTCAGAATTCAAAGCTTTTCTAGCTGAAGCTCGCAACCAAACCTTATCTAAACACAGCCATCAAAACCTTACATGGCATTTCATACCGGCAGGCGCCCCTCATATGGGCGGACTCTGGGAGGCAGGAGTTAAAAGCTTCAAAAACCACTTCAAGAAGATCGCATCGGATCACAAGTTCTCTCTTGAAGAGTTTAACACCCTACTCTGTCGAATAGAAGCCTGCCTCAATTCACGACCGTTAAGTCCCTCGTCCAACGAGCCGTCCAACCTGGAGCCTCTTACGCCCGGACATTTTCTCGTTGGAGGGCACTTACTCGCGCCACCAGAGATTGACGTCAGCGAGAATCGTGCATCACTGGTCAACCGCTGGGAAAAACTAAAAACCCTACATCAAACATTCTGCAAACGATGGAAAACCGAGTATCTTATCGAATTGCAGAAACGCGTTAAATGGAAACATCCACAACCCAATCTAAAACAAGGAGATCTCGTTGTCATAAAAGAGGACAACTTACCGCCTAACGAGTGGCGATTAGGAAGAGTAGCCAAGCTACATTTCGGTCCTGACAATCGAGTGAGAGTCGTCGAACTCGACACAGCCAAAGGGGAAACCACCAGACCAATTACGAAATTGGTATTGCTTCCGTCCAACACGGCGGAAAGCGAAGCGCAATAAGTCCTAAGACTCCCACCTTATTCTACTCGGGTCCCCGATGCCCCTATATGCAGCGGGGCCTAACTAAACCTATTGTTATGGGTTCGAGCTGTATCGACATCCCAAACCCCTTTCAAAAAAAGTTAACTCCTTCACATTCGTTGATGCCCCTATATGCAGCGGGGCCTAACTAAACCTATGGTTATAGTTTCGAGCTGTATCGACATCCCACAACCCCTGTCAAAAAGAGTCAACTCCTTATCATAATGAATAGATTTTAAATGGTTTGTCGATATCCGAACTTCCATGTGGGAAACGTGCACTCCACATGTGGGAAACGTGCACTCCACCTTTAAATTTTCAAATCCAAAAAAAACAAGTAAGGAAAGCTGTCTTTGGCTGTGCCGAAGGCTATATACCTTTCATGAATAAGCGTCACGATTTTCACTGTTCGATCCCCAGTACAGCCTGTGTCAATTTAACTATATTTACTATACACATTACACATCTTTGTTATAATTTAAAAAAACTTACAAAATAATAGGATCCGAGTTATCGGAACAATCGATTGTATGGAGGCTATATATTATACGTGTTCAATTGTACTGACTTACACTATACACATTACATATGTAGAAAGTACTAAAGGTGCAATATTTTACGTTCCTAACTTTTTAAATGCGGAAGTATTGGCCAAAAAACCTTATATCGGAACAACCGGTTGTATGGGGCTATATGTTATATTTACCCGATCTTCTTGATTTTCCTCTACACACTACATAAATTGAAAGTACTCAAGTTGCAAAATTTTATGTTCCTAACTTTTTAATTGCAGAAGTTTTGGCCAAAAAACCTTATATCTGAACAATCGGTTGTATGGGGGCTATATGTTACATTTGCCCGATCTTGTTGATTTTCACTATATACACTACATAAATAGAAAGTACTCGAGATGCAAAATTTTACGTTCCTAACTTTTTAATTGCAGAAGTTTTGGCCAAGAAACCTTATCTGAACAATCGGTTGTATGGGGGCTATATGTTATATTTGCCCGATCTTGTTGATTTTCACTATATACACTTCATAAATAGAAAGTACTCGAGTTGCAAAATTTTACGGTCCTAACTTTTTAATTGCAGAAGTTTTGGCCAAAAAACCTTATATCTGTATGGGGGCTATATGTTACATTTGCCCGATCTTGTTGATTTTCACTATATACACTACATAAATAGAAAGTACTCGAGTTGCAAAATTTTACGGTCCTAACTTTTTAATTGCAGAAGTTTTGGCCAAAAAACCTTATATCTGAACAATCGGTTGTATGGGGGCTATATGTTACATTTGCCCGATCTTGTTGATTTTCACTATATACACTACATAAATAGAAAGTACTCGAGTTGCAAAATTTTACGTTCCTAACTTTTTAATTGCAGAAGTTTTGGCCAAAAATTCTTATATCTGAACAATCGGTTGTATGGGGGCTATATGTTATACTGGTCCGATCTTGTCAGTTCCGACAAATGATTCCTATATTACAAAATGGTGGCCACATAGAAAATTTCAGCCAGATATCTCAAAAATTGAGGGACAAGTTTGCGTTCAAACAGACAGACGGACAGACGGACATGGCTAAATCAACTCATTTCGTCATCCTGATCATTTCGGTATACTTATTGATGGGTCTATCTCTTCTTCTTCTCATATTTACAAACATCGGACCAAAGTTATAATACCATTTCATGTTCATGAAAGGTATAAAAATGACTACAATTGGTATGACAAAAATGTCAAAACCAAAAACACCGAAACCATAGGTTTGTTTATTGGGCTGCTCTAGCTTACGCCAGATTGATATATTTCACAAACTTGTGTTCAACGAACAATTTTCTTGCTCTAGGTTGCTCTATCTTTGTTTCATGAGTACGCTCAAAACAAAACTAGAGTAATCCAGATCACAAATTTCTGCTCTAAAAAAAATAAATTTTTGAAAACTTCAAAAAATTAGCTTGCAAGAAAATCAATATTTTTGTAAACGTGAATCTGAATTAATTTTGAAGATTAAAACAAAAAAAAACCAATTAAAAAGGAACTATCGAGATTCTAGTGGTTCATGGCATTTCTGCTCTGAGTTGCTCTAATTCTATTTTGTCAGCTGCCCTGCTCTGCTCTGCTCTAACCTGCTCTGAACTTTATTTTGGTCAGTAAACAAGCCTCATGTCTTGTGTATCAGCTTTTTTATTGTATTTTAGTTTTGGTGATTCCTAAGTTTAAAGGGCTTAGGGCGGATTTCTCGACTGCCTGTTAACGTCAAAGTTCACTATCAAGTCACTGTCAGGTTAACAGCCAGTTCATTTGCCCTTTATTTAACAGGAGGATGAACTGCCCTATAAAATTTAAAGTGAGCGTGGAGTTGACGGCTAGTTGAGAAATCCGACCTTAGTCTTGCTACTACGACTTTACGAATATATATGTATATATTTTCAAATCGACCCGTGGGCTACATACCGGAATTTCATGGATGATGGATCGCATCGTTGCAACCAGGTTCGGACAATTGAGTCGAGTTTCCGATCTCTAGCTAACCTGGAAACTACTCGAAACGCGACAGCAAAATTCCCAATGTCTTCAAAGATTTTCCCTTTTTTCTGGAGCAGAGACTGCCATAGGTGCCTGAAAATTCAAGAGATTAGTATAGGTCTTGAAAATAATCAGGAATGCTAGGAAACTACGAAATTGGATAACCTGTTGCCCATACAGCTGGGAGCGCACAAACGTGTACCGGTTACCAGCCAATATTCGAAGCAGCGGGCTGAGTATCAGGTACGATTTGAAATGTACGGCCTTACCTTCTTGTCAATATCAGCCACATCAAATTGACCAATCATGGAGGCGTCGGCGCCAACCTGCAGCGCCTCCATGAACGCTTTTGTACCAGATTTGGCAATTGTACCCAAATTGTTGATCACATCAGTTTTGGTCATACCTATCTCAGCATCCATCGAGGTCAAGGGGCCAGCGGTTTTGTTGGGTATCAGCTTGATATGCCACCGTCCAATTTTTGTGGGGTCAGTAAGTGACTCATAGCGTATTTTATCCAAAGCATCGGAGGCATTTCGAAGCAATTCGCGCTGAGCAATCTCAGCTGGAAAGCGAAGGCTTCCGACTCCTCAAAGTTCCTTTCCATTTCATGCTGCGATCCCCTGAAAATAAAGAAAACAACATTATTGCCAAAAATCATTAATTATTGTAAAATTTCACACCACACTTACCGAAATTTTCCCATTGAAGTCATTTTCATTCAGGTGTGTATTCAGCGAGTGAGAAATGTCAAGTTGGCACTTAATAAATGCTGCCAGATCGGAATGGCTACTTGGCACCACATAATCCGAAATTAGGAAAATTTAGTAAAAATAAATAAGGTGAGCCCCTTGAGTGTTCGGTATTTTCCCTTTCACACCGCATCAAAATTGGTAAACGAAGTGTAATAGTACATTTACACCACACCAAATTTGGGCAATGAAGTATAATAGTACATTTACACCGCACCCAATCTGGTAAATTTGGCGAAAAATTGCAAAGTTGGCGTTTGTCTTCCATACAAATCTAGGTTCACATGGCCAAAATTCTACCTCGAAGGACGCTTGTTTTATGAAGTCTCGGCACCTAATTAAGTTTCAATACTACTACTTCCTGTTCGCTTGGGTGGCAGGAAATGGACAAAAATGTCCAAAATACCCCAAAAATACATAAATAACAGCAAAATACCCAAAATACCAATATCATCCGAAAGTTGATGCAAAATTAGGAAAAGGTTCAATTTAAAGATTTCAATAAGCCAAACCAGAACCTAATATCTGACCCTAGGGAAACCTAACCCACCAATTCCGCTAGCATATTTTCAACGAAATACAACTTTCAGAATGACTGGCGTCACCTTCAAGCGGGTCAAAACGGAGTCACGCGTAACCCAATTTACTATCCCGTGCCGATTATGCAAATAGTCGCACAGCATACGCCTGTGCCCAATCTATAGAGCTATGTCTAACGTAGAGCGACTAAGGGTGGTTCTAGATGCGCGCTACTGCACAAATTGTTTATCGCCGTTTCACGAAAGAAGAACCTGTACGAGTAAAGCTCGTTGCCACCTTTGCAACGAGCAGCACCACACATTCACGCATACTGATGACACGCCACCAACATACGACGACAGTGATGACATCAGCTCTGATGGAGCGTTATCCATACACGTGGCAGAACACACACTTTCATGGGCAGAGCAGGTCGCTGAGGAAGAGATATCCAGAAGGGAGGACCCAACGGCAGTCGAGGAGGCGCCATCAGCCGGTATGGACCTGCGACGTTTCCGGCCACTGCTGCACCACGAAAGACCTACCAAACTACAAACCGGGGATGGCGCGGAGACACGTCCTCTCCGCCCATCGCACCGTCCTCGTAGAGGTCGCCATGGCGACGCGGAACCGCGTCCGTTCCGCTCGTCCCGGCGTTCGTCTGCTAGGACGGCCCCATATAATCCACGCGCTCAAGACACCACCCTCGCGATCCGTCGACACACATCGTCGGGCTTTAGATCAGGTCGCCTGCTACAGGCCCCGCTAGCGACAACCATTACGCGAGCCTTCGTTGCCATCGCCCCAACAGCGATCGTCCGCTTAGTCGTCGGCGGGAAACTCCAGCCGGTGCGCGCGCTTATAGATAATTGCGCCCCGATGTCAATCATTGACGCTCATCTAGCAAAGGATCTCGGCTTAGAACGTACTGGTACAGCCTATAGCACGAAAGCTACCATCAAGTTAAGTGGTCGATATGGGACAGCTAAGGAAATAACGACACAGGCTACAGTCGTGGCTCAATATTCACGCCTCAGCCCGACGAAAACGCTGGATCCGTCCGCAGCAACGTCATTTCAATTCCTGAAACTGGCGGATCCAGACTTCCACCGGTCTTCACCAGTCCGGCTCACACTTGGCGCTGACGTCTACGCCGATCTAATGGTCAGTGGCACGCCAACGTCCACCCTGAACGGGCTCCTGACGCAAGCCACAATTTTCGGCTTAATTATATCTGGGGCTCACCAGCAATGAGCAATTAAATAAGTAAAGTGCACCAAAATTAACCCACGTTCATTTTTACTAATCCTTTCATCTCATCCACAGGAGCCACCGGAAGTAGATGCGGCTACGAGGAGTTCATTTAATTTTAAGTCATTAATTCCTCTTCCTGGAATTTGGCTGTTGGCGGACGGGTTTAGAGATTGCTTACCGCAAGGGGGCCGGTATGTTTAGGCCACAAGCCTAAATATTTCTGCTCATCCTCGTATTTCACTATACATCACTATATTTTTCTTCGTTGCGATGTTTTACCGCCAACCGGGTTTACGCCGCCGGATAACAGCAAAAAAAGCTAGTATTCGGCGGTGACCGCGAGCCAAGTTCGGCCTACTACCTTTACTTTTGTAGCAACCGCCAAGCGGACCGCCACGAAAACCGCCAGCAACCAAACCAGCCGAAGGTAATTATTTTCTACACATAATTCTTTAATGTACATCTTGCACAACATTCCATTTAACTTATTATACCTTTGCGTTTCACTCTTGTAAATAATTGAATTCCATTTACTTGTGTATTTATATTGTTTACATTTCTTGAGAACGATTAAATTATAACGAGTATTAATTCAACCGGTATTCTTTATTTCTTTTTCACAACTATTAAGAGCGCGACCGACTTTGGAACACGCCGTAACAACCCCCGTGCGACACGCCTTAGCGGTGTTCACTCGGACCCAAATTTCATATGTGGTTACTTCTATTTTATAGCTATCAATTTAAAGAATGAAATAAAAGAAATTTGAATCTTTTTAGACCTAGTATGAACTTTGACCCCCGTGCGATACGCCTAAGCGGCGTCCAATCGGACCCAAATATTATATGTGATTACTTTGACTTTAGTGCTATAAATTTACGGTATGAAATAAAAGAAAAAATAATTTGTATTTTTTTTATACCTTATAGGCTAATCTGAACTTTGACTCTTCTGCGACATGCCTTAACGGTGTCCAATCGGGACCAAAATTTAAATATAATATTTTCAACTATTGTGCTATCGATTGGGTGTTAGATTAAAGAAATTATCCTTTTTATTTTTGGAGTCTCCGTAGGGTAATCTAAACTTTAACCGCCGTGCGGCACCCCTTAACTGGCTCCAATCGTGTTAAAAATTGATATGTGATATCCTTGGCTATATTAATATTGATTTAGGGGGTGAGACTAAGGATATCTCATGTTCGTTGTGTCTCCATACAAATAAGGACCACTCTAATGTACGTATATGTACATTAATCTTTGTTTAATTTGTGTCAATTGAAATTAATTATGAATACATAGGTACTTACCACATAAATAAGCATATGAGTACGGTGATCACCTGTTCTGTTTTTGGCAGAACAGTTCTCTTTTTGGCAGAACAGTTCTGTTTTTAAGAAGCTTCTGTTTTTGTTCTGCTTTTTTGTACCGGAAACCCTTTTAACAAATGTAATGAGTAACTCTAGGTGGTTTCGGCCAGAAAATTTTACCAGTAAACACTTTAAGGAGAGCATTTATAAAACTCTCTCTCAATGCTAAAAGTGCAAGTTTCTAGCCGAACAAAAAATTTTTAAACGCTTAGAGCAAATCAGCTGTTCGTTGCTTTGACATTAAATTTTTTAATTTTTTAGATACAAGCGTTTGCGGTTCTTTAAACTAATTCTGTTTAAAATGGAAAATAAAAAGCAATTAATTGTGCAATGTTCTCCAGGAACATTCTATAAAGTCCAAATAGGTGAGAAGATAAGGTTATTCTTTCCTTTGTACGTTGAAGGCTGCCGCAAATTCAATTAGTGCACCGTGCACTTTGAAAATTGTAAATTAAAAATTATAAACTTTTTAGAGGCTTGATGATTATCATCCCATACTTTGATCTAAGCATAACGCTACCTACATATCAAATTTCAAGTAAATTCAACCATTTTCACGATAGTTTAGAATAAGTCAGTCCTGGGTCCACTTTCCGGAAGAAAAATCATCCTATACTTTGACATAAGCATAACGTTACCTACATACCAAATTTCAAGTAAATGCAACCATTTTTACGATAGTTTAGAATAAGTCAGCCCTGGGTCCACTTTCCGGAAGAAAATTTATTCTATATATTAATCTTAGTATATAGCTACCTATATACCAAGTTTCAAGCAATTCGAGCCATAAATACGATTTTTTAGAACAGATCGGTCCCTGGTCCACTTC
The DNA here is from genome assembly GCA_964058755.1 of Campiglossa producta. Lineage (NCBI taxonomy): Eukaryota > Metazoa > Arthropoda > Insecta > Diptera > Tephritidae > Campiglossa > Campiglossa producta. The sequence goes on from CAXKVI010000013.1 coordinate 122,686, forward strand.
CCGGAAGAAAAATCAGCCTATTCTTTAACCTAAGCATAACGCTACCTACATACCAAATTTCAAGTAAATCCAGCCATTTATACGATATTTTCGAATAGGGCGGTCCCGGGTCCACTTCCCATAAAAAAAAAATTTACAGAAACACTCTCCAGGCTCCTACTAATCTATCACCAAAATTTCAACAAAATCGGCCGAGTAGTTTTGGAGTCCATAAGCCACATACATAAATACATACATACATCCAAGCAACTTTTGGGGTTTTTGTCAATATTATAAGCAATTGAATTACAAAAAATTATTAGCGTTCTCAAGTGATCGGGACCGTAAGTTAATATTTCGTGTCAATATGGAATCGCGACAAAAAAATAAGATATATTTAGAGGGCTTCGCCAAAAGCCAAATTACCGGTGCCAAGCGGCATTCTAATGGGCAAGTCTTACGGGTTCTTTTAAACAATGTGAGAGTACATCTCTTGTGGTAAAAGAGACGGAAGTGTTCTGCCCTAGCGGTGTCCAATCGGACCCAAATTTCATATGTGGTTACTTCTATTTTATTGCTATCAATGTATGAAATAAAAGAAATATGAATCTTTTTAGACCTAGTATGAACTTTGACCCCCGTGCGGCACGCCTTAACGGTAATGTCATTACTTCGATTTTATTGCTATCAATTTAAAATATGAAATAAAAGAAATTTGTATTTTTTTAGACCTAGTCTAAACTTTGACCTCCGTGCGACACGCCTTAGCGGTGTCCAATCGGACCCAAATTTCATATGTGGTTACTTCTATTTTATAGCTATCAATTTAAAGAATGAAATAAAAGAAATTTGAATCTTTTTAGACCTAGTATGAACTTTGACCCCCATGCGTCATGCCTTAGCGGTGTCCAATCGGACCCAAATTACATATGTGGTTACTTCGATTTTATTGCTATCAATTTAAAGTATGAAATAAAAGAAATTTGAATTTTTTTAGACCTAGTATGAACTTTGACCCTAAGCGGCGTCCAATCGGACCCAAATATTATATGTGATTACTTTGACTTTAGTGCTATAAATTTACGGTATGAAATAAAAGAAAAAATAATTTGTATTTTTTTTATACCTTATAGGCTAATCTGAACTTTGACTCTTCTGCGACATGCCTTAACGGTGTCCAATCGGGACCAAAATTTAAATATAATATTTTCAACTATTGTGCTATCGATTGGGTGTTAGATTAAAAAAATTATCCTTTTTATTTTTGGAGTCTCCATAGGGTAATCTAAACTTTAACCGTCGTGCGGCACCCCTAAACTGTCTCCAATCGTGCTAAAAATTGATATGTGATATCCTTGGCTATATTAATATTGATTTAGGGGGTGAGACTAAGGATATCGCATGTTCGTTGTGTCTCCATACAAATAAGGACCACCCTAATGTACGTATATGTACATTAATCTTTGTTTAATTTGTGTCAATTGAAATTAGAATACATAGGTACTTACCACATAAATAAGTATATGAGTACGGTGATCATCCGTTCTGTTTTTGGCAGAACAGTTCTCTTTTTGGCAGAACAGTTCTGTTTTGAAGAAGCTTCTGTTTTTGTTCTGCTTTTTTGTACCGGAAACCCTTTTAACAAATGTAATGAGTAACTCTAGGTGGTTTCGACCAGAAAATTTGACCAGTAAACACTTTAAGGAGAGCATTTATAAAACTCTCTCTCAATGCTAAAAGTGCAAGTTTCTAGCCGAACAAAAAATTTGTAAACGCTTAGAGCAAATCAGCTGTTCGTTGCTTTGACATTAAATTTTTTAATTTTTTAGATACAAGCGTTTGCGGTTCTTTAAATTAATTCTGTTTAAAATGGAAAATAAAAAGCAATTAATTGTGCAATGTTCTCCAGGAACATTCTATAAAGTCCAAATAGGTGAGAAGATAAGGTTATTCTTTCCTTTGTACGTTGAAGACTGCCGCAAATTCAATTAGTGCACCGTGTACTTTGAAAATTATAAATTAAAAATTATAAACTTTTTAGAGGCTTGATGATTATCAGCTGTTCAATTTGATCAGCTGTTTTCACTTGCAATTTCTACTGGGTGATTTTTGTCCAGTAAATGCTTACAGCTCTCTCGCGAAAGAACTGTCAAAATCCGTTCTCTTTTCATAAAATTTTATGCTAGCCGAACACTTTTTCAGTAAACACTTTGTAACTGGCCGAACACACCTTCTGTAAAGTTAGTCGACAGGAAATGGGCTCAATAATTTCAAAATTTTATGAAAAATTCAAAATCATTCAAAATATTTTCAGAATAACTTGGTTGGTTTTTACCACGGTCAAGCGCTTCAAATCAAAACTTAGTCCTTATATTAAATCGATTTTAATATCAAGGTGCAAATATGAACTTAGATGCTTTCCCCCTTATTCATAAATAATATAAAAGGTTTAATCAGCTCTTATTAATCAAAATTTGTATGAAAATGTAATATTAAAAGATTTATAAACGAATTTTATTTTTTATGAATATGAGGGTAGAGATAGACGCAAAATCATAGTTGAACTTTCTTAGCACAAACAAACCAGTTATTCTAGGTTTTATATTAACAAGAGGAGAAATATAGGTACATACTTCAAAAAATGCTGACTTTTAGTTGATGCAGTTTGGTTGAAACTATTTGAGATTACAATTTCAATGTTTCACAGACGTTGGCAACATTTTTTACTGCAAAAAGATGATTACGTCGTGCAAATCAGGAACACTTTTTTATTCCAAACATTGAAAGTGTAACGCCAAACAGTTTATTGGCGAGTAGCGAAATTTTCACGTGAGGACAATACCAAGCTTTGAGTAAAAAGAGTTATGTGTTTTACAAACAAAATTTATGGTCACCGTATATATGAGCCCAAAAACGGGAATTTTTTCAAAAAAATGTTTCAGGAGTCTATTACTTGAGGAAATTCAATATGTCTACAGCGTAAAGACCAAACTCACATATAACAGCCGTTAGCAGGATACAAATACAAGTACCTTAGCAGTAGAACTTTTCTCTCTTCTAGTCGACCATGATTTTAGAAAAAAAGGTTCGCATTTGTTGTTGTTTGAATATGTTTTAAACCTTTGGCATTTCTTAAAGTTTTAAAAAACATTTCCTAAATGTCAAATACGGTTCTACCATTAAGGTATTTGTATGTTGGCCGTTAGCAATGTTTTGGGATTAGTCCAAACGCAAAACCCTCAATAACTCATTACACCAAACAGTTGACTTGTGCCACTTTCAAAAGTAACGGATCAGTGTATATTGATTTTTGATTAATTAGTAATAATCCTAGATATCCTTGTTTGTTTGTACCTAAAATATGTATGAAAACGATTAAAATTTTTTTACATTGAACGCATGCAAATATAGCTTTGTAAATTTGGAATATCTCCATTATTACTGCGAGTAACTTCTTAAAATTTGTAGTCAGGGTGTATTTTAATATATCACACTTAAATATGTGGAAAACTCATTTTCGAAAAATGTGTCAATTAGGGCCTTTGTGAATTACCGTATATTTTGACAGAGTGATGGTAAATATATATAAAGGCCGAAAACTACGTAAATTGAAAATTTATTCACAACATATTTGCTTTTGCGCGTGTTTTTTCCATACGTCAAAATTTACCTTTTCGTTTGGCACAGCAAAATGGAAAATATTTTACACCATAGGAAATTTGTTCACCTCATTTTACTCTGACGAAAAAAAAAATACCGATTGACACACAGCCTTAGAGAAAATTTGCGCCATCTGTGTGTGTTAAGTTACCTATTTAGGATAAGTGAAACTGTGCTATTAGGTCCGTTCTTTTGCTGCAATTTATGCATAATTATGTATAATTAAGCCTAAACAGCGTTTTTTTATAACTAATTGCCCTACATTAGCGCAAATTCCGAATTTACTCCGTTTTTGGGAATTAACTTGAGCATAATCTTCATTATAAATTCCCAAAAATGAAGACGATGTGATCAGATTTAAGAAACTTGCGCTGGCAGATAAATAAACAACAACAGCAAGAAAGAAACGAGGAAATTAAGGGTGACCGACTGATAGATGTAGCGCTGGTTTGTAAAATACGACTATCGACAGATGTCGCCGAGGTAGGTAAAAATATGGTGCAATAACAACCAAAGAAGTAATCCTCAATGCTGTTAATCTTGAATTTTGTGTGTGTCATGGTAAAATTTGGATCTGATTAAAGAAGATTTATTGGAGAAAATGTGTGTATCCATAGCATAATACACATTCTCGAAGTCAAACGGAGATTACCCTAGCCCATGGGGCTAGGTAGGGTTGCCAGACGTCCTTCTTTCGGAAGGACATGTCCTTCTTTTTATTGCAATGTCCTTCCAAACGAACAAGTGTAGAAATGTCCTTCTTTTTAAGTTTTGTCATTTTCCTTTTTTTGCTAGGGCCTTGAGATTAGTATCTAGTTATACTAAAATGAAATGAGCTACAAAACAGCATACTCGAAAAAAATCAGAAAACTGTTTGATGAAAGTCGTCAAGTTTCAAGTGCAAAATATCATCTATATTTTCATGAAAAATTATAGAAATTTTTATAAACCACAGGCATTTCTCAAAGTTTTTAAAAAATTTCATAAGTGTCAAATACGGTTCTACCATTAAAGCGGGTATTACACGATATGCTTTGTCAGATGTATATGTCACTTTTTGGTGTGGATACAAATGAGGAGCTTCAAACCAAAACGCAATAAATCACCACCTAATTTTTTGAGATATTGATGGGACTCGACTTGCCCTTCTAAAATCTATGTAAGAAAATATTTTAGCTGTAAAAAACTGGCAATTTAGCCATTCTGTATCGCCCTTAAAAATACTATTCACAACAAAACGCAATAACTCCATGCGATTTTTATATTTACTAAAGTGCAAACTAAACTATATATAGAACTTTTTATTTTGAAATTACACATAAAAATGCTGAAACAAGTAAACTCTATTTTTGGCTATAGATTATCAGGGTGTCCTCATTTTTTCTATATTGGGTCATTTATTTATACGCAAACGTCAAGCTGTGTAGTTGTGTTTCATTTTGCTCTGTGCTTTTTTTTACATAAATAAAATATATCTCTGATATCATCAATATTATTAGTGAAAAGTTAAAGTTAAAGAGTTAAAACACTTCTCGTGCTTCATTTCTTTGTGTGAAATTTGCTTATTTCATCAATTGTGTCTAATTTATGTAAATTCATAATTTATTTGTTGCTATTGAAAGGCATCGTTCATATATTGCAATTGTTGTTGTTTGATTACTTGCTTTTTTCCTTCTCTTTTGTTGCAGCTGTTTGCGTGGTTTGTGTACCGTCTAATACAGTGCATCTAAAACTGCTCGCTCTGCACCTACATCGCTCTTCACACCTTCAGGGTTGCTTTCTTTGTTTTACCCAACACACTATTTTTGTTTAGTTTCGCTTTGTTTACGTTTTAATAACTTAATTTTTCAAGCTTAATTCCGTGATGTCGTGCATTATTGAAAAATGTCAAATTAAAAGCGAGTCCGATCGCTGTCTCGCATGTTGGCTGTGTGATGGGCTTGCCCACGTTTAGTGTGCTGGGTTGAACGGTAGGATTGCTGACGTTATTACTGAGAACAAGGGACTGCCGTGGTCTTGCACCAGATGTCGTTCGAAAGAAATTGAAATTTGTAAAATCTTCAGGCACACCAGGGACGGGTTTTCCGATATCCGCAAAGATTTTACATTGCTAAGTGAGAAATTTGCAAAATATGACTCCATCTTTAAAACATTTAAGCTTTTCGAAGACATTTCTGGTACTGATGACCCCAAAAACATGCGCCAACTTCCCAAGGATTCGTCAACTAACCCGAATTTAACAACCTCGAATTTACCTCAACCAATCGCACTCATAGATTTAGCTTCTCCCACTCCTGGTACTTCCGCTCAGGCGAAATCTAGCAATCCTCCTCGGAGGATCTCTCCTAGGAGAAACTTAGATCCTCCAACTATTGAGATCGAACCTCCAATTATTGAGATCGAGCCTCCAACAGTTGATATCGAACCCCCAACAATCACCATTGAGTCTGAACCACCAACTAGGAAGCTGGTTGTAGTCCCGCCTAAAAGAGCTATTTTTGTATCTAGGTTTCATCCTGACACTTCCGAAGATGATCTGATGTATCATATTAATTCCAAAGTTAGTGATCATAGCTTGGCAGTCAGAAAATTTAAATTTCCTCACCACAGAAGTATTTCTTCTTTTAGAGTTGATGTTTCGGAAAGGAACTTCGATACTGTTTTGAGCTGCTCTTTTTGGCCTCCGGGAACTCTTGTAAAAGAATTTGAAAATATACCGAGTAGGAGCGTTCAAAATGCTGTCAGAATAGATCGTAGTAATGCCGAATCAAAAAACTGAAGTCTGTAAATTTCTTCTATCAAAATTTTAGAGGTTTAAACACAAAGTTAACTGACCTTTTTTTAAAATCTCTTCAATGTAATTTTGACGTTATTGCCTTTACCGAAACTTGGTTGAAACCTCATGTTTTCAATGCGGAGTTTTTACCCAGTACATATCAAGTATACAGGAATGATCGCTTGAACAGAGTCGGGGGTGGAGTTCTTCTTGCCGTTCATACCTCTTTAATTTCAGAAGAGGTTAATTTACCTCTCATAGATTTAATAGAGTTCAAATGTATCCGAATCAAGGTTGACAACGCCTATTTGTATCTATCGGTTTCCTACATTCCCCCAGCATCTGATATTTCTGTCTACATGCAACATATCTCACTACTCAAAACTGTTCATTTAATGATTAACCCTTGTGATACAATGATTGTCTTGGGAGATTTCAACCTACCTCATATTTCATGGAGTTTATTTGATGGAAGCATTGTTCCAATTCCATCCAAACCGGGTTACACCGACCTTTTGGATGGCATTTCCGATCTGTGCCTAAATCAAATAAATATTACTGCTAATAAGTTGGGAAAAGTCTTAGATTTAGTTTACGTTGATGACAAAAATAAATTCTTTCTCAATAGGTGTGATCCTCTGGTCTTACCAGAAGACCTTTATCATCCTTCTTTAGAGATAGTCTACGAAACCATAAGCAATGATAACAATACACCGTCCGACTCTAGTAGTAGTTTCGATTTTAATTTTTCCAAAGCCAACTACCGCAAGTTAAATAAAGATCTGTCTAAAATAAAATGGCCTGAATATAATGGCGATATTGATATAAACGTTTCACATTTCAATCAATCAATTTATAGTCTGTTGGAGAAACATGTTCCTAAATGTAAATTTACTCATGATCAACCAATGCAAGCCTGGTTTTCTAAAGATCTTAAGGCATTGAAAAATAAAAAGACGCGGTCATTTAAGTTATTCAAGAAAACAGGATTAAATAAACATTACTTAAAGTATTCCTCTCTACGACAGAAATATATCGATATGAATAAAAAGTGCTACAAGGCTTATATCTCTAAGATAAAAAAAAAACATTATTATTAATCCGAAGTCAATTTATGGTTTTGTAAACTCTAAGCGTAAAGTATTTGGGTTCCCCTCAGCCATGAAATATCAAGACCTTTCATCTAGCGACAATCATGATATCGCAAATTCCTTTGCAAAATTTTTCAGCTCGAACTACTCTAACGTAACCAATTCACTCTCTAATATTTATCCTTATAAACTGCACGGATACAATTTAATTAATACCCCAATCATATGCCCTGAAGATGTGTTATTTTACCTTAATACTTTAAAAGAATCCAGTAAATATGGTCCTGATAGAATATATCTACAAGCCCCTCACCAATTTGTTCAATCTATCCTTAAAGTGCGGCGGTTTTCCATCAGCATGGAATGAATCTTTTCTTCTACCACTTCATAAAAATGGGAGTAGGTCTTCCATAGATAACTATCGTGGCATAGCAAAACTTTCTGCTATCCCAAAACTGTTTGAAGCTATTATTACAAACCAACCTGCGATGCCAATATCTACTCTAATCACTGATTGCCAACACGGTTTCTGTAAGGGAAAATCGACAGTTACTAATTTACTTGAATTTACCACTCATGTCTCAAACGGCTTCCGAAAAAATATCCACACTGACGTTATTTACACTGATTTCAGTAAAGCTTTCGACAAAGTGTGTCATCCATTACTTATTCATAAACTAGATCTCTTGGGCTTCCAGCCGGGTCTCGTTCGCTGGATTTCTTCTTAGCTTACTGATAGAACACAAAAAGTAGTGTTTAAAAATGTTTTAACAGATGTTATTCATGTCTCATCAGGTGTTCCTCAAGGTAGCCATCTTGGTCCGGTTCTCTTCTTGCTGTTTATAAACGACATATCTACTACAATAATGTTTTCAAAAATCTTGATGTATGCCGATGACGTAAAACTTTTCATGTCATTCAGATCGTGTGAGGATGAATCTATGCTACAATCGGATCTAGATAACTTAGTTACTTGGTGCGATTTAAATTATATGCCACTTAATCTTAAGAAATGTAAATACATGCGTTTTTCGCGAAGAACTTTTCAGCCAGCCTCCTACACAATTTACAATTATAGTCTCGAGCAGGTGCACGACTTCGTTGACCTGGGGGTTACAATGGATAGCAAGCTTAGTTTCAACCACCATATTAACGCAAGAGCCAGTAAGGCTAGAGGTGTTTTAGCTTTTTTCAAACGATGGTCTAAAGAATTTAGTGACCCTTATGTAACTAAAGCTCTTTTAACTACATTCGTCAGACCGATACTAGAATACGGCTCAATCGTCTGGAACCCGCGCTACCAAGTCCATATAGATAGGTTAGAATCAGTCCAAAAACAATTTTTACTTTTTTCTCTAAGAGATTTTCATTGGGACCCTTTGTATAATCTACCACCTTATACTAGTCGTTTGAAACTCATAAATCTTCACACCCTTTCTAGTCGGAGGGAAATGCTAGGAATTGTTTTTATGATTAAGGTACTAAATGGATCTCTCTCAAGCCCGTTTCTTCTAAGCGAGGTGAATTTCAATGTACCCTCTCGGCCATTACGTCATTATAAACCACTTGTCTTGAAATAGTGTAGAACTAACTATGAGTTAAATGAACCATTTCGTTGTTTATGTCAGGATTATAACTGTCATGCTGATACGTTTGATATTTCGGACTCGCTTCTCCGCATAAAAGAATCTATTCTTCCTCCCTTAATACATAGAAACTGTATTGTAGTCTTTAATCCTGGTTTGAATTCTTTTTATTAGTATTTATTATATATATTTATATTTATTAAATTTATTTCACTTTGTTTGTTTATTTAATATTCTCTGTCTATCTCTACAGTTGACTCTCAATCTTTCGTTAACCAATTATTTATAACTGTGTAACTTTTTCTATATCTAAGTATTTAACTTGGCTGATGAGTCTTTCTCTGTAGCTGAGCAGTTTTAGATCTCGACGATTAACAAACAAATGCCTTTCAACGGCTCGGCAACTTTAAACAATCCGCGCGTTATGCGGATGCGCCCCTCGTGTCGGTTGGGCGGGATATGGTGGGTTATCCGTGTGGGAATTATTATTATTATTATTATTATTTTTGCAAAATATTGCAATTTTTTGCAGTATCATTACTCAGTATAAAGTAAAGTTTCTTAACGAATGAAAGCATTTTTGGTAAACTGAATTAGACAATAGTAGCGTCTTGTTTGTCGAATAAATTACTTACAATAACATTATTTTGTGGCTATTGATAGGAACTATGATACATTGCTTTAAAACTTGTATTTTGCTCTGGGACAAAGCAGAAATTGATATATCGTTATCAAAATGGCTCCACAAACCCCATTCTCTGATTATCCAAAAACGTTCCAAAACCAAAACGCAATAACTTCAGTAGCATTGAAACCAATACGCAATAAATATAAATTTTCACACCAAAACGAAATAAATCCAAACTACATTCTGCTTTAACTTTAAATCTAGTTATCGGATAAATGTAATGTTTTAGGCATATATTTGCTATTACATAACAGGTATAATGTCATATATGTTTTTTTAAATATGTATCCATTTCCCGGTAATCATTATTTCTCATTTATCTACGGACTTTTTATGTGTAACTGATTGCGTTTTGGTTTGAAACTCCTCAAATACAAACCGTGTAAACACAAAACAGAAATGTCTTCTGACAAATCATATGTACGAACATAAGCAATAGAATGGTTTCTATTTCCATCTGACCTAGCATGTAAACGCAAAGCAAATTAATTAATTTGGCACACATATGAGTACATATGGATCGAAAACGTGACAGGTACATATGACAATACACATCGTGTATAAAAACCTTAAGGTATTTGTATGATGGCCGTTAGCAATGTTTTACTTACCACTTTCAAATACAAAGTGTAGATCGATCGAATTGCTATTTACATGGTGGAACGACTAACAATCGACCCGTGTAAATGAGCCTTAACGGATCAGTGTATATTGATTTTTGTTTAATTATTAATAATACTTTATTCGTCTTATGATATCCTAGATATCCTTGCTTGTTTGTACCTAAAATATGTATGGAAACGATCTCAAATATGAGAATGGCATAAAAAAAATTACAGGAGAAGCAAAAAACCAATTCTTTTTTACATTAAACGCATGCAAATATAGCTTTTTAAATTTGGAATATCTCCGTTATTACTGCTAGTGAGGCAGGTGCGGCTACAAGCGGGCGTCTGTCTTGAAGCAAGCGGCTCGCTATATAAATGTGTAAATATTTTCCAAAAACCCCGAAACGGGTTGTGCGCTGGGTTTGGGACCCGCCACGTAAAAAATTTAGTCCAATGAAAAATGTATTAAAGCCTCGGATGAGAACCCCCTTTAATGTTGACGACCCGGCAAAACGAATAAGGCATAATGATTTGGATATTAGGGCATGTACCGGGAATGTCCGGACCCTTTCAAGGGACGGTACCGCTGCCCGACTGGTTGATGTCCTCGTTAACGCAAAGGCTGACATCACCTCCCTGCAGGAAATGCGATGGACGGGACAAGGAAAGACGACCATCGGACCTTGTGACGTATACTACAGTGGCCAGACACGCGGCAAAGCGCGTGGTGTAGGATTCGTGGTGGGAAAGAGACTTCGCCGCCAAGTACTAGCGTTCACCCCCGTGGACGAGCGTCTCGCTGCGATCCGCATCAAAGCGAAATTTTTCAACATAACATTTATCTGCGCCTATGCGCCGACTGAGGAGACGGACGACGCAGAGAAGGACTCCTTCTACGATAAACTTGAACAGACTTATGAACGCTGCCCCCAACATGATATCAAAATCGTGCTCGGCGACTTTAATGCGAAGGTGGGCAAGGAAGGAGTCTTTGGTCCAACAGTTGGAAAATTTAGTCTCCATGATATAACATCCCCCAACGGCACTAGGTTGATTGATTTTGCCGCTGCTTGCAATGTGGTCATCAGTAGTACCAGGTTCCAGCATAAACGAATACACCAAGCCACATGGCTGTCTCCTGATCAAAGAACAAGAAACCAGATTGATCATGTCATGATCGACGGCAGACATAGCTCCACCGTTCTGGACGTGCGTACCCTTCGTGGTCCCAATATCGACTCGGACCATTATCTTGTTGCAGCCAAGATACGCACACGCCTCTGTGTAGCAAAGAAAGTGCGCACAGTAACGGAAGGAAAGTTTGACGTCGAGAAGCTGCGCACGACACAGACAGCTGACAATTTCTCCACTCGACTCTCACACCTGCTATCGGAGAGCAATCCTCGACCTAACGATGCAACCGAGCAATGGAAGCATATCTCTCACTCATTACGTACCGCCGCTGAGGCCACTATAGGGTTCCAGCGAGCCCGCAAAAACAACTGGTACGATGAGGAATGCAGCACTGCCTCGGACAAAAAGGACGCTGCCTACAGGGAGACGTTGCGAACGGGCGCAACCCGCAGTGTATGGCACCGCTATCGTGAGGCAAAGAAGGAAGAGAGACGCCTTTTCAGAAAAAAGAAACGTGAGGCCGAAAGGCGTGAGTGTGAGGAGCTTGAGATGCTGGCTGACAGGAATGATGCCCGAAAATTCTATGAAAAGATCCGGCGGATGACGGAAGGTTTTAAGACCGGGGCAAGTTCCTGTAAGGACAATAATGGCGACCTGGTAACCGACGTACAGAGTGTACTTAAATTATGGAGGGAGCACTTCTCCTCACTGCTAAATAGCGAGGGAGACGTCGAACCCGATACCCCAATCCCTGACGATGGAAAAGTCGTCCCACCACCTGACTATGATGAAGTGAGGATAGCTATATCCCGGCTAAAAAACAACAAAGCGCCTGGAAAAGACGGACTACCCGCCGAGCTGTTCAAACACGGAGGCGAAGAGCTGGTAAAAAGCATGCATCAGCTCTTATGCAGAATATGGTCAGACGAGTGCATGCCTCCAGATTGGAATTTAAGTGTGCTCTGCCCAATCCACAAGAAAGGCGATCCCGCTAACCGCACCAACTACCGCGGAATCAGCCTTCTTAATATCGCATATAAGGTTCTTTCTAGCGTATTGTGTGAAAGACTGAAGCCCATCGTAGACAAGCTGATTGGACCTTATCAGTGTGGCTTTAGATCTGGTAAGTCTACCATCGACCAGATTTTCACGATACGCCAAATCCTGGAGAAGACCCATGATAAAAGAATCGACACACACCATCTCTTTGTCGATTTCAAAGCCGCTTTTGACAGAGCAAAAAGGAGTTGCCTGTATGCCGCCATGTCTGAATTTGACTTCCCTGCAAAGCTTATACGGCTTTGCCAAATGACGTTGAGCAATACTAACAGCTCCGTCAGAGTCGGGAAGGACCTCTCTGAGCCATTTGAAACCAAACGAGGCTTCAGACAGGGCGACTCCCTTTCGTGCGATTTCTTCAACCTGATGCTGGAGAAGATAATTCGAGCAGCAGAGCTAAACCGCAATGGTACAATCTTTTACAAGAGCGTGCAATTGCTGGCGTATGCCGATGATATTGATATCATTGGCCTTAACAACCGCGCCGTAAGCGCTGCCTTCTCTGGACTGGATAAAGAAGCGAAAAAAGTGGGTCTTGCGATCAACGAGGACAAGACGAAGTATTTGCTGTCATCAAAGAAAGAATCGGCGCACCTGCGCCTTGGCAGCCACGTCACTGTTGATAGTTACAAATTTGAAACTGTGAGGGACTTCGTCTATTTGGGAACCAGCATTAACACCGAAAATAATATCAGTCTAGAAATCCAACGGAGAATCACTCTTGCGAACAAGTGCTACTTTGGACTGAGTAGGCAATTGAGAAGTAAAGTCCTCTCTCGAAGAACAAAGATCGCGCTCTATAAGTCTCTCATCATACCTGTCCTGATGTATGGCTCAGATTCATGGACAATGTCAAGAGAAGATGAGATGGCCCTTGGAGTATTTGAGAGAAAAGTTCTCCGGAAGATTTATGGTCCTTCCCGTGATGCCGACGGCGAGTATCGAAGGAGATTTAACGATGAGCTGTACGAGCTTTACGCAGATCTGACCATAGTCCAGCGAATTAAAGGCCAAAGGCTCCGCTGGCCGAATGGACAAAGAAGCTCCAGCCCAGAAGGTTTTCCAATCGTCACCCGAATTCGGCAGCAGAGGAAGGGGGAGGCCTCGACTGAGATGGAAACAACAGGTGGAGGATGACTTGAACTCCCTTGGGGTTTCCAATTGGCGTCAGTTATCGCTAAAAAGGAATGACTGGCGTGCTTTGATAGGCGACGGCCAAAATCGCTTAGGCGGTTAAGCGCCAATAAATGATGATGATGAAAATAAAGCAATATAAATGCTGAAAATCACGTAAATTGAAAATTTATTCACAGAATATTTGCTTTTGCAAGTGCAACAGAGAACATTTAAAATATGGCGGAAATAAAGCCGAGTGATAAGTAAAGTTACTTTTGGAATATGGCAAACGACTATATAGAACGATAAATAGGATTTTTGAAATTAAGCAATTTTTGGATTTTTTTCGTATAATGCATTGTTAGCGAAGCCTGAACGATGATGAAAATTGCAAACCCCCATCTCAACTGCAAGTTGGTACAATATCAAAAGCAAAATTTCCTGGAAGGAAGCAGAAAACTAAACGATGATGAAAACTACAAGATCCTACCTCAACGGGAGGTTTGTTGAAAAACGAATTAAACGACACCGAAAACAGACCTTTGCTTCTTAAATAGAGCGACTCACGCCCCACCTAGCGGGTCCATTTTTTTTAAAATTTGGAAATTAATTAAGTAACACACACGTAAAATATCAGCCAAATCGGCCCATAATTACGATTTTGAGTTTTAATTACCGCTATCTCAGCCCCACCTACCGGAATTTTTTTACGGAAATATTTCTTTTCATGGTAGCAATACATGTTCGGAATTTCAGCCAAATCGGACCATAAATGCGATTTTTGAAAATATAGCGACCCACGCGCATTGCATTGCATTGTCATCGGCGTTTTACATGGGTGCAGAATTTCAGGGAAGTGTATCAAATGTAACTTGCAAGATTCCATTACAGACAACCGTCAAGTGAAAGTAAATAAAGGCTTATAAATAAATAAAAATTGAACGCATTGCTAATATGGATGCAGAGGATTCACAATCTGTGAAAGATATGAAAGAATTATTCCAAAACCACCATTTGAGTTTGCAACTTATTTATATTAAATCTAACTTTTCTGATTTAGTTGAAGCAACAAATAGTTCAAGATGTAAAGGAAGCTATTGATAAATGTGATTGCAACTCTGTAAAACTAAAATTTGCAAATGTTTAAAAAAAACAAGGTTTTAATATATTAAATCAGAATATCAGAAATTGCTGCCTTTAAATATGCACCAATTACCTCAGTTAAGGTAGAGAGAAGTTTTTCTATGTATAACGCTGCATATCGTGCTAATAGACGCATTTTTTTTATTGGCGCAAATGCTTATTGTTTATTTTGTTACATGCTGGCCTTTGGGCGGAGGCCGCTATGTCCTCCTACCCTAAAGTTGCATACCCCGGGAAAGCCGTGCAGGTATGCTTGTATATGCACGAGGTAGCTCGCCGGACTGTGGGGTGGATTGTTGGCCTCCCGAGGCATGTCAGCCGCACCATACAAAAAGATCTCATACCTGACCATGCATCACTTGCACTTCAGGTCTGTCCGCGATAGAATACCCCCTTTTCTACCCGCTCTTCCGGCCATAGATGGTGTTTTGGCCGGGCCACTCTAAACCCTCCCTTCCATGGTCGGCAGTGGCAAAGTATTTATGCCGACCCCAATCGTGTCCCCTATGCGCCCCCATTAGCACATCCCCATCCCCGTCTCTGTCCAGTCCGTCCGTCCCCACCACATCTGAAAAGAAGTACACTTAATTTCAATTAACAAATTAGCAAAACATGGTCTTTATTACATGGCATTCATGAGATGTGTAAAAATGCAGATATGTGTAAACTTATAACCTTCATGGGTTTTGAGTTAGATTCTACGTCTATACTAGTGTGTACAAAAGAAGACTTAAAACTAAAACATAACTAAAAAATAATATCGAAATAAATTTAAACAAGAACACTTCCGAGATGTTTGAGATCTAGGCACATGTGTATAGGAACCCAAGTGGGCCTGGCTTGTGCCTGCATGTGCATGCGTGTGTATGCGCGCATTTCTATTCGAACTAAAAGTTGGCAAATCGATAACCGAACGGACATTCAAATTATATGTAAATTAACCAAAAAACAAGTAAGGAAAGCTGTCTTCGGCTGTGCCGAAGGCTATATAGCTTTCATGAATAAGCGTCACGATTTTCACTGTTCGATCCCCAGTACAGCCTGTTTCAATTTAACTATATTTACTATACACATTACACATCTTTGTTATAATTTAAAAAAAACTTACAAAATAATAGGATCCGAGTTATCGGAACAATCGATTGTATGGAGGCTATATATTATACGTGTTCAATTGTACTGACTTACACTATACACATTACATATGTAGAAAGTACTAAAGGTGAAATATTTTACGTTCCTAACTTTTTAAATGCGGAAGTATTGGCCAAAAAACCTTATATCGGAACAACCGGTTGTATGGGGCTAAATATATGTTATATTTACCCGATCTTCTTGATTTTCCTCTACACACTACATAAATTGAAAGTAGGTACTCAAGTTGCAAAATTTTATGTTCCTAACTTTTTAATTGCAAAAGTTTTGGCCAAAACAACCTTATATCTGAACAATCGGTTGTATGGGGGCTATATGTTACATTTGTCCGATCTTGTTGATTTTCACTATATACACTACATAAATAGAAAGTACTCGAGTTGCAAAATTTTACGTTCCTAACTTTTAATTGCAGAAGTTTTGGGAAAAAAACCTTATATCTGAATAATCGGTTGTATGGGGGCTATATGTTAAATTTGGCCGATCTTGTTGATTTTCACTATATACACTACATAAATAGAAAGTACTCGAGATTCAAAATTTTACGTTCCTAACTTTTTAATTGCAGAAGTTTTGGCAAAAAAACCTTATATCTGAACAATCGGTTGTATGGGGGCTACATGTTTCATTTGCCCGATCTTGTTGATTTTCACTATATACACTACATAAATAGAAAGTACTCGAGTTGCAAAATTTTTCGTTCCTAACTTTTTAATTGCAGAAGTTTTGGCCAAAAAACCTTATATCTGAACAATCGGTTGTATGGGGGCTATATGTTACATTTGCCCGATCTGGTTGATTTTCACTATATACACTACATAAATAGAAAGTACTCGAGTTGCAAAATTTTACGTTCCTAACTTTTTAATTGCAGAAGTTTTGGCCAAAAAACCTTATATCTGAACAATCGGTTGTATGGGGGCTATATGTTACATTTGCCCGATCTTGTTGATTTTCACTATATACACTACATAAATAGAAAGTACTCGAGTTGCAAAAATTTTACGTTCCTAACTTTTTAATTGCAGAAGTTTTGGCCAAAAAACCTTATATCTGAACAATCGGTTGTATGGGGGCTATATGTTACATTTGCCCGATCTGGTTGATTTTCACTATATACACTACATAAATAGAAAGTACTCGAGTTGCAAAATTTTACGTTCCTAACTTTTTAATTGCAGAAGTTTTGGCCAAAAAACCTTATATCTGAACAATCGGTTGTATGGGGGCTATATGTTATACTGGTCCGATCTTGTCAGTTCCGACAAATGATTCCTATATTACAAAATGGTGGCCACATACAATATTTCAGCCAGATATCTCAAAAATTGAGGGACTAGTTTGCGTTCAAACAGACAGACGGACAGACGGACAGACGGACATGGCTAAATCAACTCATCTCGTCATCCTGATCATTTCGGTATACTTATTGATGGGTCTATCTCTTCTTCTTCTCATATTTACAAACATCGGACCAAAGTTATAATACCATTTCATGTTCATGAAAGGTATAATAATAACTAAGTAAGTTTACAACATATCCCTCGTTGGGGTTAGCTCATGCCTCCGGCATGTGTCCATTCTAGTGGTACATCGTTCCGCACCCTGAATGTGTACATGTTTGTGGGTGTGGTTTACTTTACCCTAGGGGTTCGAGGCTTTTGCCGACCTATGACCTCATGTCATGGACGCCCGTGCCCAATGTTCACGCCCACACCCACTGCGCGGATATGTGATTTTAAATCTTAGACCAAATTTAACTGAACCAAAAATTCAAAACAAGACGTTTGCCAAAGCGTCAAACCAAACGAAAATGAAATTAATAATATGTGGAATGAAAAGAAAAACAAATTATACGATATACGACCCTCGTCGGGGTTTGCGTTTGCCCTAGGCTTACCCGAGCGAGCGTACATGCATGAGCACTGCTTGAAATAAAATTTTAAATTTGGTAATCGAACAAAATAAACTTAAACAATAAGTGGCATTACAAAGTGTGTGTGTGTGTGTATGTGTATAAAGGTGTCTGCCCGCCCTTGAGGCGTTTCGATTACCCCCGGAGTGTGAGCACGAGCGTGTGTGTCTTCACTCGAGCCTGTCAGGCCACTATGATCCACCAAATTCGGGACGCTGGTTACACTCCGAGTAGCTATGTATATACTAAATGTTTATAACAAAATATGAAAATGTAAAAATGAAAAAAAATTAAATAAAATACTAGGCAGAGTCGTTGCCTACAGCATCAGGGATGTCTTGGGCTTCGCCTGAGTCCCCACTCAATGTGGCAATGAGCTTATTTAGATCCCGCCCGGGTCTGAAGACGTCTTGAGACAGGGGCTAGAGGCATGCGATCAATGGATCGCTCAAAAGAAAAAGATCATGGGATAGTGGGGGGTTAGGACGACGCCGCCGACTACCGAGTCGCGGTGCTTTGTGCAGTTACAACTACTTGTGCCCGACTATCTATTTGTATCCAGCTCGACTGGTCTCTTCTCCAAGTTTACACACAATGACAGCGTATCCAATACCTGGTTTGTGGCGCATCGGCCCTTCTACTAAATGTATGGTTATTGACAGAGCGGTCGGTGCATATGGCTCCGCCGCCCTTTCACTACTATGTTTCTCCCCCGCTTATTTTCTGGATACGGGTGGCTCTTGCGCCTGTGATGCTGTGCGACGGTGGTAGTTGCAAATCTGCTGCTGATAGCTGTTTTACGCCGGTGGACTGTACTCGTGCTGCCAACGAGAATGACGTAGCCTATTGTGTGTATGCACCCCCGTATTGCTGTTGATGGAATGATCGGAAACTTACTGTGTTGTCACTTTGCTCGCGTCGCCGGTGTTCCTGGCCCGAGGGTCGTGATGGCGGTTGCCTGTGCCCACCACCGGAACGCTGCTACCTTACCTCGGCTATGCTATTACGGTTCTCAGTACTGTGACTGTGTCCCTGGTGGATTAACACGCTGATGTTGTTGTTGGCGCGTCTGGCGTGGTGGTGGCTACCGAGTAGCGTGGCGCTGACTGCGCGAACCTGGCGAGATGATGTGCAGCGATTGACGTGGCAAATTCTGTGGGCCCCACAGTGAGTGGAGCCTTAAAGAAGTTTCGGACACACTTCGGGAATGTTAGCGTTTGCTTTGGGGGTTGTTCATTTTTTTTTGATATTTCAAATTGCACATTTCGATTTTCACTCTCAAATTTTCATTTTTTTCAATACACATCGGTAGCTTGATTTGGCTTCGTTTAGCTGGTCAATAGTATCGATGCGGGGGGTTTCGTGGACGAGGGACCAGGGGTCAGCCAGCTTGTTTTGGTGTTGTTTAGGCTGGACAATAGTGGCGATGTCTGACCTTGGCCACGAGGAGTCGGGTCCACGAGCAGCTCGTTTGGCCAGTTTAAGAGTGGACGATAGTGTTCGTGGAAGGATTCCACCGGGGGGAGTTAAACAGGGTAGGTAGCTTAGTTGGCCTATTTAGGCGCCGGCTAATAGTATCTGCCACTGTTTGGAGTTGGGGGACCAGACTGCGTTTGGGGTGACTGGAACAAACGGACGACGTTAGGCGGACGACCACCACAGAAAGAAAAGAGGACACAAGTTTCGTTTTTTTTTTTATTTTATCCTTTTTACAATCTGTCTACTGGCGTATCCGTAGATAGATTACAACACGGATATAAACCTATATAAGCCACGTTTATACAATTTTTTTTGACATTTTTTTTCCATGTTTTGGGTTGTTGCTGCAAAATTTTTCGAGATTTTATTTGGATTATTTTTGCAATCGTTTGTCAAGCGCTCGGTGGTATACTAGAGCGCGATCGATATTTAAGTTAGTTTTTTTCATCTACGTTCGCATCAGCGTCTGCGGTAATTTCATTAAAGCGTTGTGGAAATGTTGAAGGATCCAAGCAAGGTGGAGCGGCGTAGCAGCGTGGGCGTGGGTGGCGACGACAACTTGGGCGGGGGTAGCGACAACAATTTGGAGAACGCAATGGCGCACTTAGAAGCGCAGCACCGCGACGAGGAAAATGGCGGGCGGGCTTAACGAGGCGGGCGGGCTTAACGAGGCGGGCACGCATTACGAAGCAGGCGCTCATGGAGACGCGGCAGAAGTATTGGGAGCGCGTGGACAGCCACCGCAGGTAACATCAAACCCCCGGCGCGACGGCCGACGCGGTAGGAGAAACGCTGATGCGGAAATTCAAGGAGATGTTCTTCCAGTATCAGCTAGCGATGAGCCGCTCGACAACCCAGGCGGTCAAGGAGGTTGCGCAAATATTCAGAAAGGACATCAACATTTTATCAAGCAGACTAGCAGATTTGGAGGGTGAAAGCAGGAGCGCGCAAGAGGCAGCGCGGCGCGAAGAGTGGTTTCAGGACGCGGAGGTGAGCGCGGCGAATGCTACAGCGGACGAACGCGAGCAGTGCGGCAGCGAGCGCGTCAACAGCGCGCAAAAGACACCAGGCTTACGAGCGGCAGATAGGCACAACAGAGCGGGTGCGCAATACGAAAGGTCGGCGACGAAGGCCATACGCGATTGGCGCCTCAAGTTCGACGCGGGTCCAAAAGCGGTCCCGATCGAGCGCTTCCTTTTCCGCGTGGAAACGCTCCGAAAAAAACATAATATTTCAGCACAAGATTTATTCGCGAATTTCCATCTATTGTTAGAAGGTCAGGCGCAGGAATGGTGCTGGCTGTACACCGAGGAGCATCCGGACGACAGCTTCGTGGACTTCCAGGCATTTCAGCGGGCGATTGTGGAGCAGTTTCGCAAAGCGGATTGCGACGAAGAAATCCGCCAAGCGATGAACGAGCGCAAGCAGGAGTACAATGAAAAGTTTGAGGAGTTCTATGCGGTAGTTCGGGGAATGGAGCTGACGATGCGGACAAGGCTGCCTGACCAAAGCCTAGTCAATATGATGCGGAGGAGCCTCAAACCCCGAATAAAGAACCTGATCTTTGGTTGCCAGATCGAGACGCTGTAGGATCTCAGGAGAGAGTGCCGTAGGGCGGAGAAGCACTTGGCTGAGTACGAGATAAAGCCGTATCGCAGAAAGGCGCTCGAAGAGCTGGAGGACGACCACGCAGAGGAAGAGCCAGAAACGCTGGAGGTGTTTCACAGGCCAACAAGAGATAGGCCAGCCCTGTCAGCGTCGTCAACCCCGGAGAAGTAATTTTGCAATTTAACCAAATTTTGAAGAAACCAGACAATACAATTTTTTTAAACCAATCAAAGACATTTTTTTATAGTAAGCGCGTGGGGGAAAGCGCGCACGGGACAACAGCGCGACCATCTCTAAGCGAGCAACAGGCCAGGTACGACGCGGCACGAGCGCGGATTTTCGAGACCTCTTCAGGGATGTATCCTGTGAGCGACGAAAAGAGCTCCCGAAAGTAGCAGAGTGCGAACGAGCGCGGACGTTCGAGACCTCTCCAGGAATGTATCCTGTGAGCGACGATGGAAGCGCGGCGGAAGTGGCAGAGTACGGACCGAGAAGAAAATGGAGGAAAGTCATAGAAATACGCAAGCAAGCGCGAAACAAGCGGCGCGTGGCGAAAGCAGTTGAGGAAACTGTAATTCGCGACGCCGTCGATAAGCGACCGTACGTGCAAGTGGAAGTCGAAGGAGTAAAGATGCAAGGCTTGTTGGATAGCGGAGCCTCTATAAGCTGCTTCCGCTCGGTGGCACCCTCATGGGAAAAGAAAATGGGGGGCAAGTTGCTCAAGCTCAGGGAACATCTAAAGACGGCAGACGGGAAAGAGCAAGCTGGGTTCGGCAAAGTCGAGGTGGAGATAGGTTGGCGCGGGAAGCTGAAGCCAATGACGCTATATCTAGTGCCCAGTTTCAAGCAGGAGTTGTACCTGGGGATCGACTTCTGGGATACCTTTGGGGTGGCGCCCATTGTTATCTCAGAGTTGGAGACCCAGGGACAACTGGACCTGACCGCCGACCAGAGCAGAGAGTTAGAGCGCGTGAAAGGGTTGTTTCCATCGTTCGCAGAACTTGGTCTCGGAAGGACGCATCTCCTAGAACACACGATCGAGGTCGCGGATGACACGGTGCCGGTGAAGCAACGGCATTATCCGATGTCACCGGTCAAACAGAAGTGTGCCTATGAGGAGATTGACCGCATGCTCAAGCTAGGTGTCATCGAAGAGAGCAACAGCGCTTGGAGCTCGGCGATCGTTCTAGTTGAGAAACCCAGGAAAAAGCGTCTGTGTGTCGATATGCGCAAGCTCAATGAGCGCACGAAGGATGCATACCCAGCACAACATGTGGAAGGGATCCTAGCGCGTTTGCGGGAGACGCACTTAATTTCGGGGATCGATTTGAAGGACGCCTTCTGCCAGATCCAGTTGGAGCCGGCGTGGAGGGAATTGACCGCGTTCACTGTTCCGGGCCGACCATTGTATCACTTTAAAGTGATGCCCTTCGGCCTGTGCAACGCGAGGCAGCGGTTATGCAGGTTGATGGACAAGGTGATCCCCTCGCGTCTAAGAGAAAACGTTTTCGTCTACATCGACGATCTGCTAGTGTGTTCTCCGGATTTCGAGTCGCATCTTGTGCACTTGACGGAAGTAGCTGAGTGTCTCGCCAGCGCTGGTCTCACTATCAACGTAAACAAATCCAAGTTTTGCCATCGCGAGCTGAAGTATTTAGGCTTCATAGTAGGGCAGGGTGAGCTGAAGACGGACCCGGAGAAGGTGCGCGCAATTGTGGAGTTTCCGGTAACAACCATCATCAAGCAGCTACGCCGCTTTCTAAGCATGTGCGGATGGTACCGGAGATTATATCGAACTTCGCCACAATTGCCGCGCCAATGACGGAGTGCCTGCGCGAAGCCAAAACGTTGGCGATGACACCGGAAGCAATGGAGGCGTTCAAACAGCTGAAGACAGCGCTCACCTCGGCCGAGGTACTCGTAAATCCCGACTTCAGCAAGCACTTCTTCGTGCAGTGCGACGCATCCACGCAAGGTATCGGCAGCGTGCTGTTTCAAAAGGATGACGAGGGCAATGAGCGACCGATCGCGTTCATGTCGCAGAAGCTGAATTCCGCCCACCGAAACTACACAATAACAGAGCTGGAGTGCCTAGAGTGGTGAGCGTCAAAAAGTTCCGAACGTATCTGGAAGGTCTTCCATTCACAGTGATCACTGATCACATGAGTCTGAAATGGCTCATGGGACAGAAAGATCTGTCGGGACGGTTGGCTAGGTGGAGCCTGAAGCTACAGGGCTTCGATTTCAAGATAGAGCACAGGAAAGGCGCGCAGAACGTTGTCCCGGACACGCTGAGCCGAATGCATATGGAAGAGGTGGTTTACGAGAGCGCGATGGAAACCATGGCCGAGATCGATTTCACGTCGCCGGAGTTTGCCAGCGAAGACTACGTAGCACTTGGATGTCAGATTGCTCAAAACACCGAACGGCTACCGGATCTGCGAGTCACCGATGGCATCGTGTACAAAAGGGTGCGGGATCGGTCTGCGGGTCATGGCGGTACAGCGAAAACGCTACACAGGTTAAGGAGCAAGGCGTTTTGGCCGGGGATGGCTGGAGCCGTAAGAAAATTCGTCACGAGATGCGAGTTGTGTAAGTGCGCCAAAGCGCCGAACATTTCATCGAGACCGCCAATGACAGATCGTTTTCGGACGGAGCGGCCGTTTCAGAGGCTCTATGTGGACTTCTGCGGGCCGTACCCGCGGTCGCGATTGGGAAATTCGGTGATCTTCGTAGTTCTGGACCACTTCACAAAGTTTGTATTTTTTAAACCCATGAGGCAGGCAACTGCACAGGAGGTAGTAAAGTATCTGGAGGCGGAGATTTTTCATATTTTTGGCGTGCCGGAGACTTTACACTCCGACAACGGCCGGCAATTTGTAGCGGATTCATTTGTGGGGTTCCTGAGGAGCGGGTACGGACCAGAGCAATTGGGATGAACACGTATCATTGGCGACGTTCGCAATGCAGAGCGCGATACATGAGGCAATCAGAATCAAGCCGTATACAGCAGTGTTCGGGCAAACGATGGTACAGCACGGCAGAGCGTATGAAACTCTGCGTCGACTCGAGGCACTGCGAGAAGAAGGCATAGAGGTCGTGCAGAGGGGGGACCGTGCGTGGCTCATGAGAGAGAAGCTGATAAAGAACCTGGAAGAGGCCTACAGGAAACGACAGCAGACATACAAAACCAGGGCTCGTCCGGTGAAGTACCGTGAAGGCGATATCGTGTACCGGCGGAATTTCAAGTTGAGTAATGCCACGGAAGGATTCAATGCCAAGCTTGCGCCGAAGTATCTGAGGTCTATGCGTAAGTATCTGAGGAGACGCTGAGGAGACGCTTGATATTCTACAGATTAATTATCAATTTATTATCAATGTTATAACCAAAAATATACATTTCTCATATTTTTGCTTAATATAGGCTTTCTCTGCGGGGGTGTAGTTCTACAGTCTTCAAATGGCGCAGCCACAAAAAAAAAAAAAAAGTTGACGGATCTGTGACCTAATTAATTTTCATGTATTTTGACGAGCTAAATCCAAATCCGTGATCAGAAGTAACCTAACAGGTCGCATTTCTTCACTAACCTTCACAAAATAATATTGGACTTTTTTGCACGGTTAGGGCCGAACCTCGGGCCCGTTGGTAAATTCTGATATTGAATTCGGATTCAGCATCAAATTTCCCTTAAGGATATGTATTTAGCTTTATTCGATGTTGATTTTTTCATGTTTCGCAAATTTTCAACCCAAAATCGGGAATTGTTAGAAATTTCAGTCTAGGTAGCTTTTGTAGGGAATTCAATTTCCTACAAAAATATGTTCAGGTAAATGGTGTTTTTCAACAATGATTTGCCGTTTTTATACCAAATTGGAGGTTAAGTCTGTAAAATCTAAACTAGCGATGATAGACCTCTAGACTTTAATATAAAAATCTGAAAAATTACAATAATTTTTTAGACCTTTCTTAAAAAGAAAATCAATAAAAGTTTTGAAACTAAAAAACTAAATTTGAAATTTTTGGCCCAGTCTAATATACATACATACACAGATACCTGCCAATAAATGTTACTTTATATTGACTTATATGACAAGGGCTAACCTTCTTTTTATATTTGTCATTGAATCTATTACACTGCGCAACACGAAAAAAATACATGGGCCGAGATAGCATTTTTCTGGTAGATATCAATGAGATAAGAAGAACTGCGTTCAGAAATGTGCCGGACACCCTCAAAATATTGAGTTTGGGGTCAAAACCGGGTCTTCGTACCTTTGCACACTTACGACCCTGTATCGTAAGTGTAAGGATGTAACAGCCATGGATCGCGTCAATATGGATGTAACATGTGACACCCCTCTTATGCAAACGGCGCAAAAGCTTAAGGGCCAGTTACATAAAGCTTTATTTTGGCTTTACCTCAAACTTTGACTTTGACAGAAAAGTATTTAAACCAAGCATGGCAAATTGGAGACCTCAAAGTTGAAGCGAGGTTGAAATTTGGCAAACTCTCAAATTTTGCTTGCTTTGACAATCAGATGTTGATGACTTTGCTTCAATTAAAGAATAAAATGTTGGAGAAAATAATAATTAATTCATTTTTTCTCTATTAAATTAATAAATTAACTAAAACACTACGAATGCAAAGAAAAAAATGACGAAAACAAATGTATAAAAGAGAAGCGTCAAGGCGTTCATTGTAGCATACCTCTGAAGTTGGACGTAAAGTTTTGAGGTAGCAAATGTCAGGCGAGGTTAACAAAGCTTTATGTATTCGACTTTTTCGATTTTCATGCAATCGAAATTTTTGCAAACATGTCATGAAAACTTACTTACTTACTTAAAATAGCCTTTAACCGCCTAGGCGATTTTGGCCGTCCGACATGTTACGCCAGTTGGTTCTTTGTTGAGCCGCTGGGTTTTAATTCGCTGAACTATGTCAATGTCTGCGTAAAGCTCATACAGCTCTTCATTATATCTTCTTCGGTACTCGCCGTCGCCAACTTTTAGGGGTTCATAAATCTTTCGAAGGATTTTTCTCTCGAATACTCCCAGAGCCGCCTCATCAGATGCTGTCAGTGTCCATGCTTCTGCACCATATAGCAGGACGGGTACGATAAGTGACTTATAGAGTGTTGTTTTTGTTCGTCGAGAGAGGACTTTACTTCTAAATTGCCTACTCAGCCCAAAGTAGCATTTGTTTGCAAGAGTTATCCTTCTATGGATTTCCAGGCTTACATTGTTGTTGGTAGGAATGCTGCTCCCAGCATTAAATGAAAGAAATCGCACGATAGGGGGTTGCCCTGCCTGAAACCTCATTTAGTTTCGAACGGCTCGGAGAAGTCCTTCCCAATTCTAACCGAGCTGGTGGTGTTGTTCAGCGTAATTTTGCATAGCCGTATAAGTTTTGCTGGGAAACCAAATCAGACATAGCGGCGTATAGGCAACTCCTTTTCGTGCTATCGAAGGCGGCTTTAAAATCAACAAAGAGATGGTGTGTGTCGATCCTTTTCTCACGGTTTTTTTTTCCAAGATTTGGCGTATTGTAAAAATCTGGTCGATGGTAGATTTACCAGGTCTGAAGCCACACTGATAAGGGCTAATCAGTCGGTTTACGTCAAGCTTCAGTCTTTCGCACAATACGCTTGATAGGACCTTATATGCGATACTCAAAAGGCTGATTCCACGATAGTTGGCGCAGTTTGCGGGATCGCCCTTCTTATGGATTGGGCAGAGAACACTCAGGTTCCAATCTTCAGGCATGCATTCATCCGACCATATTCTGCACAAGAGCTGGTGCATGCACCTTACCAGGTCCTCGCCGCCGCATTTAAATAGCTCAGCGGGCAGGCCATTAGCACCCGCCGCTTTATTGTTTTTTAGCCGTGATATAGCTTCTCGCACCTCGTTATAGTCGGGTTGTGGAACTTCGATTCCATCGTCTTCGTTTGTGGGGTCGGGTTCGTCCTCTTCTCTGGATTGTTGCTCCGTTCCTCCGTTTAGAAGGGCAGAGAAGTGATCCCTCCATAACCCTAGTACTCTCAGAACATCTGTCACCAGGTCGCCGTTGTCATTTTTACAGGAATTTGCCCCGGGGTTAAATCCTTCAGTCATTCGTCGAATTCTTTGATAAAATTTTCGGGCGTTGCTTCTGCTGGCTAGCATTTCAAGCTCTTCGATTTCACGCTTTTCCGCTTCCCTTTTCTTCGCCCGAAAAAGCCGTCTCGCTTCCCTCTTCATCTCGCGGTAGTGTTCACAAACGCTCCTCGTTGCATTCGCTTTTAACGTTGCCTTATAGGCGTCGTCCTTTCTTTTCATTGCGTATTTGCACTCTCTATCATCGTACCAGCTGTTTTTTCGCTGGTTTTGGCTGCTACCAAGTAGTGATCGGAGTCGATGTTTGGACCCCGCATCATACGTACGTCCATAACACTGGAAGCATGCCGTCCGTCTATCACAAAGTGATCGATCGGATTGCATGTTTTCCGATCTGGCGATAGCCATGTTGCTTGATGGATATTTTTATGCTTGAACCTAGTGCTGGCCACGACCATATTTCGTGCACCGGCGAAGTCGATCAGCCTGTATCCATTCGGCAAAGTCTCTTCATGGAGGCTGAACTTTCCGACAGTGGGGCCAAATACACCCTCTTTGCCCACCCTGGCGTTAAAGTCGCCAAGCACGACTTTGATATCATGACGGGGGCAGCGCTCATAAGTTTCTTCTAATTTTGCGTAGAATGCATCTTTTTCCACGTCGTCCTTGTCCTCGGTCGGTGCGTCCGCACAGATAAACATGCCCTGATTTCCTTAATCAAATTCCTATTTCGTTTGCAGTGGTCGTTATCTAAAGAGTGAGTTATCATATCCGATGCCTGATTATTGGATGTCATTGGAAGTTTGTTTTTATGTGGTGGGTCCCAAACCCTACGCACAACCCGTTTCTCGGGGGGTTGGATTTAAATTACACATTTATATAGCGAGCCGCTTGGTTCAAGACAGACGCCTGCTTGCAGCCGCACCTCATGGTGACAGACGCTGCTGATGAAGTCCTCTGGAAAGCCCTTAACCCGGTTATGTCGGAGTGGCCTTGTCAGGTTGTCGCCTTCTCACTTTAGTTCACCACCGAACGGGTGTTCAGTGGCTATCCAGAGATACGTGGGCTTTGCCGGACGTAGTGAGCTGCTTGGACCGCACATAGAAGAATCGCTCTGGCCATTCCCAGTTGAATGGCGATCAGAAGCTTTCCCCACTTGCGTGGACTTCTACACACGGCCCCACCTCCTCTGTCATGAAAACTAGTTTT
Organism: Campiglossa producta; assembly: GCA_964058755.1. Taxonomy (NCBI): domain Eukaryota; kingdom Metazoa; phylum Arthropoda; class Insecta; order Diptera; family Tephritidae; genus Campiglossa; species Campiglossa producta. Next base: position 150,989 of record CAXKVI010000013.1, read on the forward strand.
CACATATACAGTTTTATATCTCAGGGGTGGTTTAAACCCCTAAACCACCCTCTGGCTGCGCCCCTGGATGCGACAGTGTCTACGAAATTTACCGAAGTGGAGTCGGGTGTCAATAAATTTATATTGAAATCCCCGCAAACAACTAAATGATCAAAATCAGTTAATTTGGTAGAAATATCGTCGAAGAAAGAGCGATAAGAAGAGTTTTTATTTGGGTTGTATACACAAGACACAAGTACTTTTGTGATTGAATCGGATAGGACTAGGGAGAGAATCTCAATTTCAGATAAAGAAGACCGACCAACGACGTTAACATCTAGATAATCTCTACAGTAGATAGCCACACCCCTCCTTTCTTACCCGACCGATCATTCCTGAACAGCTTGTAATTTTTAATGGAGTACAACTGGTCCGGTATATCAGGATGAAACCATGTTTCAGACACACAGATGATATCAACAGCAGATAGTTCAAAAATGCTCCTAATATAATCTAACTTTTCACTGTTCAAACTACGAGCATTAAAATGCACAGAAAGATCAAATTTCATCTTGGTATCATAAATTAAATTTATTAAAAACGAGGAAAAAAAAACATAAAAATAAAATAAAATTTCATAAAATATCACCATACAAATTCTTACCGTGTAACAAAAGCAAGCAGAAATAAAAATGGTAAAATGCCAAAGAAAAGGTTAAGCATGTATGTGTGTACGTATGTATGTGACCAGAAAGCTTTCGGCTAAGAAAAAATTAATTTAAAAAATAACTAGTTTGTCAAAACCGAGAAAAGACGTAAATATGTATGAAACAGTGTATGTGTGGGTATATACGTAAATACGAAATGATAAAATAAAATAATAAAAACATATACAATTAGTCGCCAACAATGCTACATAAGTTGTCGCTGCTTGTTACGCTGACAGGTTCTCTGCTACTGGAGATGGTACGAAGACTACTCCCCTCTTCTGTTCCCCGCTTTACCCGCGGAATCCTTGGAATTGTACTTAAAACAATGGTGGGCAGCAGCAAATTACGAATTGCTTAATTACCAAAGGTCAAAGCAACGGCAGAAACTCACAACTTTTTTCATAGCGAACACACTAAAAAGAATAAAATATTACGGGAGCTCAAAAAAAATACGTCCGTCTCTCACAACAACTTTTTATATACCTAACTACCAGACAGGATATTTTTATTTTCAGCGACAGCCAAGCGGCCATGTTGTTGTTGTTGTTGTTAACAGCAAAATACTCCCCGAACGTTTTGGGGAGTGATGCCGAAGTTGACAGTCCTTGGCCGGATATGACCCCGGTACGCTGCGGTACTGCCCGACTGTCGTGGTAGCGATTTGGTATGACCAGTGGAACCTTCTAGGTCATGTCATCCCTCCATCCGTGAGGAAGGAGAAGATGGGTAATTAGAGGTGAGAGGCATCATATCCGTAGATCAATCATCGAGTAGCACGTCAATTACCTATGTGCATATTAGTCGCCTTTTACGACCGGTATGCCTACCTCGGGCATATTCTAAACCCCTAACCCGCAGGGTTAGCCAAGCGGCCATCAAATTCCTTGGCTCGTTCAACTCTGAACTGACGCTCAGCTGTCGTCGATCTCTACAAGAGTTGGCCCAACAGAACCGCGTGAACCTCACATGGGTCCCGGGGCATAGGGACATTGAGGGAAATTGTAGGGCAGACGAACTTGCGAGGCAGGGTACGACCAAGCAGGTTCTTCGGGATAAAGAGCGCTTAAGTATGCCGTTTGCCACATGCAAGCTTAAAGAGTATACACTCCGCCAAGCCAATGATGGCTGCAATCTCCAGGATGCCGGATATCCAAAGAAACCTGGCTGAAATGGGATCATAAAAGATCAAGACAAATTTATGCCCTAAGGAGAAGAGAAATCTCCATATTAATAGGCGTATTAACTGGGCACTACCGACGATGCTGTAGGAGTTGCAAGGATGATGAGGAGGAGGAAACGGTGGAGCACCTCATCTTCAACTGCCCGGCTTTAAGTGGCGCGAGAATGCGCTTTTTGGGAGTTCCCTTCCTAGTTAGCCTACGCCAGGTAAAGGAACTGGACATAAAGGACCTGATGGCCTTCATCAAGTCATCTAAATGGTTCGAGGTTCGGTTTAGGAACGTCAGTCCCGGGATTCTGCTATGTAGAGAATCCCGATAATATCAGGATTTTCCGAATGGCACGGTCCCGGAACTAACTTTCCTAGTGTTGGTGGTATCACAACGGGCCTTTTAATACTGACCTAGGTATGCCACTGCGGCAGCCACTTGAACCTAACCTAACTCTAAACTAGCAAACTGGTAGTAAATCGGCCGAAAAATTACCAAGTAATGGTCTTTTGTTCCGAAAAAAAAGTTATTTTTTTAGACAGTTTCGATTTTTGCCCGATTTTATTGGATTATAATGTCAGATATTTAATCATGACAAACGCACACACACTTTTTATTTGACAAATTTCCCAAAATTATGTTAACCTTAAGCAAACAAAAAAGGGTTGTTCTGAAATAAATTAAAATGTGGGCCTATAAATACCAAAAGTCCATTGCAGGGTTAATGTGCAAACGTTTTGTCAGAAAGAGAAAACATTGCTGTGCCCAAAATAATAAGTGCGAGTGAAACCGCATGAAATTCTGTTAAAATATCCCTCAAATTTCAACGCCATTTTTTAAAAAAAATTTTCACCGCGTTAGCTGAGCTGAAACATTTGAAGAAAATTTTTAAATATTTAATTTCAATAAGAGTTTAGTTATAAAATAGCTAGTATCACCGTTTCAAATAAAAACATCGGCTTTATTTTGTTCGTGGCCGTATTTTGACGTACCTATCCAGTTTTCATCACCAGGATCAGGAATTAATTTTTTTATGAGCACCATTGCCACACAAAAAATAAAATATCCACAAGCAGATTATTGGAGTAAAACCGGTAAGGAATTTTTCGAAATAGTGGCAGAACAGTAATAACTCAGTTGTGAAAAAAAGTATTGTTTTGGCGTTATACCGCAGATGCAGATGTACCTACTTTCTGTTGCTTTTGTGGTCATATGCACTATTGGGAATACTACTGCTCTGTCACTATATCGCAATTTATTACCAACAGCATCCCAACCCGTTGTTTCTTTCTAAAAAAATTTTGCCGGCAGCCTTCACAATACGGCCAGCCAGTAACCATAGTGTACCAATCCAAGTGTAAACTCTTCTGCATAGACGCCAAAATTCCAAAATGAGTTTAACACCTGTTCATCAGAGTTGTTTTTTTTTGGAAAAAGAGCATCATTTTGCGCCGAGTTGCATTCGATTTGGTATAAAAAATTAGTAGTAGGTTGCATAAAAAAGTAGTTCGCTAAAACTTAGAAATTTGATTTTTTTTAACATAAATAACAGCGAATCATATAAAATTATTAGTTAGAATAACTCTTTCGAGTCTGCTCACTATTTTCTATTAAACAAATAACAAACAACTGCTAATAATTAGCTTCAAACCCCAAAATTTGGTATTTGTTTCCTTTAGGGGTCAAATCCTAATAAATTAGCTAGAATTATGGAAGATAGCTCAAATACGGGTTTTGGCCTGAGGATCACGAATCCGGAAGCGCTTTTTAATTTTTTGTGTCTGTGGAAAATTATGGTCAAAATACCGAAAATTGACCCGGGTCCGGTTCCAAAATTGGGGCGGGTTTTCTTTAGAGAAGCCTTCTTTGTGCTAAGATACGTATCTGATAATAAATCTATTTAAAGACATCGTATATACATGTTTCCAAAAAAAACGTTTGTTTTCATTTTCTGTCTAATTTCTCATATCGAAGATGCTTACCTCAAAATTTTTCTGTAAAATAAATAAAATTTACTAGTTTTAAGATTTTTTATTTGTGTCTTTTTTTTTTCTTTGATATAAAGTATAAACTGAAAGATTCGCTTAAAAGTTGCCCTAGAAACTGGAGTGAAAAAGTTGTGCAACACAGCAACACTTTTGTGCAAAAAAGAACCCTGTTTCATTGATATTGGATGATGGAGGGGTGTTTTGACATTTGTGATTTGACGTGGAAGTGTGTTTTGACATTTCTGTCAAAGCTACAGTTCACACTTGTATTGATACACTATGCCAGTAACAACAGCATCAGCTGCCGTCAACAAGCGTTTGTATCAACATCAGCTCCATTCAGCAATTGTTTATAGCAGCATACGCAACAGTAACAACAACGAGAGCATCAGCTGCAATCAACAACTTTTTTAACAACAACACCAGTCAACAGAAATTTTTTGTAGCAGCATCAGCACCAGTAACAACAACGACAGCATCAGCTGCAATCAACAACTTTTTTAACAACAACACCAGTCAACAGCAATTAGTTTGTAGCAGCATCAGCACCAGTAACAACAACGACAGCATCAGCTGCAATCAACAACTTTTTTAACAACAACACCAGTCAACAGCAATTGTTTGTAGCAGCATCAGCACCAGTAACAACAACGACAGCATCAGCTGCAATCAACAACACTTTTTTAACACCCTTTCAATAACGACAGCATCACCGCCAGTCAACAACCATAACAACACAGCATAAGCTCCAGCGCAGAGTCAACCGTTTCCATTTAAGGTGCAAATTTGGTAAGTTGTTAACAATACTAACATGGCCCGGTTTTTTAGTGCAATTTAAAACCACAAAGTTCCCTAAAGTTTATCCCTTGCAAATTGAGCCGTTAAGTTTAAACTCTCACTGTACCTACTAAAATTTGCAATGAAAAACTGGGTCTGTATTCTTCATTTACAACTAAAGTCATAGGGCCATAGTCATAGTCGAAATAAAGAAGTTACTAAAGTTAGCCTCAGCTTTTATGACAGATAGTCCTTTGGAAATGGTGACAAAGAGCTGACGCTAATTTTAGTGCCTACTTTTTTTCGACTGTGACTACGGGCCACAGTTATTAGCTCTGTTTCTTGAAATCTCCAGCAAAGAACTGTCAGCAGAAGAGAGTCTTGTAAAAAGCTGCCAAAATCTCATTTCTGCTAATTTTTCGTCGAACAGGGTTCAGCAGAAACTTGCAGACAAAACAGCTGTTACGTTTCTGATTGGCTAACAATTTGAATTTACATTTTTTGTTGTTGTTTTGCTATGTCACCGATCAGCTGTTCCTGCTTGCTGGTTTCTGCTGGACGAAAAATCTCCAGCAATAACTTGCAGCGAATTAGCGCTCTCACTCTCAATTAAATGTCAAAAAGCTGCTGAATTCGCTGCTAATTTTTTCAAAGAACACTTTTTTAGGAATAATTATTCATAATTAGCAGGAAAGAAACAAAGCTTGTTTCCTTGCACTTCCGTTAAAAGAGCTTTATGAACACTTTCGGAATGATCATGCACTCTAGGCAGGGCGAAGCACTGTTAACAACAAAAAAAATTCCAACATCCTTTCTTTTTAAGAAATTATATTTGTAACTAAAACTTCTGGCTCATTAAAAATCATTCATCGCCGAGAGCTCGGTATTTTTTCAACATGTGGAGCCATAACCAGCGTAAGAACTTTAGCAGCACAATTCTCAATTTTCCATTTATGACAAGAGTCAACAGCCTATATGCATCAGTTGCTCAAATTTCATAGCTCTATGATATACCCTTATGGCTAAAGGAATTTAGTCTCAAGCGCTAATTTAATATTCTAATTGGTGTAGGGTAAAACATTTATTTTGTCGAGTAAGCCCTTTATATGCCTTTACAATAATTACATTTGGTAATTGTCTACTTTAGCTGTCAACGGCTAATAAATTAGCTGACCAAACCCCGTCTTTTGAGCCCCCTCCCATGATTTTAGCTAATTTATTACCAGTTGACAGCTAAAGTGGACAATTACCTTACATTTTGTTATTTTAGTAACTCGAACGGTATACAAAGTGATTTATCGTCCATGCCAGGTGCACCAGGCTCTGCATCCTCCTCTGAAAATAAACAAATAACCAAATCAGTGATAAAAGCACTTGTTTAAAAATACAAAAACATTTTCACAAACCTCGCACTATCGCCCATTATTTTATTTTCCCAAGCTATGTATTTCTATGCATAAAAGTTTCCAACAATTGACTGATTTTTCAAGTCTACATCTTTTAAAGCTAGAAATGCATCTGGCCTAAACACTCCTGTCACGGCCACAATTTGGTTTGCTTTCGCTTATTTGGGACCAAGTTCTATACGTGCCGATACAATGATTAATTTTCCAACCTGGTGAATATATATCACGACAATCACCTTTACATCTCTTCACTGTGATGCCGAAAGGCAAAATAATTGTCTGAATTCATGCACCATGTGGTGGCAATACTAATCCTTGATTGTATGCACCATATCATAACACCAATAGTGACGGTGGTTATACCATGATTTTTGAAATACATGATGGATGGTAGCGGCTTCAATGGTACGTCCTGATGACAATTTAAAAGCCCCAACTGTAGTAGTATAATCAGCACAGGCAAATTTCTCTTTCTGTTTTAGAAGAATTAATAACACTTCTTTGTCAGCCTCTTTTATTGCTAATGATGCTGTATGGCCTTGCAAAGAAATTTGCGAGTTTTTAAATCTAGGGATGAGCGATAGGTATCAAATCGATATTCAATATTGTGACGAATTCGATGATTTCTCGATTACTTTTCTTGAGTTCGATCACTGTACGTTAAATAAAACACTCAGATTCTGCTTAATAAATAGTAGGCTTTATTCACTACTAAAAACCGTAGTACACCACTGTAACAATTGTCACATTTATTGTCATGACCTATTGAGAATCTGACTACGTAGAAAAATACTTTTTAATACTATTTTTGATTAAAAGAATTATAGAATTAAAAAAAAATACTGAAAACTTGATAATTTGCAGTGTATTATTTTTCCTGGATTTGAATCCAGGGTCTTTCGTCCGGCATTCCTACTCTCTACCCACTCTCTTTGTCTCCTTCCAACTTAATATATAATATAATTAACACATAATACATATTATTTACATAACACTACAATTTTATTACGGAGCACGGCCCATAGAACACGATCCACCATTGATATCGGACAACGCTTTCCACCGAAATTAAGTATTCGTTCTAATTAACATGAGCAAATGAACGTTGTCTAATATACTCAGCAAAGAAAACATGAAGTATAAGGCACATGTAGCGAAATTTCGCAGGTTAAATGAGTCTGGAGATGTTTACCTTGCTAGTAGATTGGAAAACGACGATATCCCATCCACAAACAGAGCAGCATTGGGGTATTCTGATGTACACAGTCTAGATGATGATGATACTCCGTCTACAAGTAGAGCAGTATCAGAATATTCCTCTGCAGAGCAATGCGATTCGAGTGACGGTGAAGATAATCGGTATCTCTTCGATGATAACGAAATACAATTTGATGAAGGTGAAGGGATTGAAATTAGTGTTGACAAGTTTGCGAAGGTTAAAGCTTTGCCTCTAAGACGCAAGCTTCCGCAAGCTACCGTAACAGATATGCTCAAGACGATGCGCGAAATTGGTTGTGAAGGCCTGCCACTGTCAGCCAGAACTCTTCTGGACATGCAGAGAAACTATCCGCTCTCCCAAAACTATCCGCTCTCCCAAAACGATCCGCTCTCACAAAACACTGCGCTCGGCAAAAATACAGCGTTTGTCCAAAATACTACGCTCGGCCAAAATAGTGCGGGCGGCCAAATTACAGCGCTAGGCCAAAACACTGCGCCCACTCAGCAAGATATACGAGAGATAAGGAGCGTCTTGGCGAGAGTTGAATGTAAGATGGATAATTTGGAGAAATCCCTCGCAGAAAAGGTATACAAAAAAAATGTATTTAAATTATTCAAAAGGAACTTTAATTTTAATTTGTTTAGTTCGCTTTACTGAACGAATTAACGAACTTGTTGAATTAAAAGATATACATAGTTCACTAGCTACTTAGTTCAAAAAATACCAAGCCTATTGTGAATGGTATAGTTATTCTTTTTTTTAAATTGCAGATGCCTGATCGTGCAGAGGTCCAAGCCCAAGGGGTGCTGTTGCGCGAGTGCAAGATGGTGACCTCAAGGGTTCACCAAAATATTTGCAAAATCACCGGGGATGTCATAAGCGAGGAACATCTTAAAATTAAAAAAATGCTTCCGCTGGCATCCCAGGCTGATTTAATAACTTTGGAGGAGCTCTTGAGAACCCAGGCGTATTCGGACACAATGGTAGTTTTTGTAATCCATATACACACATTATATTTAATGTGTTATATTTTTTAGCTCAACATAATACTGAAAATGAAGGGAGCAAAAGGTTGCGTTAAGGAGGTCCTGAGATGCATTTTCGCGGACCCTTTAACTTTCCACTACAACTGCAAAGGGAGAGGGAACAAGGCAGCACTTTTGGGTTTGTAAGTTGTGGCAAAGGTTTTCGGTAAATATTTATAAGTAATTTTTTTTGCAAATCACAATAAGTTATGTTTTCTTTACAGAGGCTTTTGCTAGTACCCCAAAAGACGAAATTATGGAAGGCATAAGGAGGTTTGTCTTCCTAAGTCACAACCGGCACAACCAAGAGGTTTTAAAAAGAAGGAGAAGAATGCAAAATTAAAAAGAAAGTAAGTTATTAGAGCGTAAAATTGTGTAAATTAGTGCATCTATGTACTAAACCACTCTGAGTTTCATTTCAAATTTGTATTCTCCTTTTTAAAACAGCTTGCTTGTAAATAAATACTAATCTTATTCTTATATATTATATATTTAATCTTGTAAATAAATACTAATGTTATCCTTTCTAATTATATTTATAATTGAATTAGAAAATGAATGAAATTCTAACAATATATTTAATTTTGTAAATAAATACTAATGTTATCCTATCTAATTATATTTATAATTAGATTAAAAAATGGATGAAATTCTAACAATATATTTAATCTTGTAAATAAATACTAATCTTATCCTTTCTAATTATATTTATAATTAAATTAGAAAATGAATGAAATACTAACAATATATTTAATTTTGTAAATAAATACTAATCTCATCCTTTCTAATTATATTTATAATTAAATTAGAAAATGAATGAAATTCTAACAATATATTTAATTTTGTAAATAAATACTAATGTTATCCTATCTAATAATATTTATAATTAGATTAAAAAATGGATGAAATTCTAACAATATATTTAATCTTGTAAATAAATACTAATCTTACCCTTTCTAATTATATTTATAATTAAATTAGAAAATGAATGAAATTCTAACAATATATTTAATTTTGTAAATAAATACTAATCTCATCCTTTCTAATTATATTTACATATAATTGAATTAGAAAGTTAATGGAATTCTAACAATATATTTAATTTTGTAAATAAATACTAATGTTATCCTATCATCATCATCATCATTTATTGGCGCTTAACCGCCTAAGCGATTTTGGCCGTCGCCTATCAAAGCACGCCAGTCATTCCTTTTTAGCGATAACTGACGCCAATTGGAAACCCCAAGGGAGTTCAAGTCATCCTCCACCTGTTGTTTCCATCTCAGTCGAGGCCTCCCCCTTCCTTTGCTGCCGAATTCAGGCGACGATAGGAAAACCTTCTGTGCTGGAGCTTCTTTGTCGATTCGCATAACATGGCCCAGCCAGCGGAGTCTTTGGGCTTTAATTCGCTGGACTATGGTCAGATCTGCGTAGAGCTCGTACAGCTCTTCGTTAAATTTCCTTCGATACTCGCCGTTGGCATCACGGGAAGGACCATAAATCTTCCGGAGAACTTTTCTCTCAAATACTCCAAGGGCCATCTCATCTTTCCTTGACATTGTCCATGAATCTGAACCATACATCAGGACAGGTATGATGAGAGACTTATAGAGCGTGATCTTTGTTCTTCGAGAGAGGACTTTACTTCTCAATTGCCTACTCAGTCCAAAGTAGCACTTGTTGGCAAGAGTGATTCTCCTCTGGATTTCTAGACTGATATTATTTTCGGTGTTGATACTGGTTCCCAAATAGACGAAGTCCCTCACAGTTTCAAATTTGTAACTATCAACAGTGACATGGCTGCCAAGGCGCAGGTGCGCCGATTCTTTCTTTGATGACAGCAAATACTTCGTCTTGTCCTCGTTCATGGCAAGACCCACTTTTTTCGCTTCCTTATCCAGTCCAGAGAAGGCAGCGCTTACGGCGCGGTTGTTAAGGCCAATGATATCAATATCATCGGCTTACGCCAGCATTTGCACGCTCTTGTAAAAGATTGTACCATTGCCGTTTAGCTCTGCTGCTCGAATTATCTTCTCCAGCATCAGATTGAAGAAATCGCACGAAAGGGAGTCGCCCTGTCTGAAGCCTCGTTTGGTTTCAAATGGCTCAGAGAGGTCCTTCCCGATTCTGACGGAGCTGTTGGTATTGCTCAACGTCATTTGGCAAAGCCGTATAAGCTTTGCAGGGAAGTCAAATTACTATCCTATCTAATTATATTTATAATTAGATTAGAAAATGGATGAAATTCTAACAATATATTTAGTCTTATAAATAAATACTAATCTTATCCTTTCTAATTATATTTATAATTAAATTAGAAAATGAATGAAATCCTTACAATATATTCAATCTTGTAAATAAATACTAATCGTATCCTTTCTAATATATTTATAATTGAATTAGAAAATGAACGAAATTCTAACAATATATTTAATCTTATAAAAAATACTAATATTCTAAATAAATTAGAAAATGAATGAAAGTTTAACCATATATTTAATCAATTTAGAAATTAATACAATTTTATCAATGTATTTAAATTAAATACTCCAAAAATATATTAAAACACCTAATTTTAATACCCTTCTCTTTTCTAACCGAATTTTTATAAGCTGTAACAATGTATATAAATCCTAATGTTTTAATGTTAACATGTATTGCTAAAATATAATTTAGTTGCCTTGAAACTAAATATGTTTTTAATACCATTTAAATTAATGGAAAGTATTTAAAATTTAGCTCTTATATGATTTATTAGATCATTTTCAGAAATAACCTCAATAAAACATATAAATATTAATAAAATCTATTCATTTTTGTTAAATTATTTGGAAAAATTCGGTAAGTATTGTCCTTTTAGCAATAACCATATTGGTAACTGGTTTGGTAACCTATTCAATTATAGCAAATGGAAAAATAGAATAAGTGCAAGGGAGAGGCAAAGTGTAGATATGGTTAAAATTTTCACACGGCCTGAAAAAAATTAGCTACTTCGGTAACCGTATGAAAAATTAATGAAACCAACTATTTAACTTGGTTGCTAGCCGGTATCTGGTTTGCAGGGAAGTCACGTAAAATAACCTATGCAAAACAAGAAAGTAAATTAAAGTCGACTTAAAATTAGCTTAGTAATGCTCAATAAAGCTTGTTGAAATTTATATTTTTCTTGAAAATATTTTCGTTATATGTACATTAGAGCGTATCACCAAAAAAAAGTCGGGCGTACCTCCCCTCATATGAAATGTTTTTTTTTTCCGGCAACCCTAGAAGTCGCCCAATTGCATTTTTCTTCGACATTTTTTGTCGGATTTTAAAGTGTGGTACCACAATGAAACGCATGAGCTCAATGAACTTTCTTAAGAAAAAACCTCCTCTTTGAGACGAAAAAAGTGATGTGTCAAACTTTAAAATCCGACAACAAATGCCAAAGATTTGAAGAAAAATGTAATTGGGCGACATCTAGGGTTGCCACAAAAAAAATGTGTAAATATTTTTCAAAAACACTTCGTATGAGGGGAGGTACGGCCGACTTTTTTTTTTTTGGCTGTAAGCCCGAGACACTCTAATGTACATATTATTATTATAAGGCCTTATTACACCGCGACCATTAGTACGATCTATTGTGTGACCTATCAGCTTATTGCTGTATGTGGAGGCTCTTTATAAATTTGAGCACCTCCTCAGGTTTTTTATTCCATATTACGAACGGATTGAGAGAGACCCCACCTAGGCAGCAGACTCTCTTTCTTGCTAACGCAATGCATTCGCAGAGTATATGAACCGGCGTTTCATCGTCCAGTTCGCAAAACCGACAAATTGTTGTATCTGACAGATTCAGCTTACTCAGGTGATAACGCAGACCGCAATCTCCCATAAAATACCCAGTGAGGGTTCTTAGATCCACCCTCCTTAGATTAATGAGCCTGGCTGATGCTCTTTGTGAGGGTTCTATAAAGAGATTGGCCTGCCTCTGCCCTAGGCTGCTAAGCCAAGGCTGCCTAAACTGTTTATTTTCCCAGTTGTTTATGGTCTCCTTTACGTTGGTCTTCGTGAATCCACAAAAGGGTTCCGGACCATAAAAAGCTGTTAGAGCACCATGTTTTGCCAGGGGATCTGCTTTTCGTTGCCGTCATGCCCTTCATGCCCTGGGATCCAACCTAGCAAAATTTTGTTTTTGGCTCCCAGATCATTAAGGACTGCGACGGTGTTAGAGTAGGTCGCCTCCCCGTTGGTGCACCCTGGGTAACGCTAAATGACCTACATGGCTCATACGGCTAGTTTCTTGTATTGCCGGTTCTACGAGAACGGTACCAGTACTTGTGCTGTACCCATCGTGCCGAAACTGCCCGGGCCGTTTTCTTATATCGACCCAGCCAAGAGCAATACACTCGGGGTAACCCTGTAGATTCGCCTAGAGGATAGTCTTCTTCGGAGGCATTCTCTGCCACATGATTCTATTGTGTGGATTTCCGCTTGAAAGATAGTGGGGTGGTTACCCATCGGTACCGATTTTTTGTAATTTGGTCCATAGATACCAGCTCCCGTTTTACCATCTTCCAGCTTTGATCAATCCGTATACCAAATCTGTGTCCCAGAGCGCTCTATCTACGATCGAAACTATATATGAAATTTGTGACTATCTTCATATGTCCTGTCATATTTCCGTTTTTTAGATCGGAAATGTTTTGAAGTCTTAATGCAGCAAGTGTGGCCTCTTTCTTTATTAGAATAGGGAAAGGAGGTATTCCCACAAGGGCACTTAAAGCATCAGCAGGGCAGCTTACTTAACTTAGTTGCCGCTGTTCTTTGAGCAGTCTTAGGCCACCAGACTAGAGAAGCGTATGTGACTATTGGCTTCACACCTGTATTAAATGACCAGTACGTCATTTTGGGACACAGCCCCATGTTTTGCCATAAAGTCTAGTGCAGGCGAAAAAAGACCTCGTTGCTTTATTTATGGTGGCCTCCAAATGAGCATTCCATATGAGGGTTTTGTCCAATGTTACCCCTAGGTATTTCGCTTCCCTCGAAAAACATATGCGGCTGCCTCCTAGGGACGGCTCTAACATAGAAAGCTTTCTTCGCCTCTTGAAAGGCACCAAGACTGTTTTATTTGGGTTGATAGATAACCCTTTGTTAGCGCACCATTCTTTGCTTTAGCACGGCCAGCCGTGGTGTAGCGGTTAAGTGTTCGGCCTTCTACACCAAGTCGTGGCGGTTCGATGCCCGGCAAAAGTAACATCAAATATTATTTAGAAAAAGAATTTTTCTAAACGGGGCCGTCCCTTGGCAGTAGCTTGGCAAACTCTCCGGGTGTATTTCTGCCATGAGATGTTTCTTAGCAAAAAATTCATTTGCTTTGCAAGTGCCGTTCGGAGTCGGCAAAAAACTGTAGGTCCCGCCAACTTGTAGGAAAAGAAGCAACACACCACAAGTTGGAAAGAGAAGCTCGGCTAAAAAGTCCGGAAAGTGAGTAGCAAGCAAAAGTTTGCCTGTGTCTTCGGGCTGCTTCGTGTAGCTCCCATCTGAGTTTTTCAGAGTATCAATGACGTGGCTATGGCCTCTCGCAAGGGCTTTTTGGAGCCTCGCTGCCGTATGGAGATCCTTAATATTTTCACAGTGTTCTCTCCACGTTGCCCTCTTAGATTTTCTAAGTTCTCTATTATAAGAAGTTAGAGCATTTCTATAGGGAACCCAGTTAGAGCATTACTGAGGATTCTCCAGTATCTGGTGTCTAGGGCCGGGTTTTGAACAGAAATAACTCTGAGGATAAGCTCAATACATATAGCCCCCATACAACCGATTGTTCAGATGTAAGGTTTTTTGGCCAAAACTTCCGCAATTAAAAAGTTAGAAACGTAAAATTTTGCAACTCGAGTACCTTTTATTTATGTAGTGTATATAGTGAAAATCAACAAGATCGGGCAAATGTAACATATAGCCCCCATACAACCGACTGTTCAGATATAAGGTTTTTTGACCAAAACTTCTGCAATTAAAAAGTTAGGAACGTAAAATTTTGCAACTCGAGTACTTTTTATTTATGTAGTGTATATAGTGAAAATCAACAAGATCGGGAAAATGTAACATATAGCCCCCATACAACCGATTGTTCAGATATAAGGTTTTTTGACCAAAACTTCTGCAATTAAAAAGTTAGGAACGTAAAATTTTGCAACTCGAGTATTTTCTATTTATGTAGTGTATGGAGTGAAAATCAACAAGATCGGGCAAATGTAACATATAGCCCCCATACAACCGATTGTTCCGATATAAGGTTTTTTGGCCAATTTTCCGCATTTAAAAAGTTAGGAACATACAATTTTGCAACTTGAGTACGTTCTATTTATGTTGAATATAGAGTGAAAATCGATAAGATCGAGTCATTATGACATATGTATACCTCCCATACAATCGATTGTTCCGGTATAAGAAATTTGGGCCATAACTACCGCCAATTAAAAAGTTAGGAACGTAAAATATTGCACCTTTAGTACTTTCTACATATGTAATGTGTATAGTGTAAGTCAGGTAAAGGTATATAGCCTTCGGCACAGCCGAAGACAGCTTTTCTTACTTGTTTTTTCTAATTAAAGAGAGCTTTACGTAAAGAAAAAATATCTGGAAAAAAGTTGTGGTTTCGGAATGCTGCCCTCGCAAAGAGTAATTTTTGATGTTAACTTCTTAGGCGGCGATATGAAGTTTTGATTGAGAGTAAAATTTGAGAAAATGGATGACGATGAAACGGAAATAGAAATTGTAGCCGACTTTCAGGCGTATGTTGCAGATTTTCAGGCGTGGCGTTTTTCTTATATCTCGGGAACCGCTCAACCGATTTGGATAAAATTTGGCATTATAGATAGTATGGTTCAGTCTAAGATTAAATTCGTGGGTGTTGCCACTTGGGGCAGTTCACAGGGTTGCCACTTATCCAAAAAAATTTTTAAATATTGAGCAAGATATGCCAATATTGGTATCAAATGAAAGGTATTTTCGACCGTATTCCAAATATGTTAATCTCAAACCTAACCGCATTTTATATATTTTTCTCTATATGTCGGGAACCGCTCGACCAATTTGGATAAAGTTTGACATTATAGATAGTATGGTTCCCCCCAAGAATACAGAAAACAAAAATTCAGAAAACATTAGTCAGAACCCTTTTTTCAGAAAGCCAAAATTCAGAAATCAAAAATTCATAGGTCAAAATTCAGAAGTAATTTTGACTTCTGAATTTTTACTTCTACACTCTTTTTTTCAACCGTCTGAAAGCTTTCTAAAAACGCATTATTCATATTTAGTAGTATAAGTTACCTACTCCTCATTTCAATCCATTGTTGATCACTGAAAATTTCGAAGTAACTTATATTGGATTGCCACTTCACGGAACACAGCAACGTAAAAAAAAAGCTTTGGAACATGTATAACATAACCAAACTGGGTGAAGCACGAACAAATAATTGAGTTGAAGGTTTGCAGAAGGTTTCGAAGTGCGTTTGGAACACACCCCAACATATTTAATTTTATAAATAAAATAAAAACGAACAGGCCTCAACTGACATAAAACTTCAGCAATTTTCAGCTGGAGGTGAACCACGTCGAAAACGCAAAAAGAAGTATAAAGATTTCGACTATCGTTTGAATAGTATTGTCATTGCACATAATTTAAAATTCTAAGTTGTACTATTTTTTATACATATGTATATGAGCGTTTCTTTTTCAAGTGATGCAAATTTCAACCGTCATGCTACGGATTTTGTTCAAATTCGGCTTACACGTAGGGACTATAAATTGATTTGACACGTATTTTTTGTTTTGCCATTTCGACATTCTTCGGAGATATGATCGGTCAAAGTTTGGAATTTTTCTTCAACTAATGAAAACATGTACCTACTCAATATATCTCGGCTTGTACTAATGCTACAAACTTCAACTTTAGCTCATTTAAAAGCTAATGAATCAGGCTTTGCGTTTCTTAGTAATTTTTTTGCATCTGGCAATTTTTTTAAATTCTTTATAATAATTGCATTTTTAACATTGCAACTGCACAGTGTTACCCACAACATTTTTAGTTCCAAATAACTGCATTCGATTGCTTATTAAATTCTATATATTTCAAAAATGGGGTATTTTACTAAAATACATATTTACAAGACAAAGTCTATATTTTTGTATGAAAAAAAGAAAAATGTAACACAAATTTTTTAACAAGCTTTAACATTGAGAGCTAATACTATGAATTGGATATATATAATTATGCATTTCTAATTCTAAATTCTGTGCAAACCATGCCATAAATTTCCCTTTCATATGCTTAATGGCTAGCTTGTACAATTTTAAGAAGGAACAAGTAAGGAAAAGGCTTTATACCTGTTATGAGTATGAGTCACGTTATTTGTAGCATATAAAGGATGCAATCAATTGTAAAGGGGCTATGTGGCAAATTAGGTCAACCCTTCTGTAGACATTGCACACGCAAAAAGAGCAATAGTTACGTTTCTACCTATTTAATAACAGGAGTTATAGCCCAAAATCCGTTTATCGGAACTATCGATTGTATGGGGGCTATGTGAAAGATTTATCGAGTCTCAATGATTTTCAACATCGATATTGTTCATGAAAAAAGAGCGATAGTTAAAAAATTTAACGTTTCTACCTGTTTAATAACAGGACAATCGATTTATGGGAACTATGAGTAATTTTGGTCCGATCTTGCTGGTTCCGACAAATGATTATTCTCATATAAAATAACTCCTCCATACCAAATTTCATCGAGATATGTCTAAAATTGAGGGACTAGTTTACGTACAAACAGACGGACATATGAACATCGCTAAATGGAATCAGCTCATCGTCCTGATCATAACGGTATACTTAGTAGTGGGTCTATCTCTTCTTTTTCTCATACTAGTTCATGAAAGGTGAAAGGTATAAAATTACAACCAACATTGAATACAAGAAACAATTATAAATCTCGTCCGCCACCAGACTAATTTAAATTTGATATCGTAATAAGTAACTGTGTTTTGTTTTAACCAGGGACTGAAACCGAAACCAGTCAGTTGCATAAAACTTTATTTTGGCTTTACCTCGAACTTTGACTTTGACATAAAATTTCAGTATACGTATTTAAACGAAGCATGGCAAATTAAAGACCTCAAAGTTGAAGCAAGGTTAAAATTTGGCAAACTGTCAAATTTTGCTTGTTTGACAATCAGATGTTGATGACTTTGCTTTAATTCAGAGACTTGTAACAAAACTCGTACCGAAACGAAACTCGCGTTTCTGGCGTTTCTGTTCCAAGAAACTTTTAAGGATAGAAACTAAATTCGAAACAAAATGATTGTAACGGTTTCGGCAGAAACAAAATCTGTAACGAAACTTAATTAATTTTGTTCCTTGTAACAGAAACCGAAACAGAAACAAAATTCCTTTGTAACAAAAGTCGTAACAAAACTCCGAAACGGTTCCAGCAGAAACAAAACCTGAAACGAAACTAAATTAATTTTGTTCCTTGTAACAGAAACAAAATTATTAGTTTTGTTCCTTGTAACAAAACCCGTAACGAAACTAAATTAATTTTGTTCCTTGTAACAGAAACCGAAACAGAAACCAAATTAATTTGGTTTCTCAGTAGCAGAACTCTAAACATTCTTATAATACTATTTGCACTACACTAGGATGGACCTATAGTATTTATATATATATAATATATATCGTCGCTCGGCCGAAATACCGCGTATTTGCAAAAAACAAAAAGGCGTATATACCAAAATGTCCAAAAACGAGATTTCGTTACCCTGACTGGGACTCATCGGTCTTAATGTATTGACGTTAAAATTCCTCCGTTTTTAGCTACAAAAACACAAAAAAATAAATAAAAAACCTTTTATGGAACCTATTTTCTTTAAAATAGAGCTGTTCAATACCGCGTATTTTAAAAAGGCTATGTTTTGCAGTTTGAGTGCTTTTTCTTTTGTAAATTCTTATATCCTCCTACACAATTTGGCTTCCACCAAATACGCGGTATTGCTTTTTGCAAATACGCGGTATTGCGCGCCGAGCGACGATATGGGCAAATCCTCAAAACTTTTAACATCGAGCGAGGCGGATAATATCATCCAATAGCAAGGAACACGATATCGTTACACAGGCTCAGTATTTTTTTTTTTAAATTTATGGATACAAATCAACATTTCAAATGTCTCAGAAGCATGAAATAATACTTAATAAGTCCAGGAAAAAATTCGCAAAATCAAAAAATTGTGAAAACGTGTGCGAGTTTTCAAAAATGTATGAACTGTTAATCTTTTCTTAAGGGCGCCTCTCAATATTGCGACCCACTCTTTGTTTTTTCAAGTATTTTTCTACATACTGAAACTTAACCTACAAGGTCGCGTGCGTGCCTCGTTCCATTTAAAAGTTAAAAGGCTAAGAAAATGCGAGAACAAATTTTTGTACTTTTCATTTTTCGGTATAGTTAAGCCATTTACTTGCGCGCCCCCTTTAATTATCAAAAAAATGAACAAATATACTTGATGCTAACTCAAAAAGAAACCCTGCACACGTAATCCGATTACTGTGCTGTTCATATTATGCTTACAGCAGCCGCTATAAATCAACTGTTTGGTTTGTGAATAGTTTAAATAATTCAATTTTTTTGTTAGCACACAAAAACTGACAGATATTTTCATGCCATGTTAATTGTAAACTTGAGTATTCAATATGTTGAATTAACGTAAAAAAGCGCGTTGAAGATCCATGCATATATCAAAAGTGAAAAGCTTACTTGTACCTTCAATTTTTCAAATGTTTAGTGGTTTTTGGTTTTTTGAGGTTAGGAAAAAATTCAGATGTGCTGGACCTAAACGGACACCGGATTCGTGTTCAGCGCGTCAAAATACATAGGGAAAGGGTGATCTGATCCCCCAACCCCGACACTTTTTTTTTTGTGGCGCTGGTAATTAAGGTTCAATTTGCGTACAAATAAGTAGGTACTTATTAATTCAAAGAGATTTTGAAATGTGTCGTAAGAAATTCGTTTTGAAATAATTCGATTTTACGTTCGTATAAACTAGGCAATAGATTGCAAATAAAAGTAAAAAAAAAAATAAAATTTCATAATGATGACGTCATAATTTCCACGCCCGCACCTTTAGCATATTAACAAGAGTCAAAATATAATCTTATAAACTAAGTAAAAGTGTCAGCAAAAGCTCAAGGGTGTGCTCCTATTATCTTTTTTGTTTCTTTTTTTTTGCATTATCAAAAGTTTTGAGGATTTGCCCATATATATATCTGCTCAATATCCCATTATCCATACAAAACTATGTTACACCCGCAAAAGCATCCTCCTTCGACATCTTATAAAAATGATGATGATGATGCACTACAAAGTCGTTTGAATGAATTATTATTAGAAAATGAAATATTTGTTGATAACTATTAACGTTAATTTTTTCACAATCCGTTGCCCTATGCATATGTATGAAGCGTTTTTATATATCCTTTAAAAATAAATAATAAAAAAAGACAACCCTATAGTCGCGCAGTAATATATTTCTTCATATCTTCAGCATTTATTGTCGGATCTTAAAGTGTGATACTCCATTTGTTTGTGCCAAGGACCCGGATTTTCCTACCGAAGTTCCATTTTGGTACTTACCCGCCAGTATGTAGCTGTCCAGTGACACCAAGAAGTTAAGTGTACCACACGAGGTTTCAGAAGTCGACTGAAGTTACTTTAGTTGGTTGCAACAGACATATACATGTATATTATATACCAGAAAATAATAAATCCATCCTAATGTACTGCAAATATAGTTTTGCTACTGAGAAACAAAATTAATTTTGTTTCTGTTACAAGGAACAAAATTAATTTAGTTTCTGTTTCGGTTTCTGTTACAAGGAACAAAATTAATTTAGTTTCGTTACGGGTTTTGTTACAAGGAACAAAACTAATAATTTTGTTTCTGTTACAAGGAACAAAATTAATTTAGTTTCGTTACAGGTTTTGTTTCTGCTCCTTTGTTACAAAGGAGTTTTGTTTCTGTTTCGGTTTCTGTTACAAGGAACAAAATTAATTTAGTTTCGTTACAGGTTTTGTTTCTGGGGTTTTGTTTCTGTTTCAGTTTCGTTACAAGCTGTGTAACAGAAACCGAAACCGAAACGCGTTACAAGTCCCTGCTTTAATTAAAGAATAAAAAGTTGGAGGAAATAATAATTAATTCATTTTTTCTCTATTAAATTAATAAATTAACCATAACACTCTGAATGCAAAGAAATAAATAACGAAATCAAATGTATAAAAGAGAAGCGTCAAGGCGTTCATTGTAGCATACCTCTGAAGTTGGACGCAAAGTTTTGAGGTAGCAAATGTCAGGCGAGGTTAACAAAGTTTTATGTATTTGACTCTTAACCGATTAACAACGATTCATTTTTCAAAACCGAAACCGAAATCGTAACCATTATTTTGATCTGAAAAAGAACGAAACCGAAACCGTTTCTTTTTGTGGGAACATATTTTCTTTTACCAAAGGGTACCCTGAAAAGCTTTCATGGAAGATTGTTGAGCAATGCTACAAAAGACACGTTTTGACCTCAGTATCAAATTCCGAAAGAGGAAATTTAGCTATAGCTGAATAATAATATTTTTACATTGTACAGCAGCGGGCTGGGTTTTAGACCAAATCAACTTTCGTAAAGAGATCAAGACATAAGTAAAAAAGATGGCGTTCCCCTTTTTTCGAATTTAGTCTCTAAAACTAAGTTACGGGCTTTCGAAGTTGGACCCCTTGAAAATTTGGTTTTCTAATTGTTTTGTTAAAAAAATAAAATAAAAATACGACTGAATCTTTGTTTTTGGATGCGGATTCAGCCTATGTGGATTGAAGCATCTATCGCCTCTCCTCTCTCTCTGATGTTTTAGGCATTATCCAATTTTTATTCAGCGAGCGTTTTTTAGAAATTATAAGAGTAATTTTATTACTATTCGTACGTTTCACTAATATACAAGGATGTAACTGCGTCAATCTATTTTCTTCCTGTATCTTATTTTGTCAAGTCAAAGTCATAAAATAAAGTTCCATCCTAGTCCACTATGCAATATATATGTTTACCAAAAGAAGGATAGTGGTATTTTAGTTAACATAACACATTAACCAAGTAGAGAGAATGAAGTTTGAATTTGATTAATTTTATTTTTTTCATACAAAAATATAGAGTATATTTTTGAAATATATTGATTTTGTACAGAATTTAATAAGCAATCGAATACTATTATTTAGAACTACAAATGTGCAGTTGCAATGTTAAAACTGCAGTTTTTATAATAAAATTAAAAAAATTGCCAGATGCAAAAAAATACTAAGAAAC
This sequence comes from Campiglossa producta, assembly GCA_964058755.1. Classification (NCBI taxonomy): domain Eukaryota; kingdom Metazoa; phylum Arthropoda; class Insecta; order Diptera; family Tephritidae; genus Campiglossa; species Campiglossa producta. The sequence goes on from CAXKVI010000013.1 coordinate 172,636, forward strand.
GCAAAGTCTGATTTATTAGCTTTCAAATTGAAGTTTGTAGCATTAGTAGAAGCCGAGATATGATGGATTAGTAGGTACATGTTTTCATTACTTCAATAAAAATTCCAAACTTAGACAGATCATATCTCAGAAGAAAATCGAAAAAAAGGCAAAACAAAAAATTCGTGTCATATCAATTTATAGTCCCTACGTGTAAACCGAATTTGAACAAAATCCGTGACATGACGGTTGATTTTTTACAAAATTTGGATCACTTGAAAACACAAAAGTGGTACAACTTGATGTCATCAGTCAATGAATGGGAAAGTTTTAATGTGACTTGATATAATACAACAGTTTATGACAATTTAGAACCCTATTTATATATCCCCTCAATTTCTATTACATATTCTATAAGCTAGTTTGTAAAATTATGGAATAACATTAGTCCCCTGGCGTGTCACAATTCCTTGAACGCTTAATAAAGTTGTCGTAAAACCAAATACGCTATATTTATTTCTTGTTTCTATTCATTATTTAATATCTGTTTAAGACATATTTAATAGATTTACTAATATGATCTATAATAATCTGATTAAAAAAAGTGGATAAACTTTGTCGTCATTTTTGGCCGTCATTCTCCTGTGCCATGCAAATCGTCATTCTTCTGGCTAGATCTTATTTTCTTTAGTGGCTATATTTCGTTTTAATTTATACATGGTTAAATGTGAGTCGTATAGACATATTATCTTAAATATTTAAGGTTTAGCTAGGACGTTAACTTTAGATGTAATCTCATATTTATGTGCAATTCGTCATTCTCCTGGCTTTTGTACTGATGGTCGATATACATATAAGATTTTTTTTTTGAGTATGTAGTATTGTAGCTCTTTGAATTTTAATATACATATGAGGTACAAGCTTAAAGCCTATTAGAAAGTTCCCTGATTTTTGCGAATTTTTTTGCAAAAATTCAGAATACCACAAACTCCAAAACTAAAATACCTAATATAGGGATAGAAACATATAGGGATTAATACATATAGTTAAGGAGAGTACAACAACAAAAGTTATTAAATATCAAACTTCATATGAAGCATTTTTTTAAATTGCAATTACTCGAAAAGTACCAAACCTATATTCAATATTTTTATACCATTCGATAGGTACTTTGATTCCCGTGAGTTCGTTGCTGTTATTCGCGAAAAATTTAAAAAAACATGCAAAAACTCACGAAAGGGTTAAAAAGTGACCGGCCCTGCATAGGATAGTGTAATAAGAAGGTAAAAAGTGCATACCGCGCAGCGTATATGTAAAATGTGGTAAAAAATTATGTTTTCAAATCTGTACTAAAAAAATGCCATGGAAATTTGACTAAAGGCTAAAAATGCACTAAAAATTGGAATATGTCTTTATTGGCTAATATCTCCTAAACTAGTAATTTTAGTAGAAATAATGACATAACGACTTTTATTTAGATTGGAGTCAGGAGTAAATTGCCCATATAAATGTTGTACCTGCGAGTGTCCTTTCAAGGACTTTTTATAAGTCGAAGTTAATTTTTTATGTTTTATTTTTTTGTAATGGTCAAATAAAATACTTGCAAAATGATGGATTGGATAAGCTATACATAGGATATTAACCACAGTTTAATAATAATATTGTATTTTAATTTTACTAACGTTTTTACAATGGTTGGTTGACGTAAAACTGAGAAAAAACTGTTTTTAAATTTCTAAAAACATGCAATATGGGATAGTTCAGGAGTCAAAGTTCTCATTCTCTTCCCTCCAAATGCATTACCTGGAAGTTTGAGGATATATGTCTTTATTGGCTAACATCAACGAACAAGTATTTCGTAGAGAAATAATAACACAGACTTTTATTAAGAATGGTATCAGGAGTAAATTGTCCATACACATTTTTTTCCTGCGAATGTCCTTTTAAGCACTTTCATAAGAAAGTTTTTTTTTCTGATTAATTCAATTTTTTTTTTTTCTATAATATAATGTGTATATATTTTAGTTTAAAATTTAGTCTTGCCAGTAAACCGGTACTCAACTGTCAAAAAGAAGTACATTGATAATAAATGTGCATTGTAATTGTGACCTCTAGACCAAGAAATCTATCTATCTTCTATCTTCTATCTATCTATCTATCTATCTATATATATAAAATTCAAATTATGTACCTATTGACGAACTTGGCTTCTAAACGAATAAGCCGATCGTAACCAAATTTTACACACGCACTGGATATCTTCCATGGATGGTCACAGGCTAAAAAATATTTTGATATATATACGTATCTCTGGAAGGATTCGGGTTAGACCACTGAAATTTGGTGAGGGGTTGTACGAGATCGATCCCTACCACATCCAAAAAACTTGGGGATAACGAATAAGGGGGCGTTGCACCTCCCATAAAACTGGGATTTGTCATTGTCCGTATCTCTGGAATTATTTATGTTAGACCACTGAAATTTGGTGAGAGGCTGTATGAGTTCGAGCCCTACCACCTTCATAAAAATTGGGGATAACGACAAACGGGGCGTGGCACCTCCCATACAAATGGAAATTTTCGAGGTGCGGATCTCTGGAATTATTCGGGTTAGACCACTGAACTTTGGTGAGAGACTGTATGAGATCGAACCCTACCACCTCCAAAAAAACGGGAGATAACGAAAAAGGGGTCGTGGTTTCTTTTATACGAAGGTGATGGGGGTATGGATTAAAAAAGATATAGGGATCGGGTTAGAGAATCATGCAGAGAAAGAAATTTGTGGCAGGACAACGTCTGCCGGGTCAGCTAGTTTATAATAAAAATACTTCTGATAAGGCAGCACAATGGAAGAGAAATACAAAATCGTGTTTTGGATGCAATATAAATTGACACATATTTTTTTATTTTCGCATATTATGCGAAATTTGCGAGTAATAATTTTTTAAAGTTTTGATATACGAAAAAATACGACAATTTTAAGGTCCTTCAAATCATTGTAGTTTCTAAACGAATTCTTATAAAAAAGTGAAACCTTCAGGTTATGTTAATAATAGTTTGTACTCTTTAAGTACACAAATAAAAAAATATTTTTTTTTTTTCATACAATTTTTTGTTTTTTTTTTTAGTTTTTATACATAAATATATATAACTAAAAATGGGACTCTTTAAATTTGTTGATTTTAAAACTAAATAAGCTCTACAGTTTGAAGAATATTTCCTAAAAATTTCAGAGTGGTAGGTTAAGTGGTTTCTGTCCACCAGCCAATTCCTTATAGTCATTTCAGCTCTTTGCTCATGTAAAATGCACCTAAGAACAGTAGCATACAATTTGTTTGTTTTTTTTGTAAAACATTTTGTATGAGTTGATATTTTTATTTTTTATATTAAAATTAAACATCTCAAACTGTATAACAAGTTTGAGTTTAACGTAAAAACACATGTTGCTTTTTTATAACGAAAGCCCAAGCAAGAAAAATTTTTAACGTTTTTGAATATATTTTGTAACAGAGTGAAACAGTCGTCGATATATTTTTACACGTATTTTTTTAAGTATTTATGTACATACATACATGAATAAAAAACACTAGGCAAAACTTTTATAATGTTAAAATAAAAAAAATCTGTATTTGTGTATTTAACCAAGTGTTAAACTGAAGTTTGGAATGGAGTGAAGTGGAATTAAGATACCTATAAAAAATGTAACTTACAAAAAATAAAAATGCGCCAGTTTAGTACAAAAAGTGAAAAAAGTTGATCGTGTTTTTTCGTGCGTATTTTTTGTTGCGGTTTTCGGGCTCAACACGATCACGCACGAGCACGACACGAAATCTCATTTTCAAACACGAAGACGCCCACCTCTAGACAGCATGACTAATACGTCATCAGTGAGCGATTTTATAAAAGTCTAATATGTATGCATAAACAAAAATTCTAAAATGAAGTACATAGTTATAACTTTATCTTGCTTGGGGGTTCGTTAGAAAAAATGCATGTATGTATGTATTTTTACGTTGAACTCAAACTTGTTATTGAGTTTGAGATGTTTAATTTTAATATTAAAAAAAAAATATCAATTCATACAAAATGTTTCACAAAAAACACAAACAAATTGTATGCTACTGTTTTTAGGTGCATTTTATATGAGCAAAGAGCTGAAATGACCATAAAGAATTGGCTGGTGGACGGAAACCACTTAATCTACCACTCTGAAATTTTTAGGAGATATTCTTCAAACTGTAGAGCTTATTTAGTTTTAAAATCGACAAATTTAACGAGTCCCATTTTTAGTTATATATGCCCTCGTGAAGGGTGGATACCTTGCCGCGGTACGAGGGCTTAAGTCGATAGCCACAGGGCTACGCTGCCCTTGTGATCATAGCTCCGTACGGCACTTCATCACGAGAGCAGCCTAGCCTCTCTGGCGCGACGACAAAGATCTTCCCCCTCCCAATCCAGGGTGTTATGCGAAACCGTGCCCATTGGACGTTTGCAGCCGGGAGGCAAATCGTGGCTGTATTTGAACGGAGCCTCTCTGATACCGGGTCGCCTCAGAGAGTAAGCATGGCCTTACCGCGGTACGGGGCTCTGCCGCGGCGGACGACACATTTTCCCCTACTCTTCCCTTGACCCTAAGCTGGCCGTGTCCGGCGATGGGTCGTACGAACAAGATGAACTCAAATTATCCAAATAAAAACGATAAACCTAAAAAACAAACAACGCCAAATTTCACTCCTCAGCAAAGGAGAGCTATGGAGGAACAGGCGAGAAAGCAACAACAACGCCGGAGGACAACCTCCGTTCCACAATCAAGGGGGGGATCGACAGCGATGGCAACTACGAGTCGGTCAACCAACCCTCTATCGACTAAGATTGACTTGATGGGAGCTAGCACCAGTGCGGTTGCCAACGCAACTAAGCGGACAACGGCAGACGCTAAACTCCCATCAACCGCTGATATGAAAACCAGTATCTTTACGTCTGTGGCAGTGGTCTCACGACCTGGCCTCGGAGTTTCGAAGGAGAAGGAAGCTGTAACTGAGATTTCGGCAAAAGAGCGACCGCGATGGCAACTACGGGTCCGCACTCCCAGGAGACATCTTCCCGCCGCTTCACATACCACGAGAAAAGATTGGCTGCAAAGATCCTGAAGAGGTATGAAGGGGTACCGCAGGAATCGCTGTCGCCGAATTCCAGTAAATCGGTAGAGCTAGCGAAAGCTGTGATACCGGATTTCCAAAATTCTTACATGCCAAAGAGGTTAAAAGTTAACCCTTTCAAGCGCCAGAGATCGGACCTGGAGTTGAATCCCCCTCCCAAGCGGCATCAGAATACCCCTGGAGCGGGCAAACTAAGCTTTGCTGAGGTAACCAAGGACAGGATCCTTATAGGCGTCCTGGACCGAGGCAATGACCGCCTGGCCATCCCTAAGGACCGGTGGCGTTACGTGCGAAATGAACTCGGCAACATTCTTCTCAATGTTGCTCCAGAGTTTCCGGGTAGTTCGGCGCGAGTAACGGATGCGGGTTGGCACCAGGGTCAGATTAAATTACTCGCATGCGAGGATGCAAAAACCGTAGCACTGTACAAGGCAGCAGCTGCTAAGCTGGGTGAAGTCTACAAGGGCGCAAAGATAGAGGTCGTCGACTGGAAGGACATTCCAGCTCGTCCAAGGGCAAGGGCGTGGATTCCGGCCATCCCTGACGAACCCGAGAGAATTCTCGGGATGCTACGGCTAATGAATCCGTCCCTGCCAACGCATGACTGGAGTGTCAATCTGGTCGAGGATGCGGTAGGGCCCGACAGACAGGTGGTGTTCACCATGAATAAAGAGTCAATCGAGCCCCTCAAAAGGTGCAATGGCCTAGTACACTACAGCGTAGGCCAGATCGTTATCCACGTATATCGTGGTGATGCTCAGCGCGCTGCCTTCTCGGCTGCTCCGGGGGAACCGGAAAACGAATTACCAGAAGAGGAAGCGGAGGATTCCGATGCGGAAAGCATGTTATCCGCCACGTCCCTTGGCGATAGTGCTGTGAACAACTCGGAGATGGAGGACAGCCTACAGGACGAGGAAGCCCTCGACGTCACGGTGGTAGCAGCCAACGCTGAGCGATTAACATCTAACGCTGCAGACAGCAAGACTCCTGCAACGCCATATCGGGCAGTTAATCGGAACAACTCGTCGTTGATAGGCAACCTCCGGGATGGGGCAAACCTCGACGATATGGGGACGGCAGGGAAGTCTGTGCGCTCTCATGTTGGTGGTGCTTCAGATTAATCTGCACAAATCTAAAGTAGCTTCGGCTGCTTTAAGTAGTCGTCTTTCTAAAGGCGACGTGGATGTGGTCCTCATCCAAGAACCATGGGTCAATAGCTCGAGAATCTGCGGATTGGGGACTAAGGGCTTCAAGCTCATTCGAGCCAGCGAGGAGAGCAAAGTCAGAACGTGTATTTTGGTCAAGTCTGAGTTGAACTCCTTTCTCCTACCTAACTACACCAATGGTGATATTACCGCTATCAGTCTAACGGTCGACAGCACCCGCCTGACGGTGGCGTCGGTCTATATGCCCTACGACGCCGAAGAACCCCCACCACAAATGGAGGTGAAAGACCTGGTGTCAAATTTCTGCACGGGTAATCTTATTATTGGAGCGGACGCTAATGCTCACCATGTCCAATGGGGGAGCTCCGACATCAATGCCAGGGGCGAGTCTCTGTTTGATTACCTCTTAACAACCAACCTGGTGATTTGCAACGTGGGTAATGAGCCTACTTTTATCACTAAGACCCGCAGGGAGGTCATAGACCTCACTCTCTGTAGTGAAGGCGTTTATGAGTGGGTCAGAAAATGGCGGGTTCTGGAAGAACATTCTTTCTCCGACCACCGTTACATAGAAATGGTTTTAGACTTTATTGTAGAACAACCAATCATGAAACGCAATCCACGTAACACTGATTGGCAGTTACACAATGAAATATTAGACAGAGACCTCCCAGTACTGCCCTCACAAGCCCCCTCATCAGTAGAGGAGCTGGAGGATCTTGTTACTACATTTACATCGGCGCTCTCAAATGCTCTAGGACAGGCTTGTCCAGTGCCAAAACCACGCGGTAAACACAGGCCACATTGGTGGTCCTACGATTTGGACTCGCTCCGAATATCATGCCGGAAACAATTTAGCAAGGCCAAGAGCTTCGGCTCTGAGCCTCATTGGCACGAATATAAAGCTAAACTAAGGGCCTACAAAAAAGCTCTGAGACAGGCGAAGAGAACCTCGCGGAGAAATTTCTGCACTGGCGTCGAAAAGGTCGACGACACAGCGAGACTTAGACGAGTCCTCTCGAAAAGTCAAACAACCATCAGCTATTTGCGAAAGCCTGACGGATCCTGGACCAGCACGGAAGAGGAAACCCTTGAGCTGCTCTTGAATACACATTTTCCGGGGAATCTGCATGATGCACCACTAGCACCTGCAACAAACCTGGCAGTAAATATACCCATCACTGAGGAAAGAGTAAGATGGGCAGTTAAGAGCTTTGAACCGTATAAGGCTGCCGGGCCGGACGGGATTATCCCCGCGCAGCTTATAAACACGTTGGAGACATCAGCTAAATGGCTGGTATTTCTCTTCACAGCCTGCCTGGCTCTCAACCACATTCCGGGCTCCTGGAGAAGCGCCACGGTAGTGTTTATCCCTAAGGCTGGGAAGGCATCCCACTACGAGCCAAAAGACTACAGACCGATCAGTCTCTCGTCCTTTGTACTAAAAACCTTTGAGAGGATATTAAGCGACTACCTCTTAACGACTATTGATAGCAACCTTATCTCTAGCTATCAGCATGCATACACCAAGGGTAAATCAACAGAAACCGCTCTGCACAGCCTAGTGTCTGTCATTGAGAAATCGCTGTGTGAAAAGGACTACTGTCTCGTGGCCCTCCTAGACATTGAGGGGGCTTTCAACAATATAAGCCCGGAGGCTATCAACTCCGCTCTAACTAATCTGGGAGTAGATAGACCTCTAACTGGTTTAATTGACCAACTTTTAATGGGAAGGAAAATAGCTTCTTCACTTGGTACGGTTGAATTATCACGCTATGTCACAAGGGGAACACCCCAGGGTGGTGTTCTTTCCCCGCTTTTATGGAACCTCACAGTCAACTCGTTGCTACGTGACACAAGCTGGGGGGGCGGGAAGATAGTGGCATACGCAGACGATTTAGCTATTGCATTCAGAGGCAAGTTCCCACAAACTCTGTGTGACCTGATGCAAGTAGCACTGCGAGAAGTTTCGACGTGGTCCTCTCGCTGCGGACTTAGTATCAACCCAGGGAAGGTGGAACTTGTCCTCTTCACCAACCGGTACAAAATACCGCCACTAAGCCTACCAGAACTAGATGGCACGCGCCTGGGCTTGTCGGATAAGGCCAAGTTTCTAGGCATAGTTCTGGACAGGAAATTGAATTGGAAGGAGAATGTTCTTCAGCGCCAGAAGAAAGCTTGCATCGCTCTTTACACCTGCAAAAGAGCCATTGGCAAAAAATGGGGGCTCAGCCCTAGAGTATGCAGTTGGATCTACACGGCCATCATTCGCCCAATCATGCTTTATGGAGTCGTCGTATGGTGGCCTGCGCTGAGCAAGGCAACATACCTGAATCTGTTGCGGAAAGTCCATAGATCCAATATGATCTGTATAAGCGGTGCGCTAAGGACAACGCCCAACGAAGCCCTCCAGGTCATTCTGGGCATTTTGCCACTTGATCTGGAAGGGTTTCGGTCAGCGGCGGCATCAGCTCTGCGCCTAAGAGAAACCTCCAGTTGGGCTGCGGGTACTATTGGACACTCCAGTATTCTGGAATCTTACAGCTTTCTCCCTCTAAGCACAGATCGTTGTGCGACTACTACAGTCGGGGATAGCTGTTTCAAAATAAACATTCCCAGCAGAGAAGACTGGGAGAGGACGGATTGGTGTCCCGAAACAAATGGTGGCACTTCCATATACACCGACGGCTCGAAGTTGGACGGCAGAGTTGGAGGAGGCGTTTATTCAAGGGATTTGGACCTTGAGCTCTCCTTCAGACTACCTGATCATTGTAGCGTCTTCCAGGCGGAAGTCTCGGCAATCCTGGACGCCGCGGCCTGGTTAAGCAAACGTGTTATTGGAGAAGATATCGCTATTTTCAGCGATAGCCAAGCGGCCATCAAATCCCTTGGCTCATACACGTTCAACTCTGAACTGACGCTCAGCTGTCGTCGATCTCTTCAGGAGATGGCCCAACAGAACCGCGTAAACCTCATATGGGTCCCGGGACATAGGGACATTGAGGGAAACTGTAAGGCAGACGAGCTTGCCAGGCAGGGCACGACCAAGCAGGTTCTTCAGGATAAAGAGCGCTTAGGTATGCCGTTTGCCACATGCAAACTAATGCTGAAGGAGCACACACTCCGTCAAGCCAACGAAAGATGGCTGCAATCCCCAGGGTGTCGTATATCGAAACAAACCTGGCCAAAATGGGATCTTAAAAGGTCTAGACGCATTTATGCCCTAACTAGGAGGGAAATCTGCATATTGATAGGGGTATTAACCGGTCACTGCCTCATTGGTAGGCATGCAGAAAGGCTAGGTGTGCCCTACCGGCGATGCTGCAGGAGTTGCAAAGATGATGAGGAGGAGGAAACAGTGGATCACCTCATCTGCAACTGTCCGGCTTTAAGCGGCGCGAGAACGCGCTTTTTGGGAGTTCCGTTCCTGGATAGCCTAAGCCAGATCGCGGAACTGGACATAAAGGACTTGATGGGCTTCATAAAGTCATCTAAGTGGTTCGAGGAGGAGTAACGGTGTCGGTTTAGGAGTGTCAGTCCCGGGATTCTGCTATGTGGAAAATCCCAACAACTCAGGGATTTTCCATATGGCTGGGTCCCGGGACTGACTTTCCTTGTGTTGGTGGTATCACAACGGGCCTTTCAAAACTGGCGTAAGTGTGCCTCTGCGGCAGCCACTTGAACCTAACCTAGTTATATATATTTATGTATAAAAACTAAAAAAAAAAAAAATTGTATGAAAAAAAAAAATTATTTTTTTATTTTTGTGTACTTAAAGAGTACAAACTATTATTAACAAAACCTGTAAGTTTCACTTTTTTATACGATTTATTTAGAAAGTACAATGATTTGAAGGAACTTAAAATTGTCGTATTTTTTCGTATATCAAAACTTTAAAAAATTATTACTCGCAAATTTCGCATAATATGCGAAAATAAAAAAAATACGTGTCGATTTATATTGCATCCAGTTTATAAAAAAAAATGTTTCAGGACAATCTATTTTTAGTTGTAAAAATGATATGGAACGGCCCATATATAGTTTATATAATATATGTATAGCTTATGTAACTCATTACAGTGAAAGTATGTATGTTATACGACCATTACAAAAAAACTAAAAATTACTTGGACATATTGAAAGTCTTTGGAAGGATTATTATTTAGGGTTATTATAAGATTTATATTGGAATTTTACACCTGACTTCAATATAAACAATTATCTCATTATTTCTGGTTTACGAGATATTAGCCAATAAAGACATATACAATTTTTTAGTGCATTTTTAGCCTTTGGGTCAAATTTCCATGGCATTTTTTTACTACAGATGGCCAGATTTTTTTACAGATCTTATTTTTTATCCCCATTCTTTCAGAAATTGCGTGTGGAGCGAAATAATTTCATACTTTTCCAAATCCCATACATTCTGTGGGTGTTCTAATGTACAATGTATATATATTGGCAAAAAATAAAAGTTTGTGAATTTTTCATTCATTTTTCTGTAAGTGTTTTCTGAATTTTTTATTCTGATTTTTTGTTTCTGAAAAGTCATTTCTGAATTCTTCATTCTGATGTGTTGTTTCTGAAAAAAGTTATCTGAATTTTTCATTCTGACTTTTTGTTTCTTAAAAGTTTTTTCCGACTTTTTCATTCGACTTTTTGTTTCTGAAAAGTGTTTTCTGAATAAATTTTTCTGAAAAACAGAATTTCTGAATTGTTTTTTCATTCATTTTTCTGTTAAGGGGTCGTGCATATATGACGTCACGCTCTTTGAGGGGGGGAGGGGTCTGCGATTTGTGACGAAATGTGACATGGGGGGAGGGGGGGAGTAGCACTTACGTGATGTCACGTTATTTTTTGCATGTTTTCTAGCGTGCAACGTCCATGGACGTTTTCAAATTTAGCACGTTTTTATTCTTTCGATTGGCAAATATTATTTAATAATTAATATAAACATTCTAAATATGTATCAGATTTTATGTCAAATAAATATTGAATTTATATTTATTAAGGGTGTGATGTGACATTCGAGGGGGAGGGGGGGGGGGGGGGGTCTGGCGTTTGTGACTGGGTGTGACATGGGGGGAGGGGGGGTCAAAAACTACCAAAAATCGCGTGACGTCATATATGCACGACCCCTAAGTGTTTTCTGAATTTTTTATTCTAATTTTTTGTTTCTGAAAAGTGATTTCTGAATTCTTCATTCTGATGTGTTGTTTCTGAAAAAAGTTATCTAAATTTTTCATTCTGTCTTTTTGTTTCTTAAAAGTTTTTTCCGACATTTTCATTTGAATTTTTGTTTCTGAAAAGTGTTTTCTGGATACATTTTTCTGAAAAACAGAATTTCTGAATTATTTCTTTCTGAATTTATGGGGGGTACCAGATAGTATGATTCATTCTAAGATTATGCACGTGGGTGTTGCCAATTGGGGCGGTTCACAGGGTTGCCACCTATCTAATTTCTTTAAATATTGAGCAAGATATGCCAATATGGGTGTCAAACGAAAGGTATTATCGATCGTATTCCAAATATTTAAATCTCAAGCAGGGCTGCCACCTAACCGCATTTTAGTTATTTTTATTGATATCTCGGGAACCGGTTGACCGATGTGGATAAAATTTGGCACAATAGATAGTATGATTCATTCCAGGGCTGCACAACGATATAAACGAAATAATTTCGTTTTGTTGATTATCAAAAAAAATTATCAAAAAAATATTTCGTTTTTATAATTATTACAAATTTTTTTTTTTAGTTGATGATCAAATCAAAAAATATCAAAAAATAATAAATTTTTTTTTTTCGTTAACGTCAATTCATTTTGCTTAGATATGTACACTAGGCTTGGTCATAAAATAATAAGTTAAGGAATACAAGAAATGTTTTTGGTTATTACTAAATACTAAATGGAATTGGAATTCGGCACTCAGGGCTGTACCCCGTTTCCGTAAAAAATCTACAAAATTCTCGATTTTAATGTCATCACACTCGTCTCGATCGAAATTGAAAAGAAAACAAGTAAGGAAAGCTGTCTTCGGCTGTGCCGAAGGCTAAATACCTTTCATGAATAAGCGTCACGATTTTCACTGTTTGATCCCCAGTACAGCCTGTGTGAATTTAACTTTAGCTCATACCGAAATTATCGGAGCTATCGATTATATGGGGACGATGTGTTATATTGGTCCAATCTCATTGATTTTTGACATCGACATTCCACATTCTAAAATAGCAACATTTACGAAATTTCACGTTCCTACCGATATAATTACAGGAGTTATCTACCAAAATCCGTTTATCGGAGCAATCGATTGTATGGGGGCTATGTGAAATATTTATCCAATCTCGATGATTTTCAACATCGATATTTCACATATAAAAATAGCAATAAGTACAAAATTTCACGTTCCTACGTGTTTAATTACAGGAGTTATAGCCCAAAATCCGTTTATCGGAATAATCGATTGTATGGGAGCTATGTGAAATATTTATCCCATCTCTATGAGTTTCAACATCGATATTTCACATATAAAAATAGCAACACTTACAAAATTTCACGTTCCTACGTGTTTAATTACAGGAGTTATAGCCCAAAATCCGTTTATCGGAATAATCGGTTGTATGGGAGCTATATGTTATATTGGTCCGATCTTGCTGGTTCCGACAAATGATTCCTATATTGGAAAATGGTGGCCGCATACCAAATTTCAGCCAAACATCTCAAAAACTGAGGGACTAGTTTGCGTTCAAACAGACAGACAGACAGACGGACAGACGGACAGACGGACAGACGGACATGGCTAAATCAACTCATCTCGTCATCCTGATCATTTCGGTATACTTATTGATGGGTCTATCTCTTCTTCTTCTCATATTTACAAACATCGGACCAAAGTTATAATACCATTTCATGTTCATGAAAGGTATAAAAAATTGTCACTACCTCTAAAGCAAGTGAGTAAAAATTTTTACAGGAACAAAAAAATAAGTGCGACGTCAAGATGACGTCAAATCGACCATTTCAGTTGAGACGGTGAGTTACAGAAACGCAGTACTGATCTGTAATTATTCATAAAATATTTTAAGGTCGAAAGCGCTCTAACTAATGACGGCGATATACCTACAGGTTATCATAACCTCTAACGAGGTTTTTGCCGAGATTTTCTTCCAACTTGTAGTGTGCTGCCTTTGATTGTTTTGGGTTTCGTTTAGTTAGCATTTGTACTGGCCTAGGTGTGCCTCTACGGTAGCCACTTGCACCTAACCTAACCTTTTAGTTAGCAATGACACTATTTGAGGGAAAACGTGTTTTAACTGGGCAACTCCTAGCTCCCATAGCAACAGAATAAATAGCAGAACTAGTTTGTGAAATCATTGTACCCTCTATAAGTTGAAACACAAAACCTTTAATGTCTCAGTTCAATAAAAGGTGGAATTACACCACTTGCGCTTTCATCATCATCATCATTTATTGGCGCTTAACCGCCTAAGCGATTTTGGCCGTTTCGTATCAAAGCACGCCAGTCATTCCTTTTTAGCGATAACGGACGCCAATTGGAAACCCCAAGGGAGTTCAAGTCATCCTCCACCTGTTGTTTCCATCTCAGTCGAGGCCTACCCCTTCCTCTGCTGCCGAATTCAGGCGACGATAGGAAAACCTTCTGTGCTGGAGCTTCTTTGCGCTTTAAGCCCGGTAAATTTATGTTTAAGTTAAAAGTCAGTTTTACCAGTTGTTAGATACCTAGTTGAAACAGGAAGGAGTAACAAGCCATTACGGAAACTCTGCTCCATGTTCGTTAATTATTCGTTACATGAAATGGAAATGGGTTATGTAAGGATTCCGCTTCACATCGTCGGTGACCCTTGGGCGGTGCCATGCCCATTTTCCAAAATATTACCAAAAAACCTTTAAACAACACTAATAACATCATCAGGTACTAAAGTTTAGCATTATATCTTTATCAGTTAAACAGATATTGCATATTCCGGTTTCCTAACTCTCGTTTAGAGAACTTTAGTCCAAAAGTGGGCGTGGTCTTTCACCGATATTTCTTATTTTCTGTGGTAGTACTCTACATAAACATAACATGCCTGGTACCTAGTTTCGTAAATCTATCTCACACCGTTCTGAAGTTATTAGCAGTAGAATTTGAAAATTGTTTGACTCATAAGTGGCGCTGCCACGCCCACTTTCCAAACTTTTGCAAAAATAATGTAAAGAATATGAAAATTGATGTATGTACCAAATTCTATTTTTATAGCGGTATCAGTTAATTAGATATGGACTTTTCAATATTTCCACCTCCACTCAATATAACTTTTATGAAAAAGTAGGCGTGGTCGCCAAGCGATTTCGTTTATTTTTTACAGCTGAATTTAACACAACATTAGTATGCCCTCTACAAAATTTCGTTATACTAGCATAAACTGTTCTGAAGTTATTAAGAGTCAAAATTTGAAAATTTCTTCAAATATTTTGATAAAATCGAAAAATTTGATAAAATCGGCCTTAGAACATCTAAATTAATACATATTGCAAATTTTATCATTGTAGCTGCTTCTAATATTCAATTTGTTTCCCTCGTGAAGGGTGGATACCTTGCCGCGGTACGAGGGCTTAAGTCGATAGCCACAGGGCTACGCTGCCCTTGTGATCATAGCTCCGTACGGCACTTCATCACGAGAGCAGCCTAGCCTCTTTGGCGCGACGACAAAGATCTTCCCCCTCCCAATCCAGGGTGTTATGCGAAACCGTGCCCATTGGACGTTTGCAGCCGGGAGACAAATCGTGGCTGTATTTGAACGGAGCCTCTCTGATACCGGGTCGCCTCAGAGAGTAAGCATGGGCTTACCGCGGTACGGGGCTCTGCCGCGGCGGACGACACATTTTCCCCTACTCTTCCCTTGACCCTAAGCTGGCCTTGTCCGGCGATGGGTCGTACGAACAAGATGAACTCAAATAACCTAAATAAAAACGAAAAACCTAAAAAACAAACGACGCCAAATTTCACTCCTCAGCAAAGGAGAGCTATGGAGGAGCAGGGGAGAAAGCAACAACAACGACGGAGGACAACCTCCGTTCCACAATCAAGGGGGGGATCGACAGCGATGGCAACTACGAGTCGGTCAACCAACCCTCTATCCAGTAAAATTGACTTGATGGGAGCTAGCACCAGTGCGGTTGCCAACGCAGCTAAGCGGACAACGGCGGATGCTAAACTCCCATCAATCGCTGATATGAAAACCAGTATCTTTACGTCTGTGGCAGCGGTCTCACGACCTGGCCTCGGAGTTAAGGAAGCTGTAACTGAGATTTCGGCAAAAGAGCGACCGCGATGGCAACTACGGGTCCGCACTCCCGGGAGACATCTCCCCGCCGCATCACATACCACGAGAAAAGATTGGCTGCAAAGATCCTGAAGAGGTATGAAGGGGTACCGCAGGAATCGCTGTCACCGAATTCCAGTAAATCGGTAGAGCTAGCGAAAGCTGTGATACCGGATTTCCAAAATTCTTACATGCCAAAGAGGTTAAAAGTTAACCCTTTCAAGCGCCAGAGATCGGACCTGGAGTTAAATCCCCCTCCCAAGCGGCATCAGAATACACCTGGAGCGGGCAAACTAAGCTTTGCTGAGGTAACCAAGGACAGGATCCTTATAGGCGTCCTTGACCGAGGCAGTGACCGTCCGGCCATCCCCAAGGACCGGTGGCGTTACGTGCGAAATGAACTCGGCAACATTCTTCTCAACGTTGCTCCGGAGTTTCCGGGTAGTTCGGCGAGAGTAACGGATGCGGGTTGGCACCAGGGTCAGATTAAATTACTCGCATGTGAGGATGCAAAAACCGTAGCACTGTACAAGGCAGCTGCTTCTAAACTGGGTGAAGTCTACAAGGGCGCAAAAATAGAGGTCGTCGACTGGAAGGACATTCCAGCTCGTCCAAGGGCAAGGGCGTGGATTCCGGCCATCCCTGACGAACCCGAGAGAATTCTCGGGATGCTACGGCTAATGAATCCGTCCCTGCCAACGCATGACTGGAGTGTCAATCTGGTCGGGGATGCGGTAGGGCCCGACAGACAGGTGGTGTTCACCATGAATAAAGAGTCAATCGAGCCCCTCAAATGGTGCAATGGCCTAGTACACTACAGCGTAGGCCAGATCGTTATCCACGTATATCGTGGTGATGCTCAGCGCGCTGCCTTCTCGGCTGCTCCGGGGGAACCGGAAAACGAATTACCAGAAGAGGAAGCGGAGGATTCCGATGCGGAAAGCATCGTCCCTTGGCGATAGTGCTGTGAACAACTCGGAGATGGAGGACAGCCTACAGGACGAGGAAGTCCTGGACGTCACGGTGGTAGCAGCCAACGCTGAGCGATTAACATCTAACGCTACAGGCAGCAGGACTCCTGCAACGCCATATCGGGCAGTTAATCGGAACAACTCGTCGTTGATAGGCAACCTACGGGATGGGGCAAACCTCGACGACATGGGGACGGCAGGGAAGTCTGTGCGCTCTCATGTTGGTGGTGCTTCAGATTAATCTGCACAAATCTAAAGTGGTTCGGCTGCTTTAAGTAGTCGTCTTTCTAAAGGCGACGTGGATGTGGTCCTCATCCAAGAACCCTGAGTCAATAGCTCGAGAATCTGCGGATTGGGGACTAAGGGCTTCAAGCTCATGCGAGCCAGCGAGGAGAGCAAAGTCAGAACGTGTATTTTGGTCAAGTCTGAGTTGAACTCCTTTCTCCTACCTAACTACACCAATGGTGATATTACCGCTATCAGTCTAACGGTCGACAGCACCCGCCTGACGGTGGCGTCGGTCTATATGCCCTACGACGCCGAAGAACCCCCACCACACACGGAGCTGAAAGACCTGGTGTCAAAATTCTGCACGGGTAATCTTATTATTGGAGCGGACGCTAGTGCTCACCATGTCCAATGGGGAGCTCCGATATCAATGCCAGGGGCGAGTCTCTGTTTGATTACCTCTTAACAACCAACCTGGTAATTTGCAACGTGGGTAATGAGCCTACTTTTATCACTAAGACCCGCAGGGAGGTCATAGACCTCACTATCTGTAGTGGAGGCGCTTATGAGTGGGTCAGAAAATGGCGGGTTCTGGAAGAACATTAATTCTCCGCCCACCGCTACATAAAAATGGTTCTAGACTTTATTGTAGAACAACCAATCATGAAGCGCAATCCACGTAACACCAATTGGCAGTTACACAATGAAATATTAGACAGAGACCTGCCAGTACTGCCCTCACAAGCCTCCTCATCAGTAGAGGAGCTGGAGGATCTTGTTACTACATTTACATCGGCGCTCTCAAATGCTCTAGGACAGGCTTGTCCAGTGCCAAAACCACGCGGTAAACACAGGCCACATTGGTGCTCCTACGATTTGGACACGCCGCGCAAATCATGCCGGAAACAATTTAACAAGGCCAAGAGCCTCGGCTCTGAGCTTCACTGGCACGAATATAAAGCTAAACTAAGGGCCTACAAAAAAGCTCTGAGACAGGCGAAGAGGACCTCGTGGAGAAATTTCTGCACTGGTGTCGAAAAGGTCGACGACACAGCGAGACTTAGATGAGTCCTCTCGAAAAATCAAACAGCCATCAGCTATTTGCGAAAAGATGAGGGATCCTGGACCAGCACGGAAGAGGAAACCCTTGAGCTGCTCTTGAATACACATTTTCCGGGGAATCTGCATAACGCACCACTAGCACCTGCAACAAACCTGGCAGTAAATATACTCATCACTGAGGAAAGGGTAAGGTGGGCAGTTAAGAGCTTTGAACCGTATAAGGCTGCCGGGCCGAACGGGATTATCCCCGCGCAACTTATAAACACGTTGGAGACATCAGCTAAATGGCTGGCATTTCTCTTCACAGCCTGCCTGGCTCTCAACCACATTCCGGGCTCGTGGAGAAGCGCCACGGTAGTGTTTATCCCAAAACCTTTGAGAGGATACTAAGCGACTACCTTTCAACGACTATTGATAGCAACCTTATCTCTAGCTATCAGCATGCATACACCAAGAGTAAATCAACAGAAACTGCTCTGCACAGCCTAGTATCTGTCATTGAGAAATCGCTGTGTGAAAAGGACTACTGTCTCGTGGCCTTCTTAGACATTGAGGGGGCTTTCAATGATATAAGCCCGGAGGCGATCAACTCCGCTCTAACTAATCTGGGTGTAGATAGACCTCTAAGTGGTTTAATTGACTTACTTCTAAGACGAAGGAAAATAGCTTCTTCACTTGGTACGGTTGAGTTATCACGCTATGTCACAAGGGGAACGCTCCAGAGTGGTGTTCTTTCCCCGCTTTTATGGAACCTCACTGTCAACTCGTTGCTACGTGATACAAGCTGGGGGGCGGGAAGATAGTGGCATACGCAGACGATTTAGCTATTGCATTCAGGGGCATGTTCCCACAAACACTGTGTAACCTGATGCAAGTAGCACTGCGAGAGGTTTCGAGGTGGTCCTCTCGCTGCGGACTTAGTATCAACCCGGGGAAAGTGGAACTTGTCCTCTTCACCAACCGGTACAAAATACCGCCACTAAGCCTACCAGAACTAGATGGCACCCGCCTGGGCTTGTCGGATAAGGCCAAGTTTCTAGGCATAGTTCTGGACAGGAAATTGAATTGGAAGGAGAATGTTCTTCAGCGCCAGAAGAAAGCTTGCATCGCTCTTTACACATGCAAAAGAGCCATTGGCAAAAAATGGGGGCTCAGTCCTAGAGTATTCAGTTGGATCTACACGGCCATCATTCGCCCAATCATGCTGTAAGGAGTCGTCGTATGGTGGCCTGCGCTGAGCAAGGCAACATACCTGAATCTGTTGCGGAAAGTCCATAGATCCAATATGATCTGTATAAGCGGTGCGCTAAGGACAACGCGCAACGAAGCCCTCCAGGTCATTCTGGGCATTTTGCCACTTGATCTGGAAGGGTTTCGGTCAGCGGCGGCATCAGCTCTGCGTCTAAGAGAAACCTCCAGTTGAGGTGCGGGTACTATTGGATACTCCAATATTCTGGAATCTTACAGCTTTCTCCCTCTAAGCACAGATCGTTGTGCGACCACTACAGTCGGCGATAGCTGTTTCAAAATACACATTCCCAGCAGAGAAGACTGGGAGAGGACGGATTGGTGTCACGGAACAAATGGAGGCACTTCCATATACACCGACGGCTCGAAGTTGGACGGCAGAGTTGGAGGAGGGGTTTATTCAAGGGATTTGGACCTTGAACTCTCCTTCAGACTACCTGATCATTGTAGCGTCTTCCAGGCGGAAGTCTCGGCAATCCTGGACGCCGCGGCCTGGTTAAGCAAACGTGTTGTCGGAGAAGATATCGCTATTTTCAGCGATAGCCAAGCGGCAATCAAATCCCTTGGCCCATACATACGCTCAACTGTCGTCGATCTCTTCAGGAGATGGCCCAACAGAACCGCGTAAATATGGGTCCCGGGACATAGGGACATTGAGGCAAACTGTAAGGCAGACGAGTTTGCCAGGCAGGGCTCGACCAAGCAGGTTCTTCAGGATAAAGAGCGCTTAGGTATGCCGTTTGCCACATGCAAACTAATGCTGAAGGAGCACACACTCCGTCAAGCCAACGAAAGATAGCTGCAATCCCCAGGGTGTCGGATATCGAAACAAACCTGGCCAAAATGGGATCTTAAAAGGTCTAGACGCATTTATGCCCTAACTAGGAGGGAAATCTGCATATTTATAGGAGTATTAACCGGTCACTGCCTCATTGGTAGGCATGCAGAAAGGCTAGGTGTACCCTACCGACGATGCTGCAGGAGTTGCAAAGATGATGAGGAGGAGGAAACAGTGGAGCACCTTATCTGCAACTGTCCGGCTTTAAGCGGCGCCAGAACGCGCTTTCTGGGAGTTCAGGTCCTGGATAGCCTAAGCCAGAGCGCGGAACTGGACATAAAGGACTTGATGGGTTTCATAAAGTCATCTAAGTGGTTCGAGGAGGAGTAACGGTGTCGGTTTTAGGAGTGTCAGTCCCGGGATTCTGCTATGTGGAAAATCCCAACAACTCAGGGATTTTCCATATGGCTGGGTCCCGGGACTGACTTTCCTTGTGTTGGTGGTATCACAACGGGCCTTTCAAAACTGGCCTATGTGTGCTTCTGCGGCAGCCACTTGAACCTAACCTAATATTCAATTAACCCGTTTTATACATTTTTCGAAATTTTCGATAACGAAAAAAGGGGCGTGGTTATGGTCCCATTTTCAATACCAATCTATTCTGAACACAAATAAGTACGCATGCCGTATTTGGTGAAGATATCTTAATATTTCCTCAAGTTATCGTGTTAACGGACAGACGGACGGACATGGCTCAATCAAATTTTTTTTCGATCCTGATCATATTGATATATGGAAGTCTATATCCATCTCGATTCCTTTATACCTGCACAACCAACCGTTATCCCAACAAAGTTATAATACCCTGTGTACAAGTACAGCTGGGTATAAAAAACGTGTGTAGCCAGTACATGTGAAAGAAGTTAACTTCTTAAGTTCAGAAATAACGAAATATGAATAAGATGTATTCGAGAATGGTTTAGATTCACAATATCTTACTTCCGGGAAGTGGACCAGGGAAACGATCCATTCGAATATATCCTATATGTATGGTGCGTTTTCCTTAAAATTTGGGTAGAATTCGGCCTAAATTAACAGGGGCCAATACGAATGGGATATAGAGGAAGAGGGCGTGGTGGAAGGAAAGAGGGAAATGAAGTGCAAAAAGGAGGGAGATAGGAAAGAGAGTTGTACGAAGATAGATATGAAGACTAGGTGGCAAGCCTGCTTGAAATTTAAATATTTGGAACACGGTCGCAAATACCTTTCACTTGATGCCCATATAGGCATATCTTGCTCAATATTAAAATAAAAAATTGATAGGTGGCAACCCTGTGAACCGCCCCAAGTGGCAACCGCCATGTATATAGTCTTACAGCTCTCTTCTGTGCACTTGACAAATTCACCACATTGTTTATTTGTCAAGTTTGATTATTTATCAAGTATTTTCTATTCTGTGTCAAAATTAAAAAGCTCTTTGGTTGACAAATAGTCAATATGTCAAACGGTCTTGGTAATTAAATTTCGCGCTAAAATTACGTTATTGTGTGTACAAATGGAAGAAAATATATTACTTTTACTGTTATTGTGGGAAGATGAGGAAAATGAGGAACATAGAGATCGCGCAAGGTCTTTAAAATCCTTAAGGGATGTCAGTAATCCATTTTCCTTAAGTGAAAACGTGTTCGTTCAAAATTTTCGTTTGACCCGTTCATTGTGCCGTCGCCTTATTGATGACTTGGAACCGCACGATGACCAACAAACCTCCTTGCCAATAACTATCCGCGTTCTGTCGGTATTGAACTTCTTTGCTAATGAATCTTACCAAACATGCGTGGGCAACAATCACACTATACCAATGAGCCAGGCGTCTTTTTCCAGAAGTTTGAAGGCTGTGTCAAAACTAATTGTGAGGGTTAAGGGCAATGAAATCGAGTTTTCCCGCACAGTCGAAGAAGAGAATATTGTTAAAACAGGGTATGTGTGCAAATGAAATTTTCAGATAAATTTTTAAAGAAAATCTTTGTACTATTTAAGGTTTTTCCGGAAATTCGGCATACAAAGTCCAATAGGTGCAATTGATTGCACCCACATTGCCATTGTTGCTCCGCCTTCTAATAATGTGGAGCGTCCGTTAAGCCAATACCTAAACCGAAATGGTTACTACAGCATTAATGTTGAAGCGGTACTTTCTACCTTTTTTTTTTTTAAAAATCGTTACAATTTATTAAATTTATTTTTTTCAAGGTATGCGATCCTCGCTTGTGTTTTACATTTCTAAATCCCAACTCTCCAGGATCGACAAATGACTCAGGCAACTTCTGACCTACGCGAGTATTTGATACGCAAGCATAACGCCAGTTTAACTTCTAACCAATGGGAATCATGGCTCATTGGAGATCAAGGATACCCTTTGGAACCATGGCTTCTCACACCAGTTGCAAACCCATATACCACGAAAGAACGAAAGTTTAATAAGATACATGCATCTGGAAGATACGGTTTAGGTGCTTGCTTAAGCATCGAGTGCTACATTATTCTCACGAAAGAGCTGCTGCTATTATTACGAGCTGCGTCATATTGCACAACATCATGACAAAAACTGGTATGGCCCCAGAGGACGTAGATCTCGTTGAAGATGATCATGAATTCCCAAAAGATCTAAATGACGCTACTCAGTATACCCGCGAGGGAGAGAGAACACGGTCGAGATACATATCAACTCTTAATGCCATTTTCGACTTTATATTTTTGAAAGTATGGATACGAACTCCGAAAGCTTAAGGTTCATGGTTTGGAAATGATGCTCCAGTGTAGAAGAAATTTGGACGGCTCTAAAGAACACACAAACACAAGCTTGTGGGCGTGCAGAGCCCTTCATTAAAGTACGTTTATATTCCAAAAATTTTACTTGCCTGTATCTATCATTTCAGCTCCTTAATATTTTGCCCCTTCACCTTCCCTTTCTTCCTATTTGTTCGCTTTTCCTTCTCATATCGTTCTTCTCCTTTTTATTTTATCCATATATATACCACTATCACAATCCCTAGCCTTATCCTAAGATCATCAAAATCGTTCAGGCATTTGAATCATATAGACACACACAAGATTTTTATATGTTCATAAATATATCGAGCTCGATATATGTATTCTATATTAAATTTTATTTATAAAAACAAAAAAAAAAAAACAATTTCATAAATGTAACAATAAGAGAAATAATTCATTTCAATAACGCTCACAGCAAAATTAAAATTAAAAATAGTTATATTGCCTCGTAAAATAATGTAGAATATAAAGTTTGACTTTAGGAACTTTTTTATTATGCTTTTACAATGTCGTTTATTATGTTTTATTAAGCTATTGCATAGATTTTATCGCAGGCCTTAGGCGGTAGGAGTGAAATGCAGTGGCGGCGACCGCCGACGGCCTCGCAAAAGGCTTTTAAAGGTAGAAATTGGCTGAAAATTGCATTAGAATTCGTTGATTGCTTAAAAGTAATGCAATAATAAGCAAGTAAGCAATAATCAACAAGTTAAATAAATAGGTCAAATGTAATTCAGCTAAACCAATTGTAAACTTTCCTAGTAACTAAAGATATTAAATAAAGTCAGTCTTGTTGTGACCATTATCAGCGATAGCTCGCTACTTCGGCAAAATTTCGTGTTCTTTTTTAAAAAGTTTGTTTGTACTTCTAAGTACAAGACTGACGCAGTCGGTAGGATTTGTTTAGTTAAATTCAAATCCTGTGATACGAATCGAAAACTTAAAAAACTCGGTAGTAAAGAAAAAATATATTTATCGTCAACTCGGTTTTCAATGCAGAAACGTAAACATTGAATTAACCATTAAAAAGACGAAAGTATAACCAAAAACATTTATCTTCAGTGCAGTAACGTAAATATTGCGAAACCATTGAATAAACAAAAACATTCATCCTCAGTGCAGTAACGTAAACATTTGAAGGACGAAAGTATAACCAAAAACATCCATCTTCAGTGCAGTAACGTAAACATTGCGAAACCATTGAATAAACAAAAACATTCATCCTCAGTGCAGTAACGTAAACATTTGAAGGACGAAAGTATAAATCAATCATTATTAGAAGACGAAACCGACAAAGATCATTCGACGCCGTCGGTATGGCACAAGACCAAGCACAAATGCCACCGGTAGATTTAGTAGAGGAGTTGGCCAGGAGGCAACAGCAATTGGAGCAATTAAGGATGGCTTATTTAGAACTACAATACAACCAAGGGGTAGATAACAATAGTAGATCCAATATATTTAAGGCCATCAACAACTTACCAACATTCACTGGAGTAGGAGAAGTCACAATTAACAGCTTTTTCAGCAGCGTGGAGTACTTCCTAACAACGGTACATAATGAAATACTAAGAAAAGAAGCGGTATGGATATAAATGTCTCAAAAAACATTTATCGAATAGTTCATCTAAACTTCAAACTTTGATATTTATATAATATTATTGAATACTGAAGCATTTACCAAGGGTATTTAAAATTTTCAAAATTCCCATCAATGGGGAAAGGTAGATTGATTAAATAATTTGAGGTTTTTGGGCGATCACGTTTTGACCGATAACTCAGTTATCGATAAATATATCGAAATACATATAGCGAAGTCCAAATGAAACCTGGGGCCATCCCTTTTCGTTTGATACCCATATTGTTGACCAATTTTAAGGCTTTTGACCCATCTCGTTTTCACCGATAACTCAGTTATCGATAAATATATCGAAATATATTGAAGTCCAAATAAAAACTGGGGCCATCCCCTTTAGTTTTATACCCATATTGTGGGGCAATTTTAAGGATTTTTCACCGATAACTCAGTTATCGATAAATTTATCGAAACATATTAACTCCAGATGAAACCTTTCTTTTGATACCCATATTGTGAGGAAATTTTATGGTTTTTTGACAGTCACATTTTCACCGCTAACTTTTGTTTGTTACCCATATAGTAGGGCAATTTTAAAGTTTTTGGGCAATCTCGTTTTCACCGGTAACTCAGTTATCGAAAAATTTATCGAAATATATTGAAGTCCAAATGAAAACTGGGGCCATCACCTTTCGTTTGATACCCATATTGTAGGGCAATTTTAAGTTTTTTGGGCAATCACATTTTCACCGATAACTCAGTTATCGATAAATTTATCGAAATACGCTGAAGTCCAAATAAAACCTGGGGTTTCACCTTTCGTTTGATAACCATATTGTAGGGCAATTTTAAGGTTTTTATTCAATAACATTTTCACCGATAACTCAGTTATCGATTAATTTATCGAAATATATCGAAGTTCAAATGAAACTTGTGGCCATCCCCTTTTGTTTAATACCCATGTTGTGGAAAATTTGAAGGTTTTTTGGGCAATCACATTTTCACCGGTAGCTCAGTTATCGATAAATTTATCGAAATATATCGAGGTCCAAATGAAACCTGGGGCCATTCCCTTTCGTTTGATACCCATATTGTGGGCAATTTTTAGGTTTTTGGGAAATCACATTTCCACCGATAATTCAGCTATCGGTGAATTTATCGAATTATATCGAAGTCCAGTTGAAACCTGGGACCATCTCCTTTCGTTTGATATTCATATTGTAGGGCAATTTTAAGGTTTTTGGGCAATCACATTTTCACCGATAACTCAGTTATCGATTAATTTATCGAAATATATCGAGGTCCAAATGAAACCTGGGGCCATTCCCTTTCGTTTGATACCCATATTGTAAGGTAATTTTAAGGTTTTTGTTCACTAACATTTTCACCGATAACTCAGTTATCGATAAATTTATCGAAATATATCGAAGTCGAAATGAAATCTGGGGTCATCCCCTTTCGTTTGATACCCATATTGTAGGGAAAATTTAGGGTTTTTGAGCAACCACATTTTCACCGATAACTCGGTTATCGATTAATTTATCGAAATATATTGAGGTCCAAATGAAACCTTGGGCCATTCCCTTTCGTTGATACCCAAATTGTAAGGTAATTTTAAGGTTTTTGTTCAATAACGTTTTCACCGATAACTCAGTTATCGATAAATTTATCGAAATATATCGAAGTCCAAATGAAACCTGGGATCATCCCCTTTCGTTTGATACCCATATTGTAGGGAAAATTTAAGGTTTCTGGGCAATCTCATTTCGACTGATAACTCAGTTATCGATAAATTTATCGAAATATATCGAAGTCCAAATGAGACCTGCCACCTTCCAGTTTCGTTTGATGCCCATATTGTATGAAGTTTCTACACCTGTATGCGAAATATCATAAGTTTAGGTCAAGTGTACTCAGAGTTATATGGAAAAACAAAAAAATCTAAAAATAAAAATCTAAATCAAACATCCAAATATCCAAACATCGCTACATTCACATTTATAATATTAGTAAAATTTCAAATTTAAAAGTAAACTCGGTAAATGAACTCATAGTAGAAGTACAAAACATTAAATACAAAAGTGACGAACTTACAGTTTATTTTAGGGGTGACCACTACATAGACCTAACTAACGTGGACAGTCTACTAGTGAATACAATTAAAGAGATGACGCAGGGAACATTATTAGACAAAATATACGAGGAAACGAATCTTAATGCAATTTTAAGGGTTTTAACAAGGAGAAGATTCGAAGATACATGTATCCGACCAGAATATAGGAAGGTATTTAGGGATGATAGGAGATATAATAAACAGTATCCCAACCGGTCAAATAATGTATATCAAAAATTTTTTAAAAATAATTTTCGACAAAATAATGTAAACGCAAATCAAGGGCAAATTCAAAAAAACTATTGAGGTCAATTTAGACAGAGGCAAAGATTTGCAAATTCGGGGCAATCAAAACAGAATCCCAAATTCACTCCAAGAAATAAGGAATCTAACGAAAATAATTCATTTCAAAGAAAACACCAAGATAATAGATCAGGGCAAAGAAGGCAGAACAAAGAACCCATGGAGGTGGACAATATCGAAGTCAATTATCTAAGGGATCAAGGCGCAGGAAACCCCCATTCGAGTTATCGCCAAGATCGTTTTAACGAGGATAGGTAAAGCTCAGGAGAACCGGGAGATAATTATAGGGAAGAAATAAATAATACCATTTTTTTGCGAGACAGCCTCGGAATCCTTACCCAAAAAAATAATAGCTATAAAAACTAAAAAAAACGTAGCTCTGATAGACACAGGAGCAACACTAAGCTTAATGAATAGCAACATAAAAGATTTCGAAATAAAAAGTTCAAAAGACCCAATCACGTTTAGTACTTTAACAAATAAAGATACTATTAGGTATGAAGTTCATACAGAAGCCCCTGAAGAATTCAATTTGCCGGAAAATGCTCGAGTAAGGTGGAAAATTACACCTTTAACAGGAAGAAAATATGATTTTATTATAGGTTTTGATATTCTAAACTATCTAAATGCAATCCTAAATGTCGAAGAAGGAAAATTAATCCTTAATAACAAGGAATCGCTAATCTTACTAATATTATAAATGTGAATGTAGCGATGTTTGGATATTTGGATGTTTGGATGTCCAGACGTTTACTTCTGTTGCTCAATAACGTGAGAATGGCAATACGGATTTTGTTGAAATTTGGTAGGCAGGCAGCTAATAGTCTGGAAGGAGGTATAGGCTATTTTTTTTTTATTAATTTTGGGGGATCCGGCCGTGCTAGGGACCGATACTTTTGGATTTTTTTGTTTTTCCATATAACTCTGTAGAAACTTCGAACAATATGGGTATCAAACGAAACTGGAAGGTGCCAGGTCTCATTTGGACTTCGATATATTTCGATAAATTTATCGGTAACTGAGTTATCAGTCGAAATGAGATTGCCCAGAAACCTTAAATTTTCCCTACAATATGGGTATCAAACGAAAGGGGATGACCCCATTTTCATTTGGACTTCGATATATTTCGATAAATTTATTGATAACTGAGTTATCGGTGAAAATGTTATTGAACAAAAACCTTAAATTACCCTACAATAAATTACTTTACAATATGGGTATCAAACGAAAGGGAATTGGTCCAGATTTCATTTGGACCTCAATATATTTCGATAAATTAATCGATAACTGAGTTATCGGTGAAAATGTGGTTGCTCAAAAACCTTAAATTTTCCCTACAATTTGGGTATCAAACCAAAGGGGATGACCCCATTTTCATTTGGACTTCGATAAATTTATCGATAACTGAGTTATCGGTGAAAATGTTATTGAACAAAAACCTTAAATTACCCTACAATATGGGTATCAAACTAAAGGGAATGGATGGCCCCAGGTTTCATTTGGATCTCGATATATTTCGATAAATTAATCGATAACTGAGTTATCGGTGAAAATTTTATTGAATAAAAACCTTAAAAATGCCCTACAATATGGGTATCAAACGAAAGGGCATGGCTCAGGTTTCATTTGGACTTCGACATTTTTCGATAAATTGATCGATAACTGAGTTATCGGTGAAAATGTGATTGCCCAAAAACCTTAAAATTGCCCTACAATACGGGTACTAAACGAAAGGGGATGGCTCCAGGTTTCAATTGGACTTCGATATATTTCGATAAATTTACCGATAGCTGCGTTATCGGTGGAAATGTGAATCAAACGAAAGGGGATGGCTCCAGGTTTCAATTGGACTTCCAAATTTTTCGATAAATTTATCGATAACTGAGTTATCGGTGAAAATGTAATTGCCCAAAAATCTTAAAATTGCCCTACAATATGGGTAGCAAACGAAAGGGGATGGCTCCAGGTTTCAATTGGACTTCGATATATTTCGATAAATTTACCGATAGCTGAGTTATCGGTGAAAATGTGATTGCCCAATAACTTTAAAACTGCCCTACAATATGGGTACTAAACGAAAGGGGATGGCTCCAGGTTTCAATTGGACTTCGATATATTTCGAAAAATTTACCGATAGCTGAGTTATCGGTGGAAATGTGATTGCCCAAAAACCTTAAAATTTCGCACAATATGGGTATCAAACGAAAGGGCAGGACACCAGGTTTCATTTGGACTTCGATATATTTCGATAAATTTTTCGATAACTAAGTTATTGGTGAAAATGTAATTGCCCAAAAATCTTAAAATTGCCCTACAATATGGGCAGCAAACGAAAGGGGATGGCTCCAGGTTTCAATTGGACTTCGATAAATTTACCGATAGCTGAGTTATCGGTGAAAATGTGATTGCCCAATAACTTTAAAATTGCCCTACAATATGGGTAGTAAACGAAAGGGGATGGCTCCAGGTTTCAATTGGACTTCAATATATTTCGATAACTGAGTTACCGGTGAAAACGAGATGGCTCAAAAGCCTTAAAATTGCCCGACAATATGGGTATCAAACGAAAAGGGATGGCCCCATGTTTCATTTGGACTTCGATATATGTATTTCGATATATTTATCGATAACTGAGTTATCGGTCAAAACGCGATTGCCCAAAAACCTCAAATTATTTAATCAATCTACCTTTCCCCATTGATGGGAATTTTGAAAATTTTAAATACCCTTGGTAAATGCTTCAGTATTCAATAATATTATATAAATATCAAAGTTTGAACTTTAGATGACCTATTCGATAAATGCTTTCTGAGACATTTATATCCATACTTAAAGCCAAAGCAATATTTAACTTTAGAAACCTCACTTTCTATCGATTTCAAGGATATGTATATTAAACAAAATTTTGGAAAACCGTTTTTCAATACATACTATTTTTTCAAAACTCTAGGAACTTAGACAAATAATTGATTTTCCAACAGTTTTTTATTTGACCAATCTACATAACTTGGTGAACTTCGACGACCGAATTTTTATCTAAAATCTTGAAAGGGTATATACTAGTATTATATAAATATCAAAGTTTGAAGTTTAGATGACCTATTTGATAAATGCTTTCTGAGACATTTATATCCATACTTAAAGCCAAAGCAATATTTAACTTTAGAAACCTCACTTTCAATCGATTTCAAGGATATGTATATTAAACAAAATTTTTGAAACCGTTTTTCAATACATACTATTTTTTCAAACCTCTAGGAACTTAGACAAATAATTGATCTTCCAACAGTTTTTTATTTGACCTATCTACCTAACTTGGTGAACTTCGACGAACGAATTTTTATCTAAAATGTTGAAAGGGTTCTTCGCAGGGGCGGGCAAGGCCGCGGATATATACTAGTTTTAAATAAACTAAATCATTTAAACCCAGAAGAATATGAGGCAGTTATCAAAATTCTAAAACGTTTTAAAAATTTATTATTTAAAGAGGGCGATAAGCTAACAAATACTACATCACTGCAACATGAAATAAAAACAACTACAAACGAACAAATCAATTCAAAGTTATATAGGTACCCCCCACAACATGAATAAGAAGTTAGGAGACAAATAAAAGAAATGTCAGAACAGGGTATTATAAGAAAAATTAAATCAAAATATTCGAGCCCACTTATTGTAGTACCGAAAAAAATTGACAACTCTAGTAAAAAGAAATATCGGTTAGTAGTAGATTATAGAAAATTAAATGAGGTCGCAATAGATGACAAATATCCATTACCATATATCGATACAATCCTAGATAAATTAGGAAGGGCTCAATACTTTACTACAATGGCCTTAGCAAAAGGGTACCATCAAATATTAGTAAAAGAAGAAGATAGAGAAAAAACAGCATTTGTCACTCCGCACGGATTATATGAATTCATAAGGATGCCATTTGGTTTAAAAAATGCTCCAACCACATTTCAAAGGCTCATGAATGAGATCCTAAGAGAATATATTAACAAAACTTGTGTCGTATATTTAGATGACATATTAATATTTAGTACTTCCTTACGAGAACATGTCAAAGCAGTTACGGAAATCTTTAGTGAACTAGAGAAAAACAAGTTAAAAATTCAGGAAGATAAATGTAATTTTTTTAAATAAAAAAAGAGACAGAGTTTTTAGGACACATTTTAACTGATGAATGAATGAAACCCAATCCCAATAAAATAAAAATTATAGAGGGATTAGAATTGCCACGAACAGAGAGGCAAATTAAAAGTTTTCTAGGAGTTACAGGATACTACAGAAAATTTATTAAAGACTATGCTAAAGTAGCTGAACCACTTACTAAATATTTGAAAAAGGGTGTAAGGATTAACACCAAAGATTCTACATATATTGAAGCGTTCGAAAAACTTAAAAATTTAATTAAATCTCATCCAATACTTCGATTTCCGAATTTCGAAAAGAAATTTACATTAACAACCGATGCATCAAATTATACATTAGGGGCGGTACTATCCCAAGAAGGACACCCAGTTTGTTTTGCATCAAGAACACTTAATAATCATGAAAGAAATTATTCAGCAACGGATAAAGAATTTCTGGCAATCATCTGGAGTGTAGCATATTTCAGACCTTATCTTTACGGTAGGAAATTTAAAATTTTAACTGATCATCAACCAATAAAATATCTACATTCAAAATACAAAGGGAAAGACATATCTCCTAGACATCAAAGATGGCTGTTAAAACTAGGAGAGTATGATTGTGAAATAGAATATTTAAAAGGGAAGGAAAATCAGGTAGCTGATTTTCTAAGTCGATTACAAAATGAAAATGAAGTAAACGAAAAAGAGAAGTCGATTTCAGAAATATGGAAGATGATTGTTCCGATCTGAATATAATCGATAACATAGAGGATAATGTAACAATTGCTACTATAAATTCCGCGGAAGAAAATTTAGGTGACTATTTTCCTATCAAAGAAGAAATCGTAAATAAATATAAAATGCAAATGGGTGTTTCCAGCGTTACGGACGTTCCATGCTGGCACATTATTTTGAGTATAAAACCTATAGTAGGCTTTGGATCAGAATGATTTTTTTTTTCATATAGAGCCTTTATATCAATCTATCTATGCCCTCTAAAACATTTTTCTAAAAATGACACATTACCACTGTAGAAGGATCTAAAGTTGACGTTCGGACGTTCCTAAATCGTACCTCATATTTGAGGTGGTTTCTAATTTCCCTAAAATTCTGCGAATTGGTTGATGCTACAAAAAAATGGTGTATGTACGATTTACAGAGGAATAAACAAGGACTGTGACTGCATTAAAGTTATGTTGCCATATACGGGTTTTATTGGAGTAATATCGGTTTTAATTTTGTTCGGACGTTCCCGTTCGGACGTTCCAATTTTTTCTTTGAAAGAAAACACAGCTTTTTCATATCAAAACAAATGTTGAGCACATATTTTATTGCAATTAACTCATTAATTCGGAATTCACATTAGTTGAACGTTCTGAGAACTAAATACTACTACTAATAGAGTATAGTGGTGATAAACATAACAAAAAACTTATGTAAGTACTAGCAAAATTTAATATGAATAACAAAGGTATTTTAAATATGGTGTTGGTTAGATGCCGCCGTACGTCCGGCATTAATATGATGTCCATTTTCGCATGAGAAACTGTGTAATGTTTGAAGCGCTGGTATTTGTTTTACTTTAAGCCATCGCTCTTGCAAGGATTTTGAAAACTCATCGATATCCTTTGAATTCTCGTGCAGTATATTAATTCCTTTTATGCTATTTTTGGCACACTTATAAAAATCGAATGCGCTTTTTAATATTATATTTTGCGTACGTACTATTTCCCACACTTTCCTTTTTACAACTGCACCCACCCCATCAACCGCGCCCTTGCCGTGCGACGAAGCAAAAAAATTCCATTCAAACGTCCTTATATTTAGTTCTTGAATTAAGTTTGGAATACTTCTTAAAATAAATTTGTTTTTAAATTGACTGGTACAGCCGTCAGAAAATATCAATAAATTGTTAATAACAAACTTTTGTTTTAAGCGTTGAACTATTTGTGTCAGGAAGTAATAAGTATCATCTTTGTTATGAGAAAGTTTATCAGTAACTATAGCAAATGACTCTGTTTTTTCATACATCTATATAACGCACGTGAAGAGCGTTACCTGATTATAACTAAAATGCGCTGCCTGAACTTCATTTTGCGAGCTAAGCCTATAGTTTTCTGCAAAATCCATTTGCATAACAACATCTCCGACTTGAACGTTTGCTTTTTTCGTTTCAAAATATTTTTGCTGTGACTTCTTTACAAAATAATGCAACTTGAAGCTTGCTAACTTTGACTGCAACTCAGAAACCAAAGCATCTAAGGAACCTTCGCTTTGATTTAAAACAACACGGTTTTCGATCTTCGCCCATTGCTTCCAGCGTATAATGTCACTTAACTTTTCATACATATTCATCGTTATTAAATCATCTTTTATATTAATTTTGCATCTGTTACATGCACTGGTCATGCAGTCTTCGTTGTTCGTATCGCAGCAAATTTTTAATAAAAATGGATCGATTGTTCTTGGTATTTCTTCAATTACACTGTGCAAGGCTTCTAATATAAACACCATATTCGCGTGATATTGGCAAACACACATATAGTGGGGCATATCCCTGGAAAGCAGAACGTCTTTTGGTCGAAACTCATAAAACTTTGTTTTGCTAATTGTGTGATATTTGTATTCTTTTTTAAATACTTCGTACGCTTCACCTACAGTAAGGATCATATAGCGCTTTGCTACTGGACTTCCACTTTTGTTCAAAATCGTATCTTTTCTCCCAGACGATTGCACGGAGATATCGTCCCGCCTAAAAAAATTTTCAAGGATCTGCAATAATTCATTTCCAGGATATTGGTCTTTTCCGCGATTAATCTCTTTTTCTTCGAAATATTTATTGCATAAAGCCCTTAAAATTTCTTTTTTACTTTCAAGTGATTTAGGCAGGCCTTTTTCTGCTTTATTTAGGGCCTTACAAAAAGATTGCCTA
Source organism: Campiglossa producta (assembly GCA_964058755.1). Classification (NCBI taxonomy): domain Eukaryota; kingdom Metazoa; phylum Arthropoda; class Insecta; order Diptera; family Tephritidae; genus Campiglossa; species Campiglossa producta. The sequence continues at coordinate 206,440 of CAXKVI010000013.1, forward strand.
CATTTATACTCTCCCAAGGCTACACCACTTTTCTCGCGTTTGCACTTTTCAGTGAATGCCTGCTTTCGTTTTGAAGCCGCAGCTTGGAGCATTCTTACCTTCTTAGGGTTTTTTTAATGTTTTTCCGGAATACCTTTTTTCTCTCTCTCTCTCTCTTTTTGAAATCCTTCCACTTTTTATCGTCTTTCATAAGGTTTTTCCTCCACTTCTTAGCCCTTTGAGCCGAATTCATTGCAAACAATTTTCTCAAGAAAAATTATTTTTGCGCTCGGACGTTCCAATGTTTGATATACTTACACTCAGGAATCCTTCCGACTTTGGAAAAAAAATTTACGCTACCCGAGAGAGCTCCAAAAACTGTGTTAAGCGAGAAAAAAATTTGAATAAAAACAAAAAGCCGTGTATGTTTTTTTTTACTACAAAGTAAATTTTGCGTCCGAACGCTCGAAAAAAACACTACTTTTGAATTTACTTTATACAAAATCTGAAGTATTTAGCAAATGTAACTATTATAATCTTGAAAGGTCTGACTTTGGGCTAAGTACTTGTAAAGGCTTTTTTTTACAGGCGCTTTTGTTGCGAATTTACAGATGTATTTCGGGAGTCATATATACTGAACTAAAAAAAAAATTTAGATGCTTGTCTGAAGCATGTAAGTTTTGTAAGTAGCGGTGTTCCAATGTCTATAAAATTTTGTGGCGTGAACAAGGAAATACGTACCTATTAGGGATGTCATCCCGGGATCCCGGGATCCCGAAATCCCGGGATCCCGACCCCTTTTAAGCTCCCGAAAATCCCGGGATTGTGTTCCAGCAATCCCGGGATTTTCGGGATGTGAGAAAAATCCCTCTTGTATAGCAAAGAAACCACACTGAAATTTGGGTTAGCGTTTACAACACTGTTGACGTAGAAATCAGCTGGTTTCATTGTTATTTTTGCGCGAATAATTGATTGATGAATAATAAGAATAATTAAATATGACTGAAAAGCCGTCCACTTCAGGTAAATATAGATATATTTATAACTTCGGTGAAGTGGAATACCTCGCACTCATCCATTTTTATACGAAGTATTTCATTTTCATTAAATAAAGAATCACTGTAATGAAATTGAAATTTATTTCGTACAGGTTTTGTTGCACATAAAACAAAGGCGGAAGAGGAGTCTTCCGTGTGGTTCTATTTTTTAGTTGCGCGCGACAACGACGAGTCAGCTCAGTGCAAAAAATGCAGTCAAATATTATTAACGAAAGGTGGCTCAACAAAAGGGCTGCACACGCATTTGAAAAAACATAATATTGTTGTGTGCCGTAAAACAAAAGCTCCAGAAGCCAATCCTGTACCTTGTAAACAGCAAAAGTTGCATAAATTTTTTAGTAATAAAACGGAGAGGAGTATGGAAGCTGTTTTAGCTAGGATGACGGCTGTTGATGGTTTTGCTTTTTCAGCTTTCACCAAATCACAAGATCTACGCGATGTAATGCGAGGTAATGGCTTCGATTTACCAAAATCCAGAAACACTATACAAAGTATTGTACTCAACTATTACGAAAATATTAGAGTAGGATTTTTACATGAAATTGAAAAGCTCGTAAAAGAAGGTGAAAAATTTTGCGTAGTTTTTGACGAATGGACATCTGTGTCAAACAAACATTTTATGAACGTTAATATCTTTGCGGCATCTAAATTTTGGAACTTGGGTCTTGTTTTTTTTTGACAAAATAAAAAAAGCTTGTGTTTTTAGTTGTTGCTGATTCGAGAATAGCTCGTAAAACGCAATGTTCGTAAAATGTAAGGTATCTTGCTGGCTGGGAAGAGGCGCGCTGAATGTACCAAATTTTTTTTTACTTTTTAATTAATACTTACCATTATTAAACTGTTTAATACATTTATATTAATGTAGGAGTTCAACTACAAAAAAAAACTTTCTATTGAAGTGTGTTATTTTTTTTTATTCAAATGAAATACATTAAAAGTAAATAAAAAATATAAGGGATAAATAAATTTAATTAATTTTATTTGTTATTTATTTAAAAATTGACAGTTTCACAAACATTTTCTCCAGTCTTTTTGAAGCAAACCTGTTAGAAATAACGAATCCCTAATCCCGGGACTAATCCCGGGATCCCGGGATTTGTAAAAGCATATCCCGAAAATCCCGGGACGGCCAAAACCCGAAAAATTGACATCCCTAGTACCTATATAATGGTATGAAAAAGATTGACCTCGGTGCATTTTGATATTTTTCTCTTTGGTTGACACATTTTCGGAAACACCCAAATAATCCTAACTAATAATACTACTGAAGAATTGAAAATAATTCACGGAAAAAGGCAAATCTTTATAGCGGAAAATGATTTTGAAAATATGGGCAATATATTTAGAAGGTATATCAAGAAAGGAAATGTAGGAATATTTTCTGAGCTCAACGAGCACAAATATAATATAGTACAGGAAAAATTAATTTCTATGGCGCATAATCATAGTCCTGAGTTAGTGTACACTTTAGTAAAAGTAATACTAAAAAATTTAAGTGCACTTCTTTTTTAAGTATATCATAGTCAGTTTAGCGCCATGCTCTACCGAGTAGCAATGGTAACGCAGTTCTGTATAAAAATGGTAATGCAGTGCGCCACAGTAGCCTAGCGGTTAAGACGTCGCGGTAGTAAGCGGGAGGTTCGAGTTCGACTCTTGGTAATTTCTTTGATTTTTTATATTTATTTAATTTATGTTTTTAAATAATTAATTTAAATAAATTGCTGTAAATCATGTGTTTGGACGTTGGAGAAACAAAAAAATTGCGAATATGCATGTTAAATAGTATAAAATAAGGTAGAATAAAAAAAAATAAAAAATAAAATGAAGTGAGATGAAATAAAATATTACAAAAATAAATTAAATTAAACAAAATTAAATTATACAAAATGAGCCATAAATGACTTCCATGAGTCATAAATGACTTTTCCTTGAGTAATGAATGACTCTTCCATGAATAGTAAATGACTCTACCGAAAGTTATAAATGACTCTTTCAGAAGCCATAAATGACTCTTCAATGAATCATAGATGACTCTTTCATGAGACATAAATGACTCTTTCATGAGTCTTAAATGACTCTTTCATGAGTCTTAAATGACTCTTTCATGAGTCTTAAATGACTCTTTCATGAGTCTTAAATGACTCTTTCATTGGTCATAAATGACTCTTTCATGAGTCATAAACGACTTTTTCATGAGTCATAAATGACTCTTTCATGAGTTATAAATGACTCGTTCATGAGTCATAATGGCTCTTTCATGAGTCAAAATGAAAATATTCTTTGGCGGAGTCGTTTTTTTTTTTATTTGTTTGTAGCAATTGTTGATATTTAAAAATAAAATTAAAGAAAAAAAAACTTTTTTAAAAATAAGCTTTTATTATTGGTTTATAAAATTAACTAAAAAGTAAAAAATAAATTGACTGTAAAGGAATATAACACTTTATAAGTTCATTGTAACCTTTAAAGATAATTTGGCTTCTTCGTCTGCCACAAAATAATTCCATATTGTACATAATTATATATTTCTAACATTAAAACTTTACACCTAAATTATTAAATCTTCCAGTATATATCACATTCCTAATTTTATTAATAATAGAAGCGTGAAAGGTGTGCCCTATCGACGATGCTGTAGGAGCTGGAAAGATGATGAGGAAGAGGAAACGGTGAAGCACCTCATCTGCAACTGCCCGGCCGCGCTTTTTGGGAGTTCCCTTCCTGGATAGCCTAAACCAGATCGCGGAACTGGACATAAAGGGCTTGATGGCCATCATAAAGTCTTCTAAGTGGTTCGAGGTGAAGTAGCGGTGTCGGTTTAGGAGTGTCAGCCCCGGGATTCTGCTGTGTTTAAAATCCCAACAACTCAGGGATTTTCCATATGGCCGGGTCCCGGGACTGACTTTCCTTGTATTGGTGGTATCACAATGGGCCTTTCAAAACTGCCCTAAGTGTGCCTCTGCGGCAGCCACTTGAACCTACCCTAACCTAGTCTTCGACGGAGAGAACAAAGTGTGTTAGTTTTCTACGCAGAGAAGGAAGTGTATTAGTCTTTGACGCAGAGAACGAAGTGTGTTAGTTTTCGACGCAGAGAACGAAGTGTGTTAGTCTTCGACGCAGAAAACTGAAGTGTGTTAGTCTTCGGCGCAGAAATCTGAACCGAGTTAGTCTTCGACGCAGAGAACGAAGTGTGTTAGTCTTTGACGCAGAAAACTGAAGTGTATGAGTCTTCGACGCAGAGAACGAAGTGTGTTAGTCTTCGACACAGAGAACGAAGTGTGTTAGTTTTCTACGCAGAAAACTGAAGTGTGTTAGTTTTCGACGCAGAGAACGAAGTGTGTTAGGTAGTTTTCGACGCAGAGAATATGATGTATTCGAGAATGGTTTAGATTCACAATATCTTACTTCCGGGAAGTGGACCAGGGAAACGATCCATTCGAAAATATCTTATATATGGTGCGTTTTCCTTAAAATTTGGTACATGGGTAGAATTAGGCCTAAATTAACAGGGGCCAATACGAATGGGATATAGAGGAAGAGTGGCGTGGTAGAAGGAAAGAGGCCAATGAAGAGCAAAAGGGTGGGAAATAGGAAGACTTGGTGGTAAGCCTGCTTGAAATTTAAATATTTGGAACACGGTCGCAAATACCTTTCACTTGATACCCACATCTTGCTGAATATTAAAAAAAAATTGAGATAGGTGGCAACCCTGTGAACCACCCCAAGTGGCAACACATACGCATATAATCTTAGAATGAATCATACTATCTATAATGTCAAACTTTATCCGAATCGGTCGAGCGGTTCCCGAGATATAAGAAAAAAGCCTACGCCTGAAAGTCTGCAACATACGCCTGAAAGTCGGCTACAATTTCTATTTCCGTGCCATAACTTCCGTGTCATCCTCATCCATTTTCTCAAATTTTACTCTCAATCAAAACTTCAAAAAAATCTCGAGTAAACAATTTTTGAACATGCATCCCGAAAATTTTTCTTGAAATGGTTAAGAACTCTATGAACATAAAATGACCCAAAAGTCCCGAACACAATCCCGAAAAGTCCCAAAAACAATACTGCAATGATCCGAAAACAATCCCAAAATTATCACGAAATTATTGAAAAACCAATCCCGAAAAATTCCCGGAATAATCCCGAAAAAGTCCCGAAGACAATCCCGTCTTCGACGCAGAGAACGAAGTGTGTTAGTCTTCGACGCAGAAAACTGAAGTTTGTGAATCTTCGACGCAGAGAACGAAGTGTGTTAGTCTTCTACACAGAGAACGAAGTGTGTTAGTAGTAGTTAAATAGGAAGACTTGGTGGTAAGCCTGCTTGAAATTTAAATATTTGGAACACGGTCGCAAATACCTTTCACTTGATACCCACATCTTGCTCAATATTAAAAAAAAAATGAGATAGGTGGCAACCCTGTGAACCACCCCAAGTGGCAACACATACGCATATAATCTTAGAATGAATCATACTATCTATAATGTCAAACTTTATCCGAATCGGTCGAGCGGTTCCCGAGATATAAGAAAAAAGCCTACGCCTGAAAGTCTGCAACATACGCCTGAAAGTCGGCTACAATTTCTATTTCCGTGCTATAACTTCCGTGTCATCCTCATCCATTTTCTCAAATTTTACTCTCAATCAAAACTTCAAAAAAATCTCGAGTAAACAATTTTTGAACATGCATCCCGAAAATTTTTCTTGAATTGGTTAAGAACTCTATGAACATAAAATGACCCAAAAGTCCCGAACACAATCCCGAAAAGTCCCAAAAACAATACTGCAATGATCCGAAACAATCCCAAAATTATCACGAAATTATTGAAAAACCAATCCCGAAAAATTCCCGGAATAATCCCGAAACAATACCGAAAATATCCGAACACAATCCCGAAAAAGTCCCGAAGACAATCCCGTCTTCGACGCAGAGAACGAAGTGTGTTAGTCTTCGACGCAGAAAACTGAAGTTTGTGAGTCTTCGACGCAGAGAACGAAGTGTGTTAGTCTTCTACACAGAGAACGAAGTGTGTTAGTTTTCTACGCAGAAAACTGAAGTGTGTTAGTTTTCGACGCAGAGAATGAAGCGTGTTAGGTAGTTTTCGACGCAGAGAATATGATGTATTCGAGAATGGTTTAGATTCACAATATCTTACTTCCGGGAAGTGGACCAGGGAAACGATCCATTCGAAAATATCTTATATATGGTGCGTTTTCCTTAAAATTCGGTACATGGGTAGAATTAGGCCTAAATTAACAGGGGCCAATACGAATGGGATATAGAGGAAGAGTGGCATGGTAGAAGGAAAGAGGCCAATGAAGAGCAAAAGGGTGGGAAATAGGAAAGAGAGTTGTACGAAGAAAGATAGGAAGACTTGGTGGTAAGCCTGCTTGAAATTTAAATATTTGGAACACGGTCGCAAATACCTTTCACTTGATACCCACATCTTGCTGAATATTAAAAAAAAAAAAAATGAGATAGGTGGCAACCCTGTGAACCACCCCAAGTGGCAACACATACGCATATAATCTTAGAATGAATCATACTATCTATAATGTCAAACTTTATCCGAATCGGTCGAGCGGTTCCCGAGATATAAGAAAAAAGCCTACGCCTGAAAGTCTGCAACATACGCCTGAAAGTCGGCTACAATTTCTATTTCCGTGCCATAACTTCCGTGTCATCCTCATCCATTTTCTCAAATTTTACTCTCAATCAAAACTTCAAAAAAATCTCGAGTAAACAATTTTTGAACATGCATCCCGAAAATTTTTCTTGAAATGGTTAAGAACTCTGAACAAAAGTCCCGAACACAATCCCGAAAAGTCCCAAAAACAATCCTGCAATGATCCGAAAACAATCCCAAAATTATCACGAAATGATTGAAAAACCAATCCCGAAAAATTCCCGGAATAATCCCGTCGTTCTTAAATACCTTCGTGAATTATTCACGCCACATATGCATACGTATATGAAGATGAACGACAAGAAGTACGTTCATATATAGATTCGAGAAGGCATTTATGAATGATGCAATCATGAACGTGAAAGGTGTGGATTTTTTATATGTTCTTATTCACGAACGCGAATACAAATTTTTTTTAATGTTCATGTTCGTGAATGCGAATGCGAAAGAACGTACTTGAATCTTCATAAATGAATAATTCCGAACCGTGGTTTTTATATTGTTTAGTTTGTTGAATTCAACTCTGCAGCGATATATGCGAGAAGAGGTTAGCCGCTCTCCTCCAGCGTCTAAGTCGCCGCAGAATTGAAAAAAATACTTGACCAGAGGAATTTCTGGTATTGGTCTTTAAAGCATAATGTAAGTTTTCCATTTTGCTGTGCCAAACGAAAAGGTTAACTTTGACAGTAGGTAATTTTGACATATGAAAAACGCAAGTGCGAAAAATGTCAACAGAACATGCACCGCTGTGCTCACATTATTGGCTGCCAAAATTTACAATTTTCGGCTTTGTGTTGATCGGTATTTGTTTTCGTCAGTGTAAAATGAGGTGAACAAATTTCCTATGGTGAACGAATATTTGCCATTTTGCTGTGCCAAACGAAAAGTTAAATTTTGACAGTAGTTAATTTTGACGTATCGAAAAAGCACGTGCAAAGCAAATATTCTGTGAATATATTTTCAATTAAAGTGGTTTTCAGCATTTATTTTGATTTGTTTTGGCTCTCTCTTATATTTTAGTGTTTAATAACGCGTGTGCGCAAATATAATAATACCCATTTTTATACCCAGCGTACTAGTACTAGGGTATATTAATTTTGTTCACATAACGGCACAAAATAATTAAGACAGATATAGAGTTCCATGTATGAAAGTTCTTAGGTTGAAAAGAAGAGTTCATTCAGGCATATCCCTCCGTCTGTCCGTCTGTGTACACGATAACTTAAGTAAGCATGAAATTTTATATACAGGTTACTTTTTGGATAAGGTAGGTTGCTTTTGAAAATGGGCGAAACCGGATGATAATCACGCCCCATTTTTCGATATAGAAAATTTCGAAAGTCACATAAATTGACATATCTCGGTAACGGAAATGGCTAAAATGAAATAATTTTATAGGTGAATCCCCCTGGTCATTATAAATTGATTTTTTGATAAATTTTTCAAAGTGGGCGTGGCACCTCCCACTTTTAAAGAAGGCAGTTTTGAAAATTCGACTGGTCGTAACTTTTAAACTGATTAAGGTAGAACCATGAAATTTGGCACAAAGCATACTAGGATCGTTGGGAGTATACCTGATAAAATTGGATAAAATCGCTTCCCAACCACGCCTACTTTCGATATCGAAAGCCGAAAATCACTCAAATTAATATAATTCGGTAACGGATATGGATGAAATGATATAGTTTGGTAGGATGGACGCCCTTGTCATTCTATTATGATTTTTTGATAAATTTTTGAAAGTAGACGTGGTACCGCCCACTTTTCAGGGAGGCATATTTGTAAGTTTCACGGGTCATTACTTTTAAACTGATTACGGTAGAACAATGATATCGGTACAAGATATACTAGCATAATAGGGACGAAATCGCTTCCCAACCACGCCTACAAATAGGATATTTCGAAAATCATATGAAAACTACCGCTGGGTATTTAATGTTCGGTTTACCCGAACTTAGACTTCCTTACTTGTTTTACTTGGAACTATGACTTAGTTAGTTCTCTTAAACATGTGTTTGGACATTAAAAAAAACAAAAAACTCGCATTATGCATTTTAAATAAAATAAAATAAGGTGAAATAAAATAAAATGAAATATTATTAAGTGTTTTAACTTGGGATTACGTCTAATTTTTACTGAACAACAAACACCGTATCTAACGAATTCGATTAGAGAAAGGTTAGAGAACTACGCAAAAACACAAATCACATTAGAATCCCATTAGAGAATGACATTAGAAGTTGACTATAGAACTATGGTTTTCTCGATTTGAGAATTATGTCCCATTTTGTTGGCGAACGCTATGTTTCCAAGTCTTTCTCTAACGTTAGAGATTGGAGAATGGGGCTAGTTCTTTAATGTACCTCCAATCGAAATCTAACTTCATGGTTTGTTGGGTTGGGACTATGCCAATCATAATGTTATGACCCTGCAAGAGAGTTTCATAATGCCAATTCGTTTACTCAGGATTATGTCGGGTCACCTTTTCAAACCGTTACATTACCGTGAAACTCTAATGTGATTTTGCAACAAAAAGTGTTTTCGTAAGTGAACTTTGTGGTTAACCCGCCATAAGTTTATTTTTTGTTCATGCAGAGTTTGCACTAATCGAGTTAATCAACAAATAATATTTTTCAGGTCATAATGTCTGGAAAGATGACAAGAGACAGAGACGTTGGGAGTAAATGGGAATCGGGAACATCGAAGAAAAAAAGAAAGGCTAACGAAGATCTCTCTAATCAATAAAATTGCTTGGGAGACCTCGCTCAGATGTTACACAGTCCGACGATACCAGAGATTCAGATTTGAGTGGATCAGCTGTGAACATGTCTGCTATAGTTGCACAGCCTACTGAATTTCCTGTTTCTGAAGATAGTAGCGATTTAGAAAACCTGGAGACTAGCAACACTGAAAATCAAGAGAATGACGTGAATGTAATATATTCAATTTCAGAACTAGATCCGGGAAAATGGGTATTACCAATAACACATTCGTAACCTGGACACTTAAGTAGAAGTGATCCCTATCAAAACCTAGAAAAATGTGATGAATGTTATCCCAGGGACGAAAATTAGCGACATTTTTCCAAATTTCATTTTACCAGATAAATTAGTAACTGGTAGATGGTTAGTTTACTCCGAGTCTCAAGATAAAGTTTATTGCTTTCCATGCAGAATCTTTTCCAATATAGGGACACATATGGTAAACGACGGTTGTTCTGACTGGAAGGATCTGAGTCGGATATGGCAAAAGCACGAACTGAACCAGAAACATAACTAAACTAGCTAATTTATTTCGCCGTTGATAACTTGGGAACTTTTTTATATGTTTGGTAATATTTGTTAGGCATTTTTTAGTTCTAATATACAAGCACTTTTTCTCGCCGTTATAATATTCGTATCTAAAAACATGATCCTATGGTAACGTTTTCGAAATACTTAAGATTTACCTATATTCAAACTAGCAGTTTCTGAGCATTCTAGCCTCAAACTTCGGTAGTTTTTTTCGATTTCCCGTTTTTGGTTTCAAATATTGTCAAAAATGCAATTGATTTGAGCATTGAATACAACATTTCAAACGTCGTTTTGAATGAAAAGTGGACTTTTACCTTTTTTCTAGGCTTTATAGTTTCTGTGAAAAAAATTTATTCATTCAGGGGATTCATTTAAAGCTATAAAAGCCTCGTAAAGCTCATAAAGTGTGTAAACCTAGTAAACTTCTATTATAAGTGACATTTTTATGAGGTTAATAAGCTTTACGAGGTTTACGAAGCTTTAAATGAATCCCTATATTACAAATTTTTAAATATTTTATCAGAAAATGTAAAAAGAAATTTTACTGTTCGCGGAAAGATTTAAACAACCAATTTTTCTTCTACATATGGGCATTTCTCCCAAAAAGTCAACTTTTGTAGCGTGCGAACTCCCTCGTTTTGTGTAAAAAAAGCAAATGCCAAAACAGTTTTTTATTTTGACAAATGTGAATCTTATAGATCTTGCTTTGCACAAATTATTGTGTTAAGGATGATTTTGGGCAAGTGTTAATTTTCAAGATATTTACAAAAAACGAAGGAGTTCGCACGCTACAAAAGTTGACTTTTTGGGAGAAATGCCCATATGTTTTTATACCTTTCATGAACATGAAATGGTATTATAACTTTGGTCCGATGTTTGTAAATATGAGAAGAAGAAGAGATAGACCCATCAATAAGTATACCGAAATGATCAGGATGACGAGATGAGTTGATTTAGCCATGTCCGTCTGTCCGTCTGTCCGTCTGTCCGTCTGTCTGTTTGAACGCAAACTAGTCCCTCAATTTTTGAGATATCTGGCTGAAATTTTGTATGTGGCCACCATTTTGTAATATAGGAATCATTTGTCGGAACTGACAAGATCGGACCAGTATAACATATAGCCCCCATACAACCGATTGTTCAGATATAAGGTTTTTTGGCCAAAACTTCCGCAATTAAAAAGTTAGGAACGTAAAATTTTGCAACTCGAGTAATTTCTATTTATGTAGTGTATATAGTGAAAATCAACGAGATCGGGCAAATGTAACATATAGCCCCCATACAACCGATTGTTCAGATATAAGAATTTTTGGCCAAAACTTCTGCAATTAAAAAGTTAGGAACGTAAAATTTTGCAACTCGAGTACCTTCTATTTATGTAGTGTATATAGGGAAAATCAACAAGATCGGGCAAATGTAACATATAGCCCCCATACAACCGATTGTTCAGATATAAGGTTTTTTGGCCAAAACTTCTGCAATTAAAAAGTTAGGACCGTAAACTTTTGCAACTCGAGTACTTTCTATTTATGTAGTGTATATAGTGAAAATCAACAAGATCGGGCATATGTAACATATAGCCCCCATACAACCGATTGTTCAGATATAAGGTTTTTTGACCAAAACTTCTGCAATTAAAAAGTTAGGAACGTAAAATTTTGCAACTCGAGTACTTTCTATTTATGTAGTGTATATAGTGAAAATCAACAAGATCGAGCAAATGTAACATATAGCCCCCATACAACCGATTGTTCAGATATAAGGTTTCTTGGCCAAAACTTCTGCAATTAAAAAGTTAGGAACGTAAAATTTTGCATCTCGAGTACTTTCTATTTATGTAGTGTATATAGTGAAAATCAAAAAGATCGGGAAAATGTAACATATAGCCCCCATACAACCGATTGTTCAAATATAAGGTTTTTTGGCCAAAACTTCTGAAATTAAAAAGTTAGGAACATAAAATTTTGCAACTTGAGTACTTTCAATTTATGTAGTGTGTAGAGGAAAATCAAGAAGATCGGGTAAATATAACATATAGCCCCATACAACCGGTTTTCCGATATAAGGTTTTTTGGCCAATACTTCCGCATTTAAAAAGTTAGGAACGTAAAATATTGCACCTTTAGTACTTTCTACATATGTAATGTGTATAGTGTAAGTCAGTACAATTGAACACGTATAATATATAGCCTCCATACAATCGATTGTTCCAATAACTCGGATCCTATTATTTTGTAAGTTTTTTTTAAATTATAACAAAGATGTGTAATGTGTATAGTAAATATAGTTAAATTGACACAGGCTGTACTGGGTATCGAACAGTGAAAATCGTGACGCTTATTCATGAAAGGTATATAGCCTTCGGCACAGCCGAAGACAGCTTTCCTTACTTGTTTACGTTAAGCTTTGTTTTATTAAAAAAAAAAATAGGTAAGCTATCATAGAAGCAAGCGGCCTCGAAAATGTTCCCAAATAGGCCCCAAAATGTTCCCAAATTGGCCCCAAAATGGTCCCAAATTGGCCCAGAAATGGTCTTAAAGTCTCCCATAGTGACCTAAAGCCACCACAAGGGATCCGAAAGTGGCCCCAAAATGTTCCCAAATAGGCAACAAAATGTTCCCAAATTGGCCCCAAAATGTCCCAAATTGGCCCCCAAACGGTCTTTAAGTCATCCCGTAGTGACCTAAAGCGACCACAAGGGATCCCAAAGTGGCCCCAAAATGTTCCCAAATAGGCCCCAAAATGTTCCCAAATTGGCCCCAAAATTGTCCTATATTGGCCCCGAAATGGTCTTAAAGTCATCCCATAGTGACCTAAAGCGATCACAAGGGATCCCAAAGTGGCCCCAAAATGTTCCCAAATTGGCCCTAAAATGTTCCCAAATTGGCCCCAAAATTGTCCTATATTGGCCCCGAAATGGTCTTAAAGTGATCCCATAGTGACCTAAAGCCACCACAAGGAATCCCAAATTGGCCCCAAAATTGTCCCATATTGGCCCCGAAATGATCTTAAAGTGATCCCCTTGTGACCTAAAGCGACCACAAGGGATCCCAAAGTGGCCCCAAAATGTTCGCAAATTGGCCCCGAAATGGTCACAAAGTGATCCCATAGTGACCTAAAGCCACCACAAGGAATCCCAAATTGGCCCCAAAATTGTCCCATATTGGCCCCGAAATGATCTTAAAGTGATCCCCTTGTGACCTAAAGCGACCACAAGGGATCCCAAAGTGGCCCCAAAATGGTCCCAAATTGGCCCCGAAATAGTCTTAAAATGATCCCAAAGTGGCCCCAAAATGTTCCGAAATTGGCCCCAAAATAGTCCCAAATTGGCCCCGAAATGATCTTAAAATGATCCCATAGTGACCTAAAGCCACCACAAGGTATCCCAAAGTGGCCCCAAAATGTTCCCAAATTGGTCCAAAAATTGCCCATATTGGCCACGAAATGGTCTTAAAGTGATCCCATAGTTACTTAAAGCCACCACAAGGGATCCCAAAGTGGCCCCAAAATGGTCCCAAATTGGCACCGAAAGGGTCTTAAAGTGATCCCATAGTGACCTAAAGCCACCACAAGGGATCCCAACGTGGCCCCAAAATGTTCCCAAATTGGCCCCGAAATGGTCTTAAAGTGATCCAATAGTGACCTAAAGCCACCACAAGGGATCCCAAAGTGGCCCCAAAATGGTCCCAAATTGGCCCAGAAATGGTCTTAAAGTCATCCAATAGTGACCTAAAGCGACCACAAGGTCATATCATGTGATGTCATATCATGTGATGTCATATTATATGATGTCATATCATGTGATTTCATATCATATGATGGTGTAATATGATGTCATATAATGTGATTTCATATCATATGATGTTATAATGTGATTTCCTATCATATATATATATAATATGATGACATATCATATGATATGACATCGTATGATATGACATCATATGATATGACATCATATGATATGACATCGTATGATATGACACCGAAATGATCCCGAAAATAGTCCCGAAATGATCCCGAAACGACCCAGAAAATGGTCCCGAGGTTACGCCGAATGTATTGCGCATATGGGTATAATTCGCCGGGGTCTCGATGGACAATTTTTTCATTTGTAAATAACTGATTAAAAATGAAGTTTTATCGTTATGCAAGAATTCCATAAATTTATCATCACTCAAGAAATGTTGATGAGAATCGCTTCAAATAATTGTTATTTGTATAATTATTATTTGTCACTTTAATTTTTATGAATAAAAATAACCGGTCACTCATCATTCAAAATTTTTAAAATGATGAATAATTTTTATTTTTATTTTTCTTTGTCACTCAAAAATAAAATTTTGCCCATCCCTGCTGTACAATACATTACATTAAAATTGGATATTAAACGTTGCCTACATTTACGCTATACTCCTAGCAGTATGACGTTATATTTATGTTAGCAGCAGCTGGAGCTGTACATTACATTGCATTAAAATTGGATCTGTAAGCGTTGCCTACACTTAGGCTATACTACTAACAGTGTGACGATGTACATAAAATTGGAGCTGTATAGGCTATACTGTTAACAGGTTAAGGCTGTACTGCTCTAAAGTCATAAATATGCTCATTGATTATAATTGCATAAGTTGATAAAAAGTGATATGAAATGAGTCAAAATCTGCCAACTATGCTGGCCTTACAAGCGCATGGATTTTGATGCGATTGTAAGGCCAGTATAGGGCATGGTAGCGACGACGAATGACCATTACATACGAAAAATACGATGCGCGTGCAGAAAAATGCCCGTAACTTTCGTTGTATGGTAAACTAACACTTTTTTTTAGATTAATTTTTGTTATGAATTACACAATAAAATAAGACTAGTAACACAATTGAAAGCGATTGAGAAGTTTTTTTTTTAGTTGTTTAAAACAATGGGGGTCTTTTTTTTGATTGTTAACCGAAAAAAAAATTATTGCGCACACAAAGCTCGCACATCGAAAAAACGTTTGCACAGTTAGCAGATTTAGACTCAATAGCTTTACCGCGGCAGTCCCCGAGTGCCACACGTCCCTTTTTTATTTTATTTCGTTTCATTCATTTTATTTTTTTGTATTTGAGTTTTTTATTTCATTATTTTATCCTATTTTATTGCATTTTTTCTAATTTGATTTCACTTTTCATTATTTTATCTTATTTTATTACAGTTTTTCTAATTTGATTTAATTTTTCATTATTTTATTACAGTTTTTCTAATTGGTTTCATTTTTCATTATTTTATCTTATTTTATTACAGTTTTTGTAATTTGATTTCATTTTTCATTATTTTCTTACAGTTTTCCTAATTTGATTTAATTTTTCATTATTTTATCGTATTATGCTACAGTTTTTCTAATTTCATTTCATTTTTCATTATTTTATTACATTTATTTGATTACAGTTTTCCTTGTTTATTTTATTTCATTCAATTTTATTTTACATTATTTTATTATACTATTTTTTTATGATTTCTATAATTTTTATGATTTTATTTTATGATTTTTATAATTTTTTATGATTTCCATTTTTAAATTTCGATCGGAAAATAAAAGTCGTTTGTAAGAAAATAACTTTTGGGTCGTTCCATATCATTTTTACAACTAAAAAATAGATTGTCCTGAAACATTTTTTTTATAAACTGGATGCAATATAAATCGACACGAATTTTTTTATTTTCGCATATTATGCGAAATTTGCGAGTAATAATTTTTTAAAGTTTTGATATACGAAAAAATACGACAATTTTAAGGTCCTTCAAATCATTATAGTTTCTAAACGAATTCTTATAAAAAAGTGAAACCTTCAGGTTATATTAATAATAGTTTGTACTCTTTAAGTACACAAAAAAAAAATATTTTTTTTTTCATAAAATTTTTTGTTTTTTTTTTAGTTTTTATACATAAATATATATAACTAAAAATGGGACTCTTTAAATTTGTTGATTTTAAAACTAAATAAGCTCTACAGTTTGAAGAATATTTCCTAAAAATTTCAGAGTGGTAGGTTAAGTGGTTTCTGTCCACCAGCCAATTCCTTTTTTCTAGCTTTTTTCCTCATTTCAGCTCTTTGCTCATGTAAAATGCACCTAAGAACAGTAGCATACAATTTGTTTGTGTTTTTTGTAAAACATTTTGTATGAGTTGATATTTTTATTTTTTATATTAAAATTAAACATCTCAAACTGTATAACAAGTTTGAGTTTAAAGCGGACTACCCACCTGCCAAGAAATGCCTCAAGAAAAAAACGAGCATATATTTCTTGTGCCTGGTGAAGAAATTTTGACGTTTACCAAATTTTCCATTTTTTTGCAATTTACTCTTATAAAAATGTACAAAATATGTTTAGCGAAATATGTACTCACCTTTGCCGTGGATCTGCACGTTTACCTCAAGAAATATATACGAGCTTATTTATTTCTTGCACAGTGTGTAATTTGCGGATGGCAGAAGACGCTTTTCACCTTATTGGACCATGTCCTATATATAACAATTTCCGTTTGCTTTATTTTGGGGAAAGAACTTTAGATATGGCGAAGGTCATTGCTATTTTAAATGGTTATAATTTCATTTCTCTTGCCAAGTTTCTTGCAGACAGCATTAAATTCAGGAATTCGATATTAAACGAATTCTCATAGCTTATACATAAGTAATTTATTTAACATGCAGTGCGACACGCAACATATTCTGTTATTGTCGCAATTCTCAATTTTTATTTATTTTATTTATATGTTTGTGCATAGTAGCCTAAGTCATATGCTGTATTTCGATTTGTTTAAAATAAATATATACTACTACTACTACTTATTTATTTCTTGAGGTAAACCGGCGATGCCAACTATCGAAAAGTGCTGTATTTTTTCTTATGAACTGAGTATTGGGTCAAGAAACTTTGACGTGTGAAAACGTTTCTTGACCATTTCTTGAGCGTTTTTTTTGTATGGAGTTTGACATTTCTTGCCAGGTGAGTAGCCCGCTTTACGTAAAAACACATGTTGCTTTTTTATAACGAAAGCCCAAGCAAGAAAAAATTTTTACGTTTTTGAAAAATATTTTGTAACAGAGTGAAACAGTCGTCGATATATTTTTACCTGTATTTTTTTAAGTATTTATGTACATACATACTTTAATCAAAAACACTAGGCAAAACTTTTATAATGTTAAATAAAAAAATATGTATTTGTGTATTTAACCAAGTGTTAAACTGAAGTTTGGGATGGAGTGAAGTGGAATTAAGATACTTATAAAAAATGTAACTTACAAAAAATAAAAATGCGCCAGTTTAGTACAAAAAGTGCGTATTTTTTGTTGTGGTTTTCACGACACGAAATCTCATTTTCAAACACGACGACGCCCACCTCTAGACAGCATGACTAATACGTCATCCGCCTGTTGAGTTATGCACTAAGCAGATACAGTATGGCAAGTGCAAAGGAAAACTTAGATGGAAAAGTATAAATTTTTTTCACTTTCTGCAGAGTGCACAAAAGCAAGCGCGTGAAAAATCCACGCCCAACTTTGAGCTGCTAGTCATTACTATTACAAACTATGTTATTGTTATGCGTATCAGTGAGCGATTTTATATAAGTCTAATATGAATGCATAAACAAAAATTCTAAAATGAAGTACATAGTTATAATTTTTTCTTGCTTGGGGGTTCGTTAGAAAAAATCAGCATGTATTTTTACATTGAACTCAAACTTGTTATTGAGTTTTAGATGTTTAATTTTAATATTAAACAAGTAAGGAAAGTTGTATTCGGCTGTGCCGAAGGCTATATACCTTTCATGAATAAGCGTCACGATTTTCACTGTTCGATCCCCAGTACAGCCTGTTTCAATTTAACTATATTTACTATACACATTACACATCTTTGTTATAATTTAAAAAAAACTTACAAAATAATAGGATCCGAGTTATCGGAACAATCGATTGTATGGAGGCTATATATTATACGTGTTCAATTGTACTGACTTACACTATACACATTACATATGTAGAAAGTACTAAAGGTGAAATATTTTACGTTCCTAACTTTTTAAATGCGGAAGTATTGGCCAAAAAACCTTATATCGGAACAACCGGTTGTATGGGGCTAAATATATGTTATATTTACCCGATCTTCTTGATTTTCCTCTACACACTACATAAATTGAAAGTACTCACGTTGCAAAATTTTATGTTCCTAACTTTTTAGTTGCAGAAGTTTTGGCCAAAAAACCTTATATCTGAACAATCGGTTGTATGGGGGCTATATGTTACATTTGTCCGATCTTGTTGATTTTCCCTATATACACTACATAAATAGAAAGTACTCGAGTTGCAAAATTTTACGTTCCTAACTTTTTAATTGCAGAAGTTGTGGCCAAAAAACCTTATATCTGAACAATCGGTTGTATGGGGGCTATATGTTACATTTGCCCGATCTTGTTGATTTTCACTATATACACTACATAAATAGAAAGTACTCGAGTTGCAAAATTTTACGTTCCTAACTTTTTAATTGCAGAAGTTTTGGCCAAAAAACCTTATATCTGAACAATCGGTTGTATGGGGGCTATATGTTACATTTGCCCGATCTGGTTGATTTTCACTATATACACTACATAAATAGAAAGTACTCGAGTTGCAAAATTTTTCGTTCCTAACTTTTTAATTGCAGAAGTTTTGGCCAAAAAACCTTATATCTGAACAATCGGTTGTATGGGGGCTATATGTTACATTTGCCCGATCTAGTTGATTTTCACTATATACACTACATAAATAGAAAGTACTCGAGTTGCAAAATTTTACGTTCCTAACTTTTTAATTGCAGAAGTTTTGGCCAAAAAACCTTATATCTGAACAATCGGTTGTATGGGGGCTATATGTTACATTTGCCCGATCTGGTTGATTTTCACTATATATACTACATAAATAGAAAGTACTCGAGTTGCAAAATTTTACGTTCCTAACTTTTTAATTGCAGAAGTTTTGGCCAAAAAACCTTATATCTGAAGAATCGGTTGTATGGGGGCTATATGTTACATTTGCCCGATCTGGTTGATTTTCACTATATACACTACATAAATAGAAAGTACTCGAGTTGCAAAATTTTACGTTCCTAACTTTTTAATTGCAGAAGTTTTGGCCAAAAAACCTTATATCTGAACAATCGGTTGTATGGGGGCTATATGTTACATTTGCCCGATCTGGTCGATTTTCACTATATACACTACATAAATAGAAAGTACTCGAGTTGCAAAATTTTACGTTCCTAACTTTTTAATTGCAGAAGTTTTGGCCAAAAAACCTTATATCTGAACAATCGGTTGTATGGGGGCTATATGTTACATTTGCCCGATCTTGTTGATTTTCACTATATACACTACATAAATAGAAAGTACTCGAGTTGCAAAATTTTACGTTCCTAACTTTTTAATTGCAGAAGTTTTGGCCAAAAAACCTTATATCTGAACAATCGGTTGTATGGGGGCTATATGTTACATTTGCCCGATCTGGTTGATTTTCACTATATTCACTACATAAATAGAAAGTACTCGAGTTGCAAAATTTTACGTTCCTAACTTTTTAATTGCAGAAGTTTTGGCCAAAAAACCTTATATCTGAACAATCGGTTGTATGGGGGCTATATGTTACATTTGCCCGATGTGATTTTCACTATATACACTACATAAATAGAAAGTACTCGAGTTGCAAAATTTTACGTTCCTAACTTTTTAATTGCAGAAGTTTTGGCCAAAAAACCTTATATCTGAACAATCGGTTGTATGGGGGCTATATGTTACATTTGCCCGATCTTGTTGATTTTCACTATATACACTACATAAATAGAAAGTACTCGAGTTGCAAAATTTTACGTTCCTAACTTTTTAATTGCAGAAGTTTTGGCCAAAAAACCTTATATCTGAACAATCGGTTGTATGGGGGCTATATGTTACATTTGCCCGATCTGGTTGATTTTCACTATATACACTACATAAATAGAAAGTACTCGAGTTGCAAAATTTTTCGTTCCTAACTTTTTAATTGCAGAAGTTTTGGCCAAAAAACCTTATATCTGAACAATCGGTTGTATGGGGGCTATATGTTACATTTGCCCGATCTGATTTTCACTATATACACTACATAAATAGAAAGTACTCGAGTTGCAAAATTTTACGTTCCTAACTTTTTAATTGCAGAAGTTTTGGCCAAAAAACCTTATATCTGAACAATCGGTTGTATGGGGGCTATATGTTACATTTGCCCGATCTTGTTGATTTTCACTATATACACTACATAAATAGAAAGTACTCGAGTTGCAAAATTTTACGTTCCTAACTTTTTAATTGCAGAAGTTTTGGCCAAAAAACCTTATATCTGAACAATCGGTTGTATGGGGGCTATATGTTACATTTGCCCGATCTGGTTGATTTTCACTATATACACTACATAAATAGAAAGTACTCGAGTTGCAAAATTTTTCGTTCCTAACTTTTTAATTGCAGAAGTTTTGGCCAAAAAACCTTATATCTGAACAATCGGTTGTATGGGGGCTATATGTTACATTTGCCCGATCTTGTTGATTTTCACTATATACACTACATAAATAGAAAGTACTCGAGTTGCAAAATTTTACGTTCCTAACTTTTTAATTGCAGAAGTTTTGGCCAAAAAACCTTATATCTGAACAATCGGTTGTATGGGGGCTATATGTTACATTTGCCCGATCTTGTTGATTTTCACTATATACACTACATAAATAGAAAGTACTCGAGTTGCAAAATTTTACGTTTCTAACTTTTTAATTGCGGAAGTTTTGGCCAAAAAACCTTATATCTGAACAATCGGTTGTATGGGGACTATATGTTACATTTGCCCGATCTGGTTGATTTTCACTATATACACTACATAAATAGAAAGTACTCGAGTTGCAAAATTTTACGTTTCTAACTTTTTAATTGCGGAAGTTTTGGCCAAAAAACCTTATATCTGAACAATCGGTTGTATGGGGGCTATATGTTACATTTGCCCGATCTTGTTGATTTTCACTATATACACTACATAAATAGAAAGTACTCGAGTTGCAAAATTTTACGTTTCTAACTTTTTAATTGCGGAATTTTTGGCCAAAAAACCTTATATCTGAACAATCGGTTGTATGGGGACTATATGTTACATTTGCCCGATCTTGTTGATTTTCACTATATACACTACATAAATAGAAAGTACTCGAGTTGCAAAATTTTACGTTTCTAACTTTTTAATTGCGGAAGTTTTGGCCAAAAAACCTTATATCTGAACAATCGGTTGTATGGGGGCTATATGTTACATTTGCCCGATCTTGTTGATTTTCACTATATACACTACATAAATAGAAAGTACTCGAGTTGCAAAATTTTACGTTTCTAACTTTTTAATTGCGGAAGTTTTGGCCAAAAAACCTTATATCTGAACAATCGGTTGTATGGGGGCTATATGTTACATTTGCCCGATCTTGTTGATTTTCACTATATACACTACATAAATAGAAAGTACTCGAGTTGCAAAATTTTACGTTTCTAACTTTTTAATTGCGGAAGTTTTGGCCAAAAAACCTTATATCTGAACAATCGGTTGTATGGGGACTATATGTTACATTTGCCCGATCTGGTTGATTTTCACTATATACACTACATAAATAGAAAGTACTCGAGTTGCAAAATTTTACGTTTCTAACTTTTTAATTGCGGAAGTTTTGGCCAAAAAACCTTATATCTGAACAATCGGTTGTATGGGGACTATATGTTACATTTGCCCGATCTGGTTGATTTTCACTATATACACTACATAAATAGAAAGTACTCGAGCTGCAAAATTTTACGTTCCTAACTTTTTAATTGCAGAAGTTTTGGCCAAAAAACCTTATATCTGAACAATCGGTTGTATGGGGCCTATATGTTATACTGGTCCGATCTTGTCAGTTCCGACAAATGATTCCTATATTACAAAATGGTGGCCACATACAAAATTTCAGCCAGATATCTCAAAAATTGAGGGACTAGTTTGCGTTCAAACAGACAGACGGACAGACGGACATGGCTAAATCAACTCATCTCGTCATCCTGATCATTTCGGTATACTTATTGATGGGTCTATCTCTTCTTCTTCTCATATTTACAAACATCGGACCAAAGTTATAATACCATTTCATGTTCATGAAAGGTATAAAAAAATATCAACTCATACAAAATGTTTCACAAAAAACAAAAACAAATTGTATGCTACTGATTTTAGGTGCATTTTATATGAGCAAAGAGCTGAAATGATTATAAAGAATTGGCTGGTGGACGGAAACCACTTAATCTACCACTCTGAAATTTTTAGGAGATATCCTTCAAACTGTAGAGCTTATTTAGTTTTAAAATCGACAAATTTAAAGAGTCCCATTTTTAGTTATATATATTTATGTATAAACACTAAAAAAAAAAAAAATTGTATGAAAAAAGAAAACTATTTTTTTATTTTTGCGTATTTAAAGAGTACAAACTATTATTAACAAAACCTGTAAGTTTCACTTTATTATTCGAATTCGTTTAGAAACTACAATGATTTGAAGGAACTTAAAATTGTCGTATTTTTTCGTATATCAAAACTTTAAAAAATTATTACTCGCAAATTTCGCATAATCTAGGTAGGTCCCACCAACTTGTAGGAAAAACTCAAAAGCAACACACCACAAGTTGGAAAGCGAAGCTCGGCAAAAAATCTCGTTAGAGGTTATGCTAACCTGTTGGTATACCGCCGCCATTAGTAGTGTTATTAGCAAAAAAAAGTCGGCCGTACCTCCCCTCATATTAAGTGTTTTTGAAAATCATTTAAAAAAGAATTATATTTTTTTTCTGGCAACCCTAGACGTCGCCCAATTGCATTTTTCTTCATATCTTCGGCATTTATTGTCGGATTTTAAAGTGTGATACCACAACATACCTCCCCTCATATCGCCGGTTCCAAAGTAAGCAGATGTATTTACTTTTTAAAATTTTTGGGAAAATATCATTTCAATCTTTTATTTTTTCATAGAACTCCATTGTAAAAATGAAATTTTGAATGCCGTTTCAAAAACAATTTAAATTTTGAAATACTTCTGTTTACTTTGGAACCGGCGATATGAAGTGTTTTTGAAAAACATTTTTAAAAAAAGTTGTATTTTCTTTTCTGGCAACCCTAGAAGTCGCCCAATTGCATTTTTCTTCATATCTCCGGCATTTTTTGTCGGATTTTAAACGCATGAGCTCAATGAACCTTCTTGAGAAAAAACCTCCTCTTTGAGACGAAAAAATTGATGTGTCAAACTTTAAAATCCGACAACAAATGACAAAAAAATTTTTTTTTTTTAAATGTTTTTCATAAACACTTCGTATGAGGGGAGGTACGGCCGACTTTTTTTTTGCCTGTAAGCCCGAGACGCTTTAATGTACATAGAGAAGCTTTAGGGACTATAATTATAGTAACTAACGTGTTTTTAATAAGTAATTCAGTCTTTGGTTCAATTATAATTATAGAAAATATGTAGTCCGTAAAGCTTCTCTATCATTAAGTTTAATTCGGTTTTAAAATTTTGGCTAGTTCTGTCAAGTAGATCGTTACAGTTGTGATGGCTTGCATTGTTTCACGATGATCCTGACGCTGTTCCTCTTCTCTTCTTTCCTCCCGTTCTTCAAAAGCGTTCCTTTTATTTATGTTGTTCATTAAAGTACTTATAAATTTGCCTCGTTCTCCGCGAGACATACGGACTGAGCTTCCATTCAAAACTCCAGCATTCTTGATAAAAAAATTTTAGTTTAAAAGTGTACATATTTATATATAAAAAAGAAGTATGCATACTGATCAAATATAAGTTTTCAATATTAACGGGACAAAATCCCATAGCAGTTTTTCATTTTCATCTATGAACATGATTATATCGACGTGCCATACGAAAACTAATAATAGAAATTTTATGTCTGACGAAAACGAATACTTTTATTTTGTGTATATATATATATATATATATATATGTATGCATAGGTACATATAAACCAATCCAAGAAAAGGTAAACCATATGTTTGCCCCACCCTAACATATATAAATTACTTACTTCAGTCTCTGGCTCAAGAGGCGTCACAACAGGCATCGATGGCTCGAAACTTGACGGTTCAGCATTAGTCTCCGGCGATGATGGGATCGACATTGCCACAAAAGAGTCTGATGCATGGTTTTGCTGCGGCAAAACGGTTGGCGAATTCACAGGATTCATCGCAAGGATACGGCTTGAAGACTGTGTATTACACTCAGCTGGTGACGGACTCTGAACTTTGGACGATGTTCTTGCTGGTAGTTCTTATGGTGGCGAGTTCAGTCAACTAGTTCCTAAACCGGCACCATCAACCGCTAATAAGCCAAAGGTAGCCAAAGCGCGATCTTCGAAATCGTTGAGCGTTTTGCATTGTGGACCACCACCAGTAACCCTTTGGCTCATTTTTACACGTCGTGCGCGTGTACGTAACTGGCTTTTCCATACTCCAAGCGTCTGAATGTAAAAAAATTATATGCAATGCCATTAACTGATTTGGTTACATTTTACAAGACTTACTTACCTACTTAAAATAGCCTTTCACCGCCTAGGCGATTTTGGCCGTCCATTTTACAAAAAAAAAAAAATCGCGTAGGCGGTTAAATGGACGGCCAAAATCGCCTAGGCGGTTAAAGGCTATTTTAAGTAAGTATCAAAAGCACATCTTGACTCCAGTATCAATAATCCGAAAGTGGATATTCAAAATATTATACATATATGTAAAAATTGTCGCCAAAAACCCAAAAATTAGCAAAACTTGGTCCAAAACCGGTACTTTTCATGTGCAGAACACCTTTCCGAGTTGGCGGCCTTCGGCCGCGCTTATAAGAGATAAGCCTTAGCCGGTCCACCACTGGCTACACCATACACAGTATTTCTGCGCAGAACACATTTTTAGGGACGGCCTAATGTGATTACAACAATCACATGAAAACATGCAACTTTGTTTGCAAACATCTCTTCACACATATATACCTATTTTTGATTTCCGCTCTCGGATTATTGGTTCTGGTGTTTTGATACCAACATCGATAATTTTTGGTATTTGTCTACTTTAGCTGTCAACTGCTAATAAATTAGCTAAAATTATGGGAGGGTGCTCAAAAGACGGGATTGGCCTCAGAATCACGAATCCGGAAGCGCTTTTTTCATTTTTTTGTTTTAGTGAAAAGTTATGGTCAAAAAATTGGAAAATAACCCGGGTCCGATACCAAAATTGGGGCGGAATCCATGGTATTTATGTGCGAAACACCTTTCTGAGTTGGCGGCCTTCGGCCGCGCTTATAAAAAATAACCCTGGGCTACGCCATCCCAAGTCCGGGTGGTTGCCTGAACCGTGACAACATGCCACGGTACGCATTCTCTCGCACTTTTCTAGGTACAGCCGAATAAAATTACAACAACCACATGAAAACTTGCAACTTTGATTGCAAATATCTCTTCAGAGAAGCAAGCACCCTCCAATAATTTTAGCTAATTGCGCCATCTTGTAAAATGGTACCACTAATTTTTAATTACAACTTCCCTCCTTCCATTTTTCTGCAGAGCGTGTTGGTCCACTTAAGGCGTTTAGCTCTTCTGCCAGCTGAGCCCTCAAAGAATGCATTTGTTGCGGTGACCTGGGATTATTTTTTTCCCATTCCCATTTCGGGGTTAGCACCGCAAAAAAAACGTATTGCTCCAGTTTTTCGCTCATTGCACGATCGCACTTTGATTTTCTATAATAGAAATACAATATAACTAAAATATAGTCAAAAATAATAAAATACTTACGTTTTGCAGACTCCATTTAAAAAATGTTCGCGCTAAACAGCTGTTTTGTGTTTACAATATTTAGTTCACCACGGTGTGGGGAAAAGCACACCCATGAGAGCTTTTTAGTGTTGTCAAGTTATGCACAGAATAACAAAATTTATCAAGTTGATAAAAATCTTGTTTATTTGTCAACTTATTGATAATTTGTCAATTTCATAGAATAGGCCTGTTAGATATAGAGAAAAATAAATAAAATGCGGTTAGGTGGCAACCCTGCTTGAGATTTACATATTTGGAATACGGTGGAAAATACCTTTCATTTGATAACCATATTGGCTTATTCGGTTCAATATTTAAAAAAAAATTTAGACATTTGGCAAACCTGTGAACCGCCCCAAGTGGCAACACCCACGCACATAATCTTAGGATGAATCATACTATCTATAATGCCAAATTTTATCCACATCGGTCAAGCGGTTCCCGAGATATTAATAAAAATAAATAAAATGCGGTTAGGTGGCAATCCTGCTTGAGATTTACGTATTTGGAATACGGTGGAAAATACCTTTCATTTGATACCCATATTGGCATATCTTGCTCAATAATTAAAAAAAATTAGATAGGTGGCAACCCTGTGAACCGCCCACGAATATAATCCTAGAATGAGCCATACTATCTATAATGCCAAATTTTATCCAAATCGGTTGTGCGGTCCCCGAGATATAAGCAAAAAGCCTACGCCTGACAATCTGCAACAGCCTGAAAGTCGGCTACAATTTCTATTTCCGTGCTATAACTTCCGTTTCATCGTCACCCATTTTCTCAAATTTTACTCTCAATCAAAACTTCATATCGCCGCCTAAGAAGTTAACTTAAAAAAAGTGTGTGCGGTGCACACTCAGGGGTAGTTTACTTCATTAATTTAGCATTCGCCGTCTATCACGAGCCCCGTTGTTATCTTTCGGCATATAGGTCCCTAAACGTAACCAACAAAATTATGAAAATTCATTTTTTTATTTACATATGTATATCGGTAATTCTATTTCTCACAACATATCACAACCGTAATAAATTCCATTATAAAGACAAATCAAATGCAATTATGATGTAAGTGACGTCTTGCATTAAATAATTAAAAAAAAAAACATACTATATTTAAGATAAACAAAAATTGTATGGAAAAAAAGCATACAAAAAATTTCAACCTGTCGCGATTTGAATCGGCGACTCCTAGTTAAACAGACGAGTATCTACCAGCTAGGCTACTTTCCCTGTTGAATTTAATGCGGCAAACATTGTATTTCACACATGGGAACACCTTTGAAGATATTTCTACCACGCATCTCCGTTACTCACCACACCATTTGTTCGAGTTAATTAACCCATAAGCGGGCAAAGCTTATGCACAAGCCCGCAATTTTTTGTAACCGAAAGCTGCATTATTGCTTTTCTTTTGTAATACCCAGTTTTACAGAGAAGAGCTGAAGCAAATGCTGCGATAAATGCAAAATATATTTTTCTGATGATACACAGCTCAACTTGATATTCACATACGCCAGTAATTTCATGTTAAAAATTTCTCATGTTCATACAGCAGCCAATTTTTGTTCTGTCTGACATTTCTGTTGGCGTCCTGTATATTACCGAGATGCAAGCTTATTTCGGTTACAGCACAAAACATCGTGTGTGGGCGCACGAGTGTGCAATTAATTTGGTTGGGTTGTTAGACCTTTTAGATAAAAAAGACGTATCCGTTTCTTGAATGATATCGGTAATTATGATATGTTTTTTTTTTTAAACCATCTCTCAAAATATCAAAATGTAGGTAATACTAGAAGACCCGACAGACATTGTCCTGCCCAAACATTAACTTTCTTAAATTATTCTATTTTTGTTATTAACGAACAAACTGAGCAACAACTCACAAACAAACCATACCAGTACCGTGATTGCAATTTCGTTCTTGCTAAGGAACTAGACGTACGGCTTTGTATTTTGTTGTTAGAAATTTTTCATTTTTCCCTTTATAGTGGTCATTGAACCGAGGAGAAATTAGGAATTTCTAACCGGAATTTCGTGAGATAATTGCTACTATGTTCGTTAATACGTGTATTTTTTTATGTAATTTTTTTTTTTTTTGTATATGTATGAATATATATCTCTTTGCCTTTTAGATCACACAGCAGCGACATCTGTAGCTTGCATCCTCTGTTACAATTTTTACAGCGCCACGGGTCCTTGGCTAGAATATGAAAGCTTGATGTTATAGTCATGTTATTGTACAGTAGAAAAAACTCTCTTCTAGCTCCACTTCTGGTCCACGCGTTGATCAATATATCGAAACCTTGGTCTTATATGGAAGAAATACTAAAACATGTTAAATCTCTTGTCACCACCTTTCATTTGATACTCATATCGCACTAATACCATCACCAAGGGACCCCCTTCTGGTTGACATTTTAATCAATATCTCGAGAACGGGGTCTCATATTGGACTGAAAGCTACACCATTTTAAAAAACATATCAATAACTTCCATTTGATGTCCATATTGAACGAACACTTAGGGCCACTTGCATAAAAGCCGATTAAGCCTAATCGGTGATTAACTTGACAGCTAACCATACAAAATACGTCAATTAAACTCCAGTTAGTCGTTATCAGCTTTTATGCAAGCGGCCCTTAATAATGTTTCGCTGGTCCAAATTTTTGAGCGATATCTCCAAAACCTTTACAAAAATGCCTTTATTTTTTAGGCATAGCCATCTCGATCTGATACAAAATCTACCTTCCAAATTTAATTTTATTCTGTCCAGCCGTGGTGTAGCGGTTAAGTGTTCGACCTTCTACACCAAGTCGTGGCGGTTCGATGCCTGGCAAAAGTAACATAAAAATTTATTTAGAAAAAGAATTTTTCTAAAACAGGGTCGTCCCTCGGCAGTACTTTGACAAACTCTCCGGGTGTATTTCTGCCTTGAGAAGCTTCCAAGCAAAAAATTCATTTGCTTTGCAAGTGCCGTTCGGAGTCGGCAAAAAACTGTAGGTCCCGCCAACTTGTAGGAAAACTCAAAAAGCAACACACCACAAGTTGGAAAGAGAAGCTCGGCAAAAAATCTCGTTAGAGGTTATGATAACCTGTTGGTATATCGCCGCCATTAGTTTTTTTTTTTATGTCCAGCCGTTATCAAAATAGATGCTAGCATTGAACAAAATCCAAATGAAACCTGTGGCCTTACACCTTCGTTTGATACCAATTTTATGCGAATATTAAAAAGTTTACCCCAAAACACAGTTTGACCGATAACTCTGTTATCGATAAATATACCAAAATTTCATGATTCTATTTTTCTAAAAATTTTTCTGTAAAATTTCGTAAAGATCGGGGCATTGGTTCAGACGTTGAAGAACCGCAAACATCCGTAGTCACTCACAAACTTACGTTTTTATATATTAGTAAGATGTCCAGGAAATTCAAATCAAATAGCAAAAAAGTTACATAGACAAACCGGATAGCCAAAATAAACCTGTTAATTTATAAAGGTTATTAGTACAAAAAATCAGTAAGTACTCAGTTAACTACCGAATTTACAAGAATCCTTATCTCAGTACTCACAAGCCTTTAATTTACAATACGCAAGCAATATTAATTTCAATAAAATCTACAAATCTATTGACAAAGTAATTGACAAAATAAAATACTAAATAAGATTTTTTTGTCATCGTCATAGCGTACAGTGTTTGGTCCCATACTTTTTTTAAATATCAGGATTCGTCCTCGGTCAACCCCTTAGACCCATAAATAATAATAGCTCTGTTATCGATAACTATATCGAAATAAACCGAAGTCTGTGGTCTTCCCCATTCGTTTGATACCAATTTTGTGCGAATATTTCAAAGTTTACTCCAAACCACATTTTGACCGATGATTCCGTTATCGATAAATATATCGCAATGAACCACAGTCGTTTGATATCAACTTTGTGCGAATATTCCATAGTTTACCCAATGAACCAAAGTCTAAATGAAAGCTGTGGCCTTCCCCATAAGTTTGATACCAATTTTGTGTGTATGAAATTTTGCATAGAGGTACATCTTACTTACCCAAACACAACCTCATTTCAAGAAATTGCATTTTCGAAAAATTGTGGGCGTAGCAAGGTATCGAAATATTCGAAAAATGACGATAGTATGTACTTTTAAAGTGTGATTACTACGGAATGGCTTTACCGATTTCAAAGATCTTCATACCATTAGAAAGGTATTGAATTAAGCTTTCAAAAAAATACACTGTACAATTTTTTTAGTACACTGAAAAAAAAAAAATGTTTTCCAAAATAAAATTTGAAACTGAAAAAACACTTCAAAGATCAAGTGATTTTGAGAAATAAAATTTTATTTTAGAAAGGTCTATTCATTATATATAACATATCTGAATACCAAAATGCGGTTTTTTTTCTTTTTTTAAATTTATTTAAGTAAATGCATCTCTTGGTTATTTAATATATATAACATATCTGAAAACTAAAATGCATTTTTTTCCTTTTATTTTAATTTATTTAAGTAAGTAAATGCATCTCTTGGTTACTTTCTGATATTTTGATATCCCGTTTTTGATTAACCGTTTTCAAAGATTTGTATACTGTTAGAAAGGTATTTAAATCAGCTTTTAAAAAAACACACTGTACACAATTTTTTATAACAGTGGGGTGCACCCCAGCTAACATCAAAACAACGGCTCGAATATTTCACGTGAAAGGCAAAGGTCGGCGGCTCAAAGTACTTGAGAACATGGAGATATACAAGTTAAAAACATTAGACGGCAGGATAATAAACGACGAAATATTTGAACCCTTAAAACTTATTTACAAAAAACAGCACAAGCCAGTAGGTACAGCAACCAAACACGTAACAATGAACAAGCAAAAACGATAAATGAACCAAACGGCAAAAATCACCAATTTCTACCTACCTTAACCTACCGCTTAGCTAACAAGCGGTATGTCAATGGCAGGTAATAATTCGGAAGTATCAATACCGCGCACACGTTAACGTTACCTACCACGGACACATAGATTGACATTACTATGGACAATAAAAAACAACGCAACGGAACAGACCAGAACGAAACTAGGCATTGATATGGAATCAACTAATAAATACAGATGTGTGAAGCGTTTTGCCGGTTAGCGGCGACAAGGATAACCTTTTACTTTTATATATGAACCCCTTAAACCACAAGTGGTATAAGTCCACCTTTTCTCAAACTGAGATATTGAAGATTTTGTGTTGTCAACAAATAGTGGGTACCCTTGATTTCACAAGTTAGTTCTGCTAGTTTTTCGGTTTCTATGGGAGCTATGAGTTACCCCGTTAGCGTGTTATAAAGAAAACATTTCTCAAACTGAGATATTGAAGGTTTTGTGTTGTCAACAAATAGTGGGTACCCTTGATTTCACAAGTTAGTTCTGCTAGTTTTTCGGATTCTATGGGAGCTAGGAGTTACCCGTGGGAGCTAGGAGTTACCGTTAGCGTGTTATAAAGAAAACATTTTCACCCACATGCCTAACTAACAAAAAACGAAACTGGACTTATACCACTTGTGGAGATATATATGATTAAAGCAAATACTGGAAAAATTAAAAAAAAAAAACTTGGTGGTCAGGGTGGTCAGAATCGTTCATCGCGTTTGAAAAAAAAGGAAAAAATTAAAAAAAAAAAATGGGAGCTAGGAGTTACCCCGTTAGCGTGTTATAAAGAAAACATTTTCCCCCACATACGTTCATGCCTAACTGAAAAAAAAACCGAAAACTGGGCTTACACCACTTGTGCTTTAAACGGCTCATATATAGATTAGGTAAACAATGATTGGGGAAATATATAAGGAAACCAAATACTGGAAAAACTAAAAAAAAAAAACAAAAAAATTCGTTCGGTCATGCACCTAGCTTGGTGGTCAGTGTGGTTAGAATCGTTCATCGCGTTTGGAAAAAAATTGCTGTTAGGTTGGCAACCCTAGGTGGCAACCCTGCTAGAAATTTCGATATTGAGAATACGGCCAACAATACATTTGATTTGATACCAATATTGGTATATCTTGCTCAATATTAGAAAAGATTAGATAGATGGCAACCCTATTTAGAATAAGGCCAAAAATACCTTTCATTTGATACCCATATTGGCATATCTTGCTCATTACTAAAAAAATGGAGATAGGTGGCAACCCCGTAATCCATCCCAAGCGGTAACGCCCAAGTATGTAATATGTATTGTCATATTGAGAATACGGTTAATAATACCTTTCATTTGATACCAATATTGGCATATCTTGCTCAATATTAAAAAAAATTAGATTGGTGGCAACCCTAGAAAGCAACCCTGCTAGAACCCTCGTGAAGGGTGGATACCTTGCCGCGGTACGAGGGCTTAAGTCGATAGCCACAGGGCTACGCTGCCCTTGTGATCATAGCTCCGTACGGCACTACATCACGAGAGCAGCCTAGCCTCTTTGACGCGACGACAAAGATCTTCCCCCCTCCAGGGTGTTATGCGAAACCGTGCCCATTGGACGTTTGCAGCCGGGAGGCAAATCGTGGCTGTATTTGAACGGAGCCTCTCTGATACCGGGTCGCCTCAGAGAGTAAGCATGGCCTTACCGCGGTACGGGGCTCTGCCGCGGCGGACGACACATTTTCCCCTACTCTTCCCTTGACCCTAAGCTGGCCTTGTCCGGCGATGGGTCGTACGAACAAGATGAACTCAAATAACGTAAATAAAAACGAAAAACCTAAAAAACAAACAACGCCAAATTTCACTCCTCAGCAGAGGAGAAGCAAGCGAGAAAGCAACAACAACGCCGGAGGACAACCTCCGCTCCACAATCAAGGGGGGGGGGGGGGGGGGTCGACAGCGATGGCAACTACGAGTCGGTCAACCAACCCTCTATCGAGTAAGATTGAGTTGATGGGAGCATACACCAGTGCGGTTGCCAACGCAGCTAGGCGGATAACGGCGGATGCTAAACTCCCATCAACCGCTGATATGAAAACCAGTATCTTTACGTCTGTGGCAGCGGTCTCACGACCTGGCCTCGGAGTTAAGGAAGCTGTAACTGAGATTTCGGCAAAAGAGCGACCGCGATGGCAACTACGGGTCCGCACTCCCGGGAGACATCTCCCCGCCGCATCACATACCACGAGAAAAGATTGGCTGCAAAGATCCTGAAGAGGTATGAAGGGGTACCGCAGGAATCGCTGTCGCCGAATTCCAGTAAATCGGTAGAGCTAGCGAAAACTGTGATACCGGATTTCCAAAATACTTACATGCCAAAGAGGGTGAAAGTTTACCCTTTCAGGCGCCAGAGATCGGACCTGGAGTTAAATTCCCCTCCCAAGCGGCATCAGAATACCCCTGCAGTACTGCCCTCACAAGCCTTCTCATCAGAAGAGGAGCTGCAGGATCTTGTTACTACATTTACATCGGCGCTCTCAAATTCTTTAGGACAGGCTTGTCCAGTGCCAAAACCACGCGGTAAACACAGGCCACATTGGTGGTCCTACAATTTGCACTCGCTCCGCTAATCATGCCAGAAACAATTTACAAGGCCAAGAGCCTCGGCTCTGAGCCTCATTGGCACGAATATAAAGCTAAACTAAGGGCCTACAAAAAATCTCTGATACAGGCGAAGAGAACCTCGTGGAGACATTTCTGCACTGGCGTCGAAAAGGTCGACGACACAGCGAGACTTAGACGAGTCCTCTCGAAAAGTCAAACAGCCATCAGCTAATTGCGAAAACCTCACGGATCCTGGACCAGCACGGAAGAGGAAACCCTTGAGCTGCTCTTGAATACACATTTTCCGGGGAATCTGCATGATGCACCACTAGCACCTGCAACAAACCTGGCAGTAAATATACCCATTACTGAGGAAAGGGTAAGTTGGGCAGTTAAGAGCTTTGAACCGTATAAAGCTGCCAGGCCGGGCGGGATTATCCCCGCGCAACTTATAAACACGTTGGAGACATCAGCTAAATGGCTGGTATTTCTCTTCACAGCCTGCCTGGCTCTCACCCACATTCCGGGCTCCTGGAGAAGCGCCACGGTAGTGTTTATCCCTAAGGCGGGAAGGCATCCCACTACGAGCCAAAAGACTACAGACCGATCAGTCTCTCGTCCTTTGTACTCAAAACCTTTAAGAGGATACTAAGAGACTACCTCTCAACGGCTATAGATAGCAACCTTATCTCTAGCTATCAGCATGCATACACAAAGGCTAAATCAACAGAAACTGCTCTGCACAGCCTAGTATCTGTCATTGAGAAATCGCTGTGTGAAAAGGACTACTGTCTCGTGGCCTTCCTAGACATTGAGGGGGCTTTCAACAATATAAGCCCGGAGGCTATCAACTCCGCTCTAACTAATCTGGGCGTAGATAGAGCTCTAACTGGTTTAATTGACCAACTTTTAAGGGGAAGGAAAATAGCTTCTTCACGTGGTACGGTTGAGTTATCACGCTATGTCACAAGGGGAACGCCCCAGGGTGGTGTTCTTTCCCCGCTTTTATGGAACCTCACAGTCAACTCGTTGCTACGTGACACAAGCTGGGGGACGGGAAGATAGTGGCATACGCAGACGATTTAGCTATTGCATTCAGATGCAAGTTCCCACAAACTCTGTGTGACCTGATGCAAGTAGCACTGCGAGAAGTTTCGACGTGGTCCTCTCGCTGCGGACTTAGTATCAACCCGGGGAAAGTGGAACTTGTCCTCTTCACCAACCGGTACAAAATACCGCCACTAAGCCTACCAGAACTAGATGGCACTCGCCTGGGCTTGTCGGATAAGGCCAAGTTTCTAGGCATAGTTCTGGACAGGAAATTGAATTGGAAGGAGAATGTTCTTCAGCGCCAGAAGAAAGCTTGCATCGCTCTTTACACATGCAAAAGAGCCATTGGCAAAAAATGGGGGCTCAGCCCTAGAGTGCGTAGTTGGATCTACACGGCCATCATTCGCCCAATCATGCTGTATGGAGTCGTCGTATGGTGGCCTGCGCTGAGCAAGGGAACATTCCTGAATCTGTTGCGGAAAGTCCATAGATCTAATATGATCTGTATAAGCGGTGCGCTAAGGACAACGCCCAACGAAGCCCTCCAGGTCATTCTGGGCATTTTGCCACTTGATCTGGAAGGGTTTCGGTCAGCGGCGGTATCAGCTCTGCGCCTAAGGGAAACCTCCAGTTGGGGTGCGGGTACTATTGGACACTCCAGTATTCTGGAATCTTACAGCTTTCTCCCTCTAAGCACAGATCGTTGTGCAACCACTACAGTCGGGGATAGCTGTTTCAAAATAAACATTCCCAGCAGAGAAGACTGGGAGAGGAAGGATTGGTGTCCCGAAACAAAAGGTGGCACTTCCATATACACCGACGGCTGGAAGTTGGACGGCAGAGTTGGAGGAGGGGCAATCCTGGACGCCGCGGCCTGGTTAAGCAAACGTGTTATCGGAGAAGATATCGCTATTTTCAGCGATAGCCAAGCGGCCATCAAATCCCTTGGCTCATACACGTTCAACTCTGAACTGACGCTCAGCTGTCGTCGATCTCTTCAGGAGATGGCCCAACAGAACCGCGTAAACCTCATATGGGTCCCGGGACATAGGGACATTGAGGGAAACTGTAAGGAAGACGAGCTTGCCAGGCAGGGCACGACCAAGCAGGTTCTTCAGGATAAAGAGCGCTTAGGTATGCCGTTTGCCACATGCAAACTAATGCTGAAGGAGCACACACTCCGTCAAGCCAAGGCTGCAATCCCCAGGGTGTCGGATATCGAAACAAACCTGGCCAAAATGGGATCTGAAAAGGTCTAGACGCATTTACGCCCTAACTAGGAGGGAAATCTCCTTATTGATAGGGGTATTAACCGGTCACTGCCTCATTGGTAGGCATGCAGAAAGGCTAGGTGTGCCCTACCGACGATGCTGCAGGAGTTGCAAAGATGATGAGGAGGAGGAAACAGTGGAGCACCTCATCTGCAACTGTCCGGTTTTAAGCGGCGCGAGAACGCGCTTTTTGGGAGTTCCGTTCCTGGATAGCCTAAGCCAGATCGCGGAACTGGACATAAAGGACTTGATGGGCTTCATAAAGTCATCTAAGTGGTTCGAGGAGGAGTAAAGGTGTCGGTTTAAGAGTATCAGTCCCGGGATTCTGCTATGTGGAAAATCCCAACAACTCAGGGATTTTCCATATGGCTGGCTCCCGGGACTGACTTTCCTTGTGTTGGTGGTATCACAACGGGCCTTTCAAAACTGGCCGAAGTGTGCCTCTGCGGCAGCCACTTGAACCTAACTTAACCTAACCCTGCTAGAAATTTTCATATTGAGAATACGGGCAAAAATACCTTTTATTTGATACCAATATTGGCATATCTTGCCCAATATTAAAAAAAAATGAGTTAGGTGGCAACCCTCCTTGAAATTGATTATTTAGAATAAAGCCAAAAACACCTTTCATTTGATACGCATATCTTGCTCAATACTAAAAAAATTGAGACAGGTGGCAACCCCGTAAACCGTCCCAAGTGGCAACCCCCATTTTTGTAATCTTAAAATGAATCATACCATCTATATACCAAATTTCAATAAAATCGGTCAGGCGGTTTTGGAGATATAAATAAAATGTGGTAAGGTGGCAACTCTACTTAGTAAAAAAAACCATGTCGGCCCATGTACCTACCTTTTCTGTAAGTTTGGTGAAAATCCTTCAACGCGTTTGGCTGGCCAGCGGCGACAACGAAAACCCCTTACTTTTATATATACATATATAGATTAGGAAAAAAATAAGTGGGGAAAATATGAGGAAAGCAAACACTGGAAAAAAAATATGTCGGCCATGCATCTAGCTTGGTGGCCAGTTAAGTTAGAATCCTTCATCGCGCTTAAAAACATGAGCAAAGCAAATGCTGAAAAAAAAAAAAAATATACGGTTCATGTACCTAGTTTGTATGTAAGTTTAGTTAAAACCCTTCAACGCGTTTGAAAAAAAAAATATTGCGGATAGGTTGGGACTATATATTCTCCAATTTAATAGCTAGGAACGTACAATTTTGCATATTTTGCACTTATTACATATACAACAGGACGATCGACCTAAGTAAGGTTGAACATCTATAACATATCCCCTTACAATCTATATTTCCGATAAACGGATTTCGGGCT
This sequence comes from Campiglossa producta, assembly GCA_964058755.1. Taxonomy (NCBI): domain Eukaryota; kingdom Metazoa; phylum Arthropoda; class Insecta; order Diptera; family Tephritidae; genus Campiglossa; species Campiglossa producta. The sequence goes on from CAXKVI010000013.1 coordinate 243,521, forward strand.
ATAACTTTTTCAGTTTCCATTTTACATACTGTTTACAAAATGGAGTTATAGCCCGAAACCCGTTCATCGTAACAGTCACCAATAGTTGGTGTTTTCGCAAAAAATGGTATTTTTAAATTTTTATCGGAAGTATCAGGCGGGAGAATCCTTCATATATGTTCAATTTTACTTACTGAAGGACTATGTTGAAAATTAATCAATTCAAAGGGGTTGCGGGCGCAATAATAATAATAATAATAATAATAATAGTAATAATGGTAAATCATATATATTATTTCTGTAAGGTTTTTTTGTGTTTGCTCCTAATTTTCTACTCTCATTTGAAACCAATATTAATAAATAAGGTATCGTTTTAAAGGTGTGGGTTAGCTCTACATGCGAAACCATATATTAATTAGCGGATTGCTTTTGTTTAAGCGTTTTTTATAAAAATTAATTTGTTTAAATAAACCATTGTGAGTTCACAAAAAATCAATTTGTACTGCAACGCTATTGTGACTGACATTCATCAGACTTTAGAGCGTTGTTGCCCTTTTTCGGGGATTTTCCATCTGCCAATGTAATTTCGAAATGGTTTGGTATTTGTTTCCCTTAGGGGTTATTTGCAATCAAAGTTGCAAGTTTTCATGTAGTTGTAGTAATCACATTAGGTCGTCCCTAAAAATGTCAAAAAAAGTGTTCTGCGCAGAAATGCTGCGGATTGCGGTGCCTGTGTTGGACCGGACGAGTTTTATTTTTTATAAGCAACTCGGAAATGTGTTCTGCATACAAATACCCTGGATCCCGATCCGAATTGGCATCGGACCTGCCCTGCGAAAATCGAGAGTACTCTATTTCCTATCCAAATAGTACTCCAATTGGAGCACAGAGTACTCCAAATGTAATCCTTTTTCATATAAAAATTGTGCTCCAATTAACATTGCGATGTCCTAGGGCTGGAGCACCTACTCCAACCTTCGCTTTGTTTCTGCTACTCCATGGAGTACATACTGTCCGAGTACTTTGAAATGTACTCCAATGTTGTTACTCCTTGGAGTATATATTGTCAGAGCGATAGTGTCGTGATTTTCGTCGATAAGGCAGGAGCAAAGATCGGCTTTCAAAAAGCTGAAGGTGGTTCGATTATGTATACAAAGGATTACTATTGGAGTACTCCAATATCAGAAAATTGGAACACATAATCCAACGATTTTGCATGGGGGGGTCCTTTTTCGGGATTTTGATCATAATTTTTCACTGTAACAAAAAATTAAAAAACCGCTCCGGAATTCGTGATCCTGCGGCCAATACACGTTTTTTGAGCCCTCTCCCATAATTTTTTAAAATTTTTTTGCAGTTGACCCCTAAAGGAAACAAATACCAATGCTATTTGGCTATATAATCCCCAATTCATGATTAAAGCAACATCGTTTGTTTTTCCTCGCCGAGGAACAAACTCAGAGCAGCACTACAAAAATTTCAAGAGAAATGTTTTTGAAGGTTCTAATGATAACCTGTACATTTATCGCGTCATAATTCTTTTTAGGTGTGTTTTTCCATGCTAGAAAAAAAAATTGGCACTCTTGAAACTGTTTTGGTACAAAAAATTAATGTGAGTGGCAACACTGCGCTGGACTGGTAGTGGTGCAAGTCTATGATTTTGATTAAAAAGAGACAATGGTGAATAGACATTCTTTTCAAATGTTCAAATGTAGATGGCACGCGGGCCTTGAAAGTCTTTGCTAAATACCTGTTGCGAATATTTTTCTTATTCTTTCTCACAACAAGTGCAGTTGATTTTATTTGTTAATTGAAAATCTTTTATGGATGTTTCTTATTGGATATTTTATTACACACCGTGATAAAACATATAATTGGTAAGTTCTAAAATTTGTATTTTTACATGAGTTAAATGTGTTCACATTCTGTTTATATTGTTAGATTATAATGCCTAGGACCACCTTAAATCCTTCAACATGCAAGGCAAACAATGCGTAACCAGCGACAGGTACAACGTGAACAAATGGTAGTCCAGCGTAGGAGTGACTTGGTACCTTCATATGTTTTAAAGTTAAGCAGTGACACAAATGCTAGGAGAATACAGTAAAAGCTCCCACAAACTTATTGTTGCGCACGCCTCGGAATTATTGAAGAAGCACATAGCGTTGGGTGTATGGATCGACAATGTGAATTTTGTATGGCAAAACTATTTCCGGGTGAGGTCAGCGATAGAAGTTCTCAATTTGTTGTCCCAAAGGGAAGGTGAGTTTGCCCCCGATTTCTGTATGTGAAGAACTTATAACTATAATCGAACGCAATGATTCTCTAACAAAAAACTATTTGGAAAACATAAGAAATTTTTTCAGCCCAAGCGACAAAAAATTACAAATGATTTTATTTTTACGTCAAATATTGTATTTAAGGAAGTTTTGTAAAAAAATACATGTGGCCACTGGGTCATATTTATAGAAAAAATCGATTGCTTTTTATCAAATTTCCGAAAATTTTACATAAGTTTGTATGACGTAAGTAAACGATTTATTAAGACACAAGTAAGACATAGTCTTTTAGAGTGCCATATTAATTAAATACAAATTATAGGTACATATTTTCCTATGACTAACAATGTTGACTTCGATAAATACAATTATTTTCATCTTTTGACTTAGGTATAATTTCATAAGGCAGTAGTTATATGTAAAAGCTAATACAGAAGTTATTGAGAAGAAAGCGTGGAAAAGTTAAGTAAAAATTTCTATATGAAGACTTTAAACATGTAATCGGTACCTTGATTTTAACGGATACAGGAAAAGCGCAATATCTTATGGTAAAAAGGTACTAGACATAGATTTTTATAAAAAACAATAAAAATTTCTATCTAACCAAGTACCACTTTTACTAATACTTTAAAATGGATATATATATATATATATATATATCGTTAGAAAGGTCTATAGGTATGAAAAACCGGGTTTTGACACCTAACTCGGGATTTTCGGGGTCTCCGGCAAATTTCTTGCACGCAGTTCTTCTTAACTCGCCGAGATCTACCAGAATAATACTATCTCTTCCCAGGTATCTTTTCGGGTTGCACTGTGTTATTATTAACATGTTTTACATATGTAAAATGCTAGAAATTATTTTTAATATTTATCTAAAGAAATTGTGTACGTTTAATTAATGGAGACAAAATGGCCTAAGCCCCAGTTCCTATTAACATATTTTTTACTAGCTGGTGCCCACGACTTCGTATGCGTATAATTTCTGTTTTTTTTTGCAGCTGGGTTAGCAAAGAATAAAATCCAACAAAAAGACTGGAGTTCAGGACTTAAGGGTCGTGTTGTCATGTAAGCTTTAAAATTTGTCTGCTCGATAAACCCAAATTTCAGTCACAAAAAATGTTTTCTAGGACTGATAAAGCTTAAAGTTAAAAAAAACGACCCTAAAGCCATTTATTTTTCCAATATAAAGAACATAAATTATAGAATTTCTTTGTACACAATATTTGAAGTATACCCAAATTACAAATTATAAACAAATTTTCTGAGCAAGTTACTCGCCAGCAATCTTAATAGCCATATTAAACGTTTTGGTATTAGGGGTTCACATTTTATGATATTTCCGGGGTAGCTTAGGTATTGAAATTAATCAAATAGTTTATGACAGCAGTCATAGCCACCTTTTGTTTGATGCCCATAATGTCCTAACACATTTTTGTGGAAATATTCGTCGATACCTCCGAAACCGGTCGAGCTATTGAAATGTCAAGATATCTCCCAAACCATTTCAGATATTTCAATGAATCACATCGCATATTATAGCACTCATTGACACCTTTAGTTTGACACCCATATTGTATGTACTAAGATATTTTTGGTCACACTGGTCCACATATTGGCGATAACCCCAAAACCCGTTGAGATATTGCAAAAAATAATATCTTAAACTTTAAGTTGAGCGTCTAGCAATCCAACGATTCAATATCCATTCAGTACTTTTAGAGTGTTACGACCACAAACATACATACAGACATGGTCCACATATTGGGCGATAACTCCAAATCCGGTTGACATATCGAAAAAAGTAATATCTTAAATTTTAAGTTGACCGTCGAGCAATCCAACGAAGTTTCATTCAATTCCATTCATTAGTTTCAGAGTGATACGGGCACAAACATACGGACAGACAGATAGACAGACACACAAAAATTTTTTTGTTGATATCAGCCATGTACAGACATCGACCTGTTACAATTTTATTATATGTAGAGATACAATAGCAAAAACATCTTCCATTTCATGCGAACTATGAGATATGGCTATCGCTTGTGTCTTGGATGCATTAGATTAAGACTGTTATATTTTGACCACAAATAGATTGATTCAAGATCTTCGTTGATTCTATACACTAGATCCCCTCTGAGCCCCAGCGGAGAAGATAAATATATTTGTTTATTACACTTACATAAGCATAAAGGTGGATGGAGACATTTTTGCAGCACTTGACAATATCATTTATATATAAGGTGAATAAAACAGGACCAAGAATGGACCCTTGAGGTACCCCCGCTGTGATTGGCATCAAGGCTGAGGAATTATTGTTTTGCTACAACTTTTTGCTGTCTATTTGTTAAATAGCTTTCAATTAAATTAAATTATGGCTGAACCCATAGTATGCATGAAGTTTTTGTAGAAGAATTTCGTGACAGACAGTATCAAATGTCTTAGAAAAATCAAGTAAAGTAAGAATCGTGAGATCTCCCTTATAATAAAATGGACGTATATCCTCTACCACTTTTATCACAGCAGTTGAACAGCTATGACCCTGGCGATATCCGGACTTAAATTCAGAACAGAGAACTGGCTGACAGATACTCCCTTTTCAAAATGTTTTTATTAGGTCGCTTTCGTCGTTCTTGTGCCCGGATTTTTGCATTCGATTTTGAACCAACTTCCTGTTGTGCTAGGGTCTTGAAATTTTCACCACAGTTCAGGTCGCGAAGACAATGCAATATTATGAAAAAAAAATTCCGATAGGTGGCGCGTGGGTCGCTATATTTTCAAAAATCGCATTTATGGTCCGATTTCGCTGAAATTCGGAACATGTATTACTACTATGAAAAGAAATATTCTCCTAAAAAAATTCCGCTAGGTGGAGCTGAGATCGGGGTAAGAAAAACTGAAAATCTTAATTATGGACCGATTTAGCTGATATTTAGCGTTTGTATTACTTAATCAATTTCCAAATGTTCAAAAAAAAATTGCACCCGCTAGGGGGCGCGTGAGTCGCTCTATTTAAGAAATGCGAAGGTCTGTTTTCGGTGTCGATTAATTTGTTTTTCAACGAACTTCCCGTTGAGGTAGAATCTTGAAATTTTCATCGTCTTTTAGTTTTCTGGACCCACGCAATATAACAAAAAAATAATTCCGATAGGTAGCGCACGGGTAGAGATATTTGAAAAGTTTCATTTCCAGAGATTTTGCTTTGGATTTTGAACTAACTTCCCATTGAGCTGGGGTTTTGAAATTTTCACCATCGTTGAGGTTTCGCTGACAATGCAATATACAAAAAAAAAATCCAAAATATTGCTTTAATTACAAAAGTCCCATTTATCGGCCTATCTTCCTTATTGCTATCTGAATATTTCGTACACATGCTATAATGCGCATGCTATAATGCGCATGCTATAATTCGCTTTCAGTGCCATAAACAGCATCGAAATTTCAAATATTTGAATTTCACTTATTCGAACATGCAATCTTCAACGTCATCTGCATACATTTAGGCGCAGTCACTGTTGCACAAAGGAAACATAATGTGTTTTATAATGCTTAAAAAAGAATAATTTTATTCATGTAACCATAGACACACCGCGTAAAGCGTGTAAACGTAGAAAATTGCCGAATGCGTAAATGATCTGTCAAAACTTTAATGGAACGAAGTTTACACAAATTCGTTTAAATTCGAGGAATTTAGTGTGTAAACACCTCGAAAAATTACCCAATTCGATTACGCTGTTCGACATGCAGTTTTTCAAAGCAGTCAATGCACACTAGACAAAATCGAAGAATATGCTAAAAAATGGGTCAAAAATTAAATTAATGGGAATTTCAAAATAAAAAGTATTCACATAAATTTATCTATATCGTTCATCTAACTGAGCTGTTAAATGTATATATTTACGCTTTCGTTAAGTTATGTGGTTACATGAGTACCACTAATATGACATAGAATATCCAATTACAATCTTAGAAATTTTCACAGACTCACAACTAAAAAGTATAAAATAAAAAATAGAATAAAAAAATATTTTTAATTTAAAATGTTTTTAAAATGAACTAAAAACTGGAAAATAATTTCCCCTCTGCCTACATAGATTCTTCAACACGTAAAGCTTATCTGGAACATTTGTGAGTGGGAATTCTTATAGGTATTAAATAGTACTTGGAGTTTGAAATGTATAAAAACATTTGGCGCTTGCTATATCGTGAAAAGATGTTTTTTTTTTAGAAAAGATCATATCGGTAATAAGATTATTAGAAATTAATGCGAACCATCTTTAGCGTGCGCCAATCTTACTAATATTATAAATGTGAATGTAGCGATGTTTGGATAATCCATTAAATATATTTATTTATTTATTTATTTATTTATTTATTTACTGCCATAGCACATTAAGACGTTGAGTCTTTTTTTGTACATTTTACATATAAATTACAGATTGATATTGATTGATGATACAGATTGATATTTAATTCTAAACAGAGTTTATGGATATTAGACTCTAAAATAGCTTAAACTATTGTAAAAGGTGGGAAAGAAAGGGAAAAAGCAGGAAATAATAAAAATATTGCAATGGAGAAAAGAAGAAAACGCCCAGGATGAGGCAGATGTAAGAAAAGTCCCTAAGAAAAATGATTTTCAACTGCCACCTTAAAGCATCTATCCGATTTAATATGTTTAATTGACATTGGCAATGAATTCCACAGTCGCACAGCACTAACAAAGAATAATCTAGAACCAGGTAAGGATACAAATCTTGGTACTACAATATTATTAGTGCGAGAGGATGTTACAAAGCTAAGCTTTTCATAAAGATAGCCAGGTTTCTGATATTTAATTATTTTAAATAGAAAAATTACGTTCCTGATGTGAAGGTAATTTTCCAAGCTCGTTCCTAGAATATTTTTGGTGAAGATTGAGATGTGATCAAACTTTCTTTTACAGTATATGAACCTCGCAGCATTGTTCAGAGCTAGATTTAATTTTCTTTTGGATTCTGAGTCGAGATCTCCATATACTAGTTCGAAATAGGTGATTTGCGGAACAACGAGGGCCTTTACTAGTTTCAGTTTTGTGTTAATTGGTAGATACGAAGAGCCAAGCCACAAACTCCTAAGAATATAATATATTTTCGAGATAGCGAAATTAATGTGGTTTATGTAAGTAAGCCGGGAGTTCATTTTGAACCCAAGGTTAGTCACAGCCGAAAGAAATGGTATTTTGGTTTCATTCAGTACTATAGGGGGCAATTCGTTAATGTCATACGAGTTGAAGGATATTGGCAGGACCTGCGTTTTTGCTGCATTTAGGCTAAGACCATTCACCTTAGCCCAATTCGATATAGCTTTTAAATCCTCATTCATTCTGCACACTAAGTCTTCGCATAGACCAATAGGACGCGAAAGGTAGATCTGAGTATCGTCGGCATACAAGTGAATAGATGTATTTTGGCAACATCTCACAATGTCATTTATAAAAATAGTAAATAAAATGGGGCCAAGGATAGAACCCTGAGGTACACCAGAAGATATGATGCTCGGTTGCGAGATGCTGTTGCCACACACAGTCTGCTGTAGCCTATCTGAGAGATAACACCTAATTAGTTTTATGGACGTTGTGTCGAATCCAAAATAGTGTTGCAGTTTAAGTAACAAAATAGTATGGTTGACAGTGTCGAAAGCTTTCGAAAAGTCTAAGAGAGCTAAGACTGTTAGCATTTTATTTTCAAAGGCAGGGCGGATATCTTCTGTCACTTTAAGTATTGCTGTGGAGCAACTATGCCCAGATCTAAAGCCAGATTGGTACTCAGATAAAAGTTTATATTTCTTTAGGTGCAACACTACTTGATACGAGATAAACTTTTCAAAGACTTTCGACAGTGATGATAAGATACTAATAGGCCTGTAATTTTCCGGGGAGTCATACGCATTTCCCTTTGCGGTCGGAATGACATTTGACACTTTCCACTGCGTAGGAAAAGTAGATGATGCTATAATAAAATTAAAAATATGCGTCAGTGAGGATAGCACACAGGGCAGAATCAGTTTTAAAAAGCGTAGGTTTACACCATCCACACCAACAGCGTTTGATTTTATGGCGTACAGGCACCTGACCACATCATTTTCGGTTGCTGAGTTGAAAGTAAATTTTACAGAACGATCGCATACGAGATCTTCGTTTATTTCATAGAACGACCCGTGTACTTGCGGCGCATTCAGCCCGATAAAGTAGCAGTTCATATCATTCGCGTCAATCGTACATGTTACTTTTTCTTTTACGCCAACTCCAAGTGACTTAAGGTTTTTCCACAGCTTTTCAGTGGAAATACCATCAGAGAATTTATTTTTAAAATATAAAGATTTTGCTTGACGGATTTTCATCGTTGTCTTATTTCGTAAGCTCTTATATGCGCTCCACCGTTCCCGAGTAGGATCACGCTTCCAGTACTTATACGCCTTTTCTCGATCCTTAATGAGATTAAGAATGGGCTTGGTGAACCACGGCTTTCTGCTATCGGTGATTTTTATACACCGAGTAGGAACATATTTTTCGAATAAGCTCGTAACCATTGTTGTGAAAAAACTTATTTTTTCATCGACACTTGGGAAAGACCAACAGAAATTCCAATCAATTGAACTTGCTTCACTTACCAAGTCAGGCATATTTATATTCTTAAAGTCACGGAAGGTCAAGTTTGACGTTTGACGTGCCGTACTAAACATTAAATTGTAACACAAAAATATCAATTCATGATCTGACACACCTGCTAATGGAAATTGATCGACGTGGTTAACTTTATCAACATCACCTACACCAAAAATATCTAACATGGATGGTTTATTTTGATATGCAAAACGGGTCGCGTATTCATTCACAATCGTAATCCCTACACTATTTAGGCTATTTTGCAGACATCTAGATCTACTATCCTCAGTTAACAGATCAATGTTAAAATCTCCACATACAATGAAGTGAACATAATCAACACACACTTCATTAATTTTTGCAAAGACCGATGTTAAGTCATTCGATTTATGCGGATTGTATACACAAGCAACTACACATTTATAAGTATTATCGCTGAATTCCACGAACATGCATTCAACAACATCAGTACAAATCGACTTATGTAAAACTTTACACTTTAGCTTGGGATTAAAATAAATAGCTATACCACCACCTCTGCATCCAGTAGACCTATCATTTCTCAATAGGGAGAAATCGCAAAGAGCATACCCTGAGTTCGGCATATCTGCTTTAAACCAGGACTCAGTTACACAAACCACATCAATTTCCGTTTTATTAAATATATGACTTAAATAGTCAAGTTTGGTCACTGTCAAACTCCGAGCATTAAAATGGCAAATATTAAAACCCCGGTGATAGTCACATACTAATTTAAGTGCCACCCTAAGATTTTCCTTGCTAGTGTGTACGCCACTGTCATTGTCCAAACCGAGAGCAAAAAAGAGATGCTTGTAAGTTGGCAGTTTTTAGAAGAAGCTGTATACTAAGTAAAGAGACTAAAAGAGTAGTAGAAGAAGGCAGGGTGTACAAATTTTTCCTCTTAAAAAGACACATATACATAAAATAATAAACAACACTAAATGTGTAGTCATGTAGCAGCTGCAATGCAATCAATCGTTGTTGTATCATAAACTCTAACAGCTTCAGCATCTGGACGTTTTCTCACATAAACGTGCCCATGTATAGAAAATGCGCTCACCAGTCGCTTTTGTTTTTTTAGCTTTGATGCGTGGTGCATAAGATCTCTATTCTTTTTAGTCATGCATTCATGCACAAAGAACTTCCCATCACCCATGACACCAATATCGCGGAGAGCAAGCTCTTTTCTCCCAGTTTTAAACACTGTGCTGATTGCTTTAAATAACAATGAGCGGTCATAGGCAGAATTTAATTTGTAAATAATAGGAGAATGGTTGTTGCTAGCTTCGCTTTTGCGCGCGCGAAAAGCTGAGCGAATGGAAAGTGGAGGCAAATTTATACTCGTGCACAGCTGTGAGAACATCGCCGTCAAGTTCTCGTCACTTTGTTGTGGTACGCCAAACACAATCACATCTGTCGACACCAATGCATTTTCAAGCTCATCAACTTGTTTACAAAGAGCTTCCGCGATTTCGCTTGCCTTACCATTTTCACTATTAAATTTCTCGAGTTCGCCGACTCGTTCATCCAACTTCTTTATATCTGCCTTCATATTTTTCAATTCGGCAGAAACATCTGAAATACTTTTCATAAGGCGCTCTTCGCTCTCCTTCATCTTCGCGAGAATGCTGTTCATGGCATCATCCACCTGTTTTTCAATGCTTTTTAGCACACCCATCGCTGTCGGGCTGCTAACTTCAAACACTAATTTTGGTTTTTGTACTGCTTTTTGTGCTGATTTTTGTTGCGCGGGTGTAATATTGCGCGCACTTTTCCTTTGTGGTGTCATATTTAGGTTTTAATTTTTTTTGTTTTGTTTTCGTTTTACAAATATTAAATATTAATGTCTGATGAACAAAGCACAGGTTAAGCGAAATTGAGGGCGTTTGCACAAGTTATTGTTGAGAATTTGCTATGATACTTGAATGTCGGCAATTACTATTAAAAGCACGAATTTCCGCAGCACTACAAAACACGTCTGCTCACAGTGACATTTACTTTATTTAATATATAGGGGAGAAAAATGTAACGAGAGTTTTAGAGTACAACGAATATGACCGCATTTTTTATGTAACGTAACGGTCCAAACTCAAAATAGTTTTTTGTGCAAAATCTAGCCCGTGAAAAAACCGGAAAAAAATTTTTCTTCGAGCATTTCCAGTCTATTTTTCATATAAACTATAATATTAGTGGAGTTTATAGTTATGGCTTTGTTCAGAGCCAAAAGTTGTTTGTAACGTAACAGTCTTTTTATTTCGACTAACCCAAAATTTTTTTTATGTTTAGCAAAAGCTGAGCAAGGCTCAAAAGAACCAAAATTTCATCGAAAAACTTAAAAGGTCAAACAAATTTGATGATTTTAAAAAGAAACGTGCAGCTACCCAGAAGGAACGCCGAAAGAAGATTAAAGAAGCCGATGTCGGAATGCCAAATTCGAAATAAAAAAATCTCGTTGAAAGCCGGCGTGGAGCGATTCTTGCACGTGTGCAAAAATACCGAGAGAAAACCAAATCAAATTTAGTACAGAGACAGACTGAAAATAGTGACAGCGAAACTAAAAAGGGCTATCAATCCACACAAGCACCTGGTAAAGCAGTGAAGAAAACTGAACAAACACTCCCTCTATCCGAAATACGTAAGAAAACAGTTTTAGCAAAGATTATCATGAACATGAGTAAGGACGACAGAAATGAACTCGTCAATACCATCTCACCATCTAAGGCGCGGAACCAAAAAAATAACAGCGCTCAACTCGTCGAAGAAATCACGAAATTTTTTGAACGAGATGACATCTCAAGAATTTCACCGCGAATAAAACATGTCAAGCAATATGATAACAAAGAAAGTGGAGGCACATGCTTTGGACCATAGGAAAAGCCTTTTCAATTTTCGATGAAGTTTAAGAATTTTACGAAGCGCATTTGTTTATGTTATTGCAATTCTTCACTTTATTTCTTTTATTTTTGCTAGGTAGTTGTGGTATAAATGTTTTTGGAGAACATCGACCAAGCCACGTAAAACTACTAAGTGACCTTTCACATGATATGTGCATGTGCTCATACCACTCCAACTTCATTGAATCTGTCACGACTCTTCAAAAACTGGTTCCGTCGTTACCTTCATATAATGAAGGATTTGTTGAAGTGCGAAGTTCATAGTATGGACTGCTGGTTTTCCAAATGCGAACATTGTGATGGTATATCAATTGAACGACTCAAGGACGTGACATGGATGGTTCGGCGGAAAAGTGATAGTTCAAAAAGAATTGAGAAACACAAACAGTCTGGAACACTGGAAGGCTTGCTTCTACACATAACAACGTTATCGCCACAATTTTTGCGCAATAGCTATGTAAGATACTTTCAACAAATTCGATCGGCCGAGAGCATCAAACGATCAGTTTAATGATGAGGCACTACTGCAAATAGATTTTGCCGAAAATTTTGTTTGCGAGGCACAAGGCGAAGTGCAGAGTGCTCACACGAATCAAAAACAGCTAACGTTATTTACTACTGCCTTTTATCACAATCAGGATTTCCAATCAAAGGTCTTCGTATCAAACAGCTTAATACACACCAAAGAAAGCATTATTCCTTACATGTACATATTGCTAACAGGACTGCCAAAATCGGTGAATATATTGAAAATTTTGGAGCGACGGGCCTTCATCGCAATTTAAAAATAAGTTTATCGCTGCAGTTATTCCTCTCTTTGAAAGCGAATTTAATATAAAAACAAGTAAGGAAAGTTGTCTTCGGCTGTGCCGAAGGCTATATACCTTTCATGAATAAGCGTCACGATTTTCACTGTTCGATCCCCAGTACAGCCTGTTTCAATTTAACTATATTTACTATACACATTACACATCTTTGTTATAATTTAAAAAAAACTTACAAAATAATAGGATCCGAGTTATCGGAACAATCGATTGTATGGAGGCTATATATTATACGTGTTCAATTGTACTGACTTACACTATACACATTACATATGTAGAAAGTACTAAAGGTGAAATATTTTACGTTCCTAACTTTTTAAATGCGGAAGTATTGGCCAAAAAACCTTATATCGGAACAACCGGTTGTATGGGGCTAAATATATGTTATATTTACCCGATCTTCTTGATTTTCCTCTACACACTACATAAATTGAAAGTACTCAAGTTGCAAAATTTTATGTTCCTAACTTTTTAGTTGCAGAAGTTTTGGCCAAAAAACCTTATATCTGAACAATCGGTTGTATGGGGGCTATATGTTACATTTGTCCGATCTTGTTGATTTTCCCTATATACACTACATAAATAGAAAGTACTCGAGTTGCAAAATTTTACGTTCCTAACTTTTTAATTGCAGAAGTTTTGGCCAAAAAACCTTATATCTGAACAATCGGTTGTATGGGGGCTATATGTTACATTTGCCCGATCTTGTTGATTTTCACTATATACACTACATAAATAGAAAGTACTCGAGTTGCAAAATTTTACGTTCCTAACTTTTTAATTGCAGAAGTTTTGGCCAAAAAACCTTATATCTGAACAATCGGTTGTATGGGGGCTATATGTTACATTTGCCCGATCTGGTTGATTTTCACTATATACACTACATAAATAGAAAGTACTCGAGTTGCAAAATTTTTCGTTCCTAACTTTTTAATTGCAGAAGTTTTGGCCAAAAAACCTTATATCTGAACAATCGGTTGTATGGGGGCTATATGTTACATTTGCCCGATCTTGTTGATTTTCACTATATACACTACATAAATAGAAAGTACTCGAGTTGCAAAATTTTACGTTCCTAACTTTTTAATTGCAGAAGTTTTGGCCAAAAAACCTTATATCTGAACAATCGGTTGTATGGGGGCTATATGTTACATTTGCCCGATCTGGTTGATTTTCACTATATACACTACATAAATAGAAAGTTCTCGAGTTGCAAAATTTTACGTTCCTAACTTTTTAATTGCAGAAGTTTTGGCCAAAAAACCTTATATCTGAAGAATCGGTTGTATGGGGGCTATATGTTACATTTGCCCGATCTGGTTGATTTTCACTATATACACTACATAAATAGAAAGTACTCGAGTTGCAAAATTTTACGTTCCTAACTTTTTAATTGCAGAAGTTTTGGCCAAAAAACCTTATATCTCAACAATCGGTTGTATGGGGGCTATATGTTACATTTGCCCGATCTGGTTGATTTTCACTATATACACTACATAAATAGAAAGTACTCGAGTTGCAAAATTTTACGTTCCTAACTTTTTAATTGCAGAAGTTTTGGCCAAAAAACCTTATATCTGAACAATCGGTTGTATGGGGGCTATATGTTACATTTGCCCGATCTTGTTGATTTCACTATATACACTACATAAATAGAAAGTACTCGAGTTGCAAAATTTTACGTTCCTAACTTTTTAATTGCAGAAGTTTTGGCCAAAAAACCTTATATCTGAACAATCGGTTGTATGGGGGCTATATGTTACATTTTCCCGATCTGGTTGATTTTCACTATATACACTACATAAATAGAAAGTACTCGAGTTGCAAAATTTTACGTTCCTAACTTTTTAATTGCAGAAGTTTTGGCCAAAAAACCTTATATCTGAACAATCGGTTGTATGGGGGCTATATGTTACATTTGCCCGATCTGATTTTCACTATATACACTACATAAATAGAAAGTACTCGAGTTGCAAAATTTTACGTTCCTAACTTTTTAATTGCAGAAGTTTTGGCCAAAAAACCTTATATCTGAACAATCGGTTGTATGGGGGCTATATGTTACATTTGCCCGATCTTGTTGATTTTCACTATATACACTACATAAATAGAAAGTACTCGAGTTGCAAAATTTTACGTTCCTAACTTTTTAATTGCAGAAGTTTTGGCCAAAAAACCTTATATCTGAACAATCGGTTGTATGGGGGCTATATGTTACATTTGCCCGATCTGGTTGATTTTCACTATATACACTACATAAATAGAAAGTACTCGAGTTGCAAAATTTTTCGTTCCTAACTTTTTAATTGCAGAAGTTTTGGCCAAAAAACCTTATATCTGAACAATCGGTTGTATGGGGGCTATATGTTACATTTGCCCGATCTTGTTGATTTTCACTATATACACTACATAAATAGAAAGTACTCGAGTTGCAAAATTTTACGTTTCTAACTTTTTAATTGCGGAAGTTTTGGCCAAAAACCCTTATATCTGAACAATCGGTTGTATGGGGGCTATATGTTACATTTGCCCGATCTTGTTGATTTTCACTATATACACTACATAAATAGAAAGTACTCGAGTTGCAAAATTTTACGATTCTAACTTTTTAATTGCGGAAGTTTTGGCCAAAAAACCTTATATCTGAACAATCGGTTGTATGGGGGCTATATGTTACATTTGCCCGATCTGGTTGATTTTCACTATATACACTACATAAATAGAAAGTACTCGAGCTGCAAAATTTTACGTTCCTAACTTTTTAATTGCAGAAGTTTTGGCCAAAAAACCTTATATCTGAACAATCGGTTGTATGGGGGCTATATGTTATACTGGTCCGATCTTGTCAGTTCCGACAAATGATTCCTATATTACAAAATGGTGGCCACATACAAAATTTCAGCCAGATATCTCAAAAATTGAGGGACTAGTTTGCGTTCAAACAGACAGACGGACAGACGGACAGACGGACATGGCTAAATCAACTCATCTCGTCATCCTGATCATTTCGGTATACTTATTGATGGGTCTATCTCTTCTTCTTCTCATATTTACAAACATCGGACCAAAGTTATAATACCATTTCATGTTCATGAAAGGTATAATTATTGGAACTACTTTGCTACCTCACACGGTATAGGTTGTGTCGATGGTATTGGCGCAACTTCTAAAGTTATTGTGAGAAATCATGTTTTGTCTCGTAAGTGTACTGTGAACAGCGCTTCCGACTTTGTTGCTGCATTCCATCGTACAAACTCGAAAATTCTGGTTGAAGAAGTTACTGAATGTGAAATTACCGACGTAAACCACGTTTTGAATGTAAATGCAATTTTCAACAATGCAAAAAATATCCGTGATATAGCATCAGCTCACCAAATTCAAGTGATTGATGGGAAAAATGTTACTTTTAACATTTCAAAACAAGGATATGATAATTCAATTTAATAACTTTATATATTGCCATTTGCGTCTATGAATTCCAAAAGATTAATAAATGAGTTTCTGGTTCCTTCGAAGTCTTTGCTTATTCTTTGGAAATTTTTGGATGTCTAACCCTAAACAACTTAATTTCAAATCTTTATTAAATGCTCCAATACACTTCTTATCTAAAGACAAATCGCACGTGTAACGTAACAGTCTTTTTTTGTAACGTAACAGTCCGAGCAGTTTTGTGTATAAAAAGCAGAAAAAAATTTGAGTCCGATTGTAACGTAACGGTCCGCGATATTGGCCATATGTATATACATTGAATTTCAAATCACACAAAATAGGCTTAAATAAAACATCCTCTTCTAAATATTGTGAATATACATATTTTGTAACAATATAATAGTTGATTTTCGCATACATACCTTTAGAATTTATCGTAATTAGACATTGATTTGACTACTTGAAAGAAAATAGAGAAATTCTCTTGTATGGCTTTAGGTTAATTGAATTCCAAACTCTCAAAGAAAAAAATAAAAAACAAATAAGAAAATGTAGCCAGCCTCGAACCCGCGTCCTTTGCGTGCCATATAGACGTTTTCTTGTTCATGTCAAGATAGTCTATGGTGCTTTTGCTTTATGAGTTTGGTAAGGTGTGGTTAGTCAAAGAAGGTAGAAAACTTCTCTGGATTAGTTCGTAAATTTCCACACACACATATACGTACATGCATACAAACCATCACTAGCTCCTGTAAAACGCTGTAGCTTCGCAACAACAACATTCATATGGTTGTTGTCTTCCAATTTCGTTACACTTTTCTCAAATGAATTCCGCTATAGAAATAAACTTCAAAAAAAAAAAAACTCAGTCGGTCATGCACCTAGCTTAGTGGTCAGTTTAGCTAGAACCCTTCATCGCGTTTAAAAAAAAAACATTGCGGTTAGGTTGGCAACCCAAGGTGGCAATCCTGCTAGAAATTGTCATATTGAGAATACGGCCAAAAATACCTTTCATTTGATACGAGTATTGGCATATCTTGCTCAATATTAAAAAAAAAAATGAGTTACGGACACATAGATTGACACTACCTGCCACAGCACCCATGGACTATAAAAAACAACGCAACGGATACACACAGACCAGAACGAAACTAGGCATTGATATGGAATCAACTAATAAATATAGATGTGTGAAGCGTTTTGTCGGTTAGCAGCGACAACGAAAACCGTTTACTTTTATATATGAACCCCTTAAAGCACAAGTGGTATAAGTCCACCTTTTCTCAAACTGAGATATTGAAGGTTTTGTATTGTCAACAAATAGGGGGTACCCTTGATTTCACAAGTTAGTTCTGCTAGTTTTTCGGTTTCTATGGGAGCTAGAGTTAGCGTGTTATAAAGAAAACATTTTCCCCCACATACGTTCATGCCCAACTAAAAAAAAAAACGAAAACTGGACTTAAACCATTTGCGCTTTAAACGGCTCTTTTATAGATTAGGAAAACAATGAGTGGGGAAATATATGAGGAAAGCAAATACTGGAAATATTAAAAAAAAAAAAAAACAAGTAAGGAAGGCTGTTTTCGGCTGTGCCGAAGGCTATATACTTTTCATGAATGTGCGTCACGATTTTCAGTATTCGATCCCCAGTACAGCCTGTGGGAATTTAATATTATCGATTTTATGGGGGCGATGTGTTATATTGGTCCAATTTCATTGATTGTTAACATCGACATTCCACATTCTAAAAGAGAAATCGTTACGAAATTTCACGTTCCTACCTATCTAGTTACAGGAGTTATCTACCAAAATCCGTTTATCGGAACAATCGATTGAATGGGGGCTATATGTAATATCGGTTCGATCTTGCTGGTTCCGACAAATGATTTCTATATTATAAAATGGTGGCCGCATACCAAATTTCAGCCAAATATCTCAAAAACTGAGGGAATAGTTTGCGCTCAAACAGAAAGACGGACATGGCTAAATCAACTCATCTCGTCATCCTGATAATTTCGGTATACTTATTGATGGGTCCATCTCTTCTTCTTCTCATACTTGCAAACATCGGACCAAAGTTATAATACCATTTCATCTTCATGAAAGATATAAAAAGTTACAAAATATTAGGATCCGAGTTATCGGAACAATCGATTGTATGGAGGCTATATATTATATGTGTTCAATTGTACTGACTTACACTATACACATTACATATGTAGAATGTACTAAAGGTGCAATATTTTACATTCCTAACTTTTTAATTGCCGGGAGTTATGGCCCAAATTTCTTATATCGGAACAATCGATTATATGGGAGCTACATATATGTCATAATGATCCGATCTTAGTAATTTTCACTCTACACACTACATAAATAGAAAGTACTCAAGTTGCAAACTTTTATGATCCTAACCTTTTAATTGCAGAAGTTTTGGCAAAAAACCTTATATCGGAACAATCGGTTGTATGGGGGCTATTGTTATATTTACCCGATCTTGTTGATTTTCACTATACCCACTACATAAATTGAAAGTACTTAAGTTGCAAAATTGTATGTTCCTAACTTTCTAATTGCGGAAATTTTGGCCAAGGAACCTTATAACGGAACAATCGGTTGTATGGGGGCTATATGTTATATTTACCCGATCTTGTTGATTTTCCCTATACACACTACATAAATTGAAAGTACTCAAGTTGCATAATTTTATGTTCCAAAATTTTTAATTGCAGAAATGTTTGCCAAAAAACCTTATATCGGAACAATCGGTTGTATGGGGCTATATGTTATATTTACCCGATCTTTTTGAATTTCACTATACACACTACATAAATAGAAAGTACTCAAGTTGCAAAATTTTATGTCCCTCACTTTTTAATTGTGGCAATAAAACCTTACATCTGAACAATCGGTTGTATGGGGGCTATATGTTATACTGGTCCGATCTTGCCTGTTCCGACAAATGATTCCTATATTACAAAATGGTGGCCACATACAAAATTTCAGCCAGATATACAAAAAATTGAGGGACTAGTTTGCGTTCAAACAGACAGACGGATTGATGGACATGGCTAAATCAACTCAGCTTGCCATCCTGATAATTTCGGTATACTTATTGATGGGTTCATCTCTTCTTCTTCTCATACTTTCAAACATCGGACCCAAGTTATAATACCATTTCATATTCATGAAAGGTATAAAAACCCGGTCGGTCATGCACCTAGCTTGGTGGTCAGTGTGGTTAGAATCGTTCATCGCGTTTGAAAAATAAATGGAAGCTAGGAGTTACCCCGCTAGCGTATTATAAAGAAAACATTTTCCCCACATACGGTCATGCCTAAGTAAAAAAAACGTAAACTGGTCTTGTGCTTTAAACGGCTCATATATAGATTAGGAAAACAATGAGTGGGGAAAAAAATCGGTCGGTCATGCACCTAGCTTGGTGGGCTAAAGTAAATTCTTACGTTCATATTCACCACGATAACTGTCAGAATTTACCATCGCTCTTTCAAAATTTACGATTTTCAACCAATTGGCACACGGCCTTACTCTGCTAGTCCCCTATTTATAGTAATCAAAACTTTTTGAAATTGCTTAATTTTCGTGATATACATAATAATTTTAATGTCAATTTAAAATAAAAAATATAATAAAAAAATATTCCATTTTTTACTTAATTTTAAAAACAATTTAAATTAAAAATATTTTTGCATTCTATTTTTTTATACTTTTTAGTTGTGATTGTTGTTGCTTTTCCATCTTGTCCACGGTCAAAAGTCCACCAAATTTTCAAGGATTTTCAAATTAATGACCACAAACTTATACCATACATTCCTATTAATCGCAGGACACAGCGAAAATAAGCGGACAGCTGTCAGTAAAATGATCACAGGGTGCACTTAAAAAACCTTGGCACTGCTAGTATAAATGGTGACCAATAGATGTCGCTCTAGTTGTAATAACATACAGAGTAATGTAAGAGAATTTGTTCAGAAACGGTCAAAAGTCCACCAAATTTTCAAAATATACTTAGTTTATCGGAAAGCTGTACAGAGGCTTGAGTGCAGTGGACCAATATCCCTACTAACCGCGACGTTTTTATTTACATAAATATATAAGGATTCTAGAGTATTTAATTTATTGATATTTGATTCCGATCTAATTAATTTGAAATCGTCGTCACAAGAGCATGTTCGGCTATTCCACTTTTTGGTTCGATGTTTGTAATATATTTGAGATGCTCGTTCATCCTTGTGCGCGTTGACTGCCCTAAATATTTTGCACTGCAAATGTCTCCATCGTCAGTTAAATTCGAGCACGTCACTCAATAAACCCCCGGTTTATCCAAACTGTGACAGTTGTCTTTCGTAGATTTTAGCAAAGATTTCATTTTATTATTACTTTGGTACAACTTTTATGTTTGATTTATTGAACAGTTTTTTAATATCTTTAAAATAATGTTCATCATACGTAATGCTACAAAAGCCATATTCCCCTTTTTTGAAATGAGCTGCACTCTCTTCTTGCCTTTTTATTTGGTGCTTTTTTATTTGTTGTTGGATGCTGTTGGGACATTATCCATTAATTTTAGCGATGTTAATTATTTTCTCTTCTTCTGTTTCAAATGCGCTACAGCTGAGCGGAACGTTTACAAGACGGGAGCCATAGAGTTAACAGCCGTTAATTTGTGGGAGTGGTGGTGGTTGGATTCTATAAGGATGAACCGATCAGTTGAGGCACTTCCATATTTTCTTCACATTCATAAGTGAACTGGATAGTACTATTAATAGAATTAAATAAATTAAGCGTGTTTTCTACTTTATCTATTTTCAATAATGACCACGCAATCATCCGCATATTGGCAAAATAATGGTGGGAATAAAGAACTTTGGATTAATCGGTTTTCAATCGTATTCATATCCAAATTGCATAAATATGGGCTTATATTTAAACATATAGGCAATCCCTCAGTTTGCTGAAAAAATGCACCTCTGAACTGGAATTATGATTGATTGACACATAGTAAAGTTAAATCAAATAATGCAGTGGACACCGTCGGATTTATATCTTGCTTGTCGAGCCAAATACGTAGCGCGTCCAAGGCTCCCTTTCTTGGCACGCTTGAAAAATACGAGCTAATATCGAATGACGCAAAACATTCGTTCGGATTCAGCCGAGAATCTTTGATTCTAGAAATTAATTGTAATGAGCTTTTCATAAAAAAATTATCAAAGCTCTTAAGCTCGTTAAAGAATTTACTCAACCATCTGGTAATATTAGATATCAGCGAAGTGTACCCAGCAATGATCGGTCTAAATTTATTGCCGGGCTTATGCGCTTTATATAAACCATAAAGACATGGGACCGGTACGTACGATTTATGCATATTGATGTCCCAACTCCGGAACGAATCAGCATACGCAGAAACTCTTTTTCCTTTTTACGCAGGGGATTTTTTACTTTTACTTTAGTAATTACCATTGTTGTAATCATCCTCATTCAACACTACAACACAGTTTCCTTTGTCAGACTATGTTATATACACATTTTTTCGGTTAAGGGCATTTACGGCGCTATGTAAATGATCGGAATATTTGTGTTTGGGAAGGCTTGGTTTTGATGTTAAAACTTGTTTAAAGCGAAACCGTCACTTAGCACTCAAAATTAAAAAATTATGTCCGTCACCAAACTAGCTGAGTTGTTGCAGTTTCATAAAGCCAAGGAAAAAACCTGTCGTCTTAAAGCGGATGTGAGGTGGAGGAAGCGGTGGAGCATCTTATCTGCAACTGCCCGGCTTTAAGCGGTTCGAGAACCCGCTTTTTGGGAATTTTGTACCTAGATACCTTACGCTTGGTCGCGGAGCTGGACATAAAGGACTGATATTCTGAAGTCATCTAAATGCCTCGAGGAGTAACGGTGTTGGTTTAGGAGTGTCAGTCACGGGATTCCGTTATGTGGAGAATCCCGAAAACTCAAGGATTCTCCATATGGACGGTTCCCGAGACTGACTTTCCAAGTGTTGGTGGTATCACAACGGGCCTTTTAATACTGCCTAGGTGGGCCTCCACGACAGCCACTTGAACCTAACCTAACTGTTCGATGAAAAAGAAAACATACATTTCTTATTTAATTGGTGTACATCTATTAGACTTTATTGAAAAATGTATATAAAAGACAATTTTTGTATGTATTTATTAGATTAAACTAGTTAATTCTAGCGGAGCGTAAGATATCTGTGGGCAGTTCTGTTTATGGCCTATTTATACTAGTATATAATTACTTAGGTGAAGGAGTGAGACCCTAATATAGGCTATAAAGTACCATGTAGACGAAACTATTATCGATTTTAAAAGAATGTATGACAAAGACAAAATAAAAAGCGGATTTATGTTACCATATAAGTTCACGAAATGCATAAATTTATATATTTGTTAGCTCAGTTAGATGAACGACTAGGCAAATTTTTATTGTCGAGGAAGTTTAACAAATTTATGTAAACTTTACAAGGTTATTAGGTTTGATGAAGCCCCTAAGGACAATATGAAAGTACAGTGGAACCAGATGTTTCAGCTTTAGCATAGGCTATACAGTACCATATAGACGAAACTATTATCGAATTTAAAAGAATGTATGACAAAGACAAAATAAAAGGGGGATTTATGTAACCACATAAGTTCACGAAATGCATAAATTTTTACATTTATCAGCTCAGTTAGATGAACGACCTAGACAAATTTATATTGCTAGAGGTTAAACAAAAACTTTTTATTTCGTAATTTCCATTTTTAGCATATTCTGTTAATTTTGTCCAGTGTGCATTGAATGCATTACAAAAATTTTATGCGGAACAGCGGCCGCCATATGAAATGTGTTTATCGTGGCTGATAAACATGTGTTAGAAATCGACAGATAGTATACTGTTTTTGTTTGTTTTTGCCATTTATCAGGACAAATAATCGTACCGTCTACGACAGCGAGGGCAAGAAATGTTGCCTTTTTGCAATTTTATAGGGGAGGGTGGTTGAGAAAAGATAGTGATGCCCTCTATGAAGGTAATGCCCACTTTACAACAGAACATGGCTTTTAGCGGGCATGCGGCGAGGGCGTCATTTTCGTGCAGAAAAGAAAACGCTTTAAGTAGATGGGGACTAGGGATGTCATCCCGGGATCCCGAAATCCCGGGATCCCGACCCTTTTTAAGCTCCCGAAAATCCCGGGATTGTGTTCCAGCAATCCCGGGATTTTCGGGATGTGAGAAAAATCCCTCTTGTATAGCAAAGAAACCACACTGAAATTTGGGTTAGCGTTTACAACACTGTTGACGTAGAAATCAGCTGGTTTCATTGTTATTTTTGCGCGCATAATTGATTGATGAATAATAAGAATAATTAAATATGACTGAAAAGCCGTCCACTTCAGGTAAATATAGATATATTTATAACTTCGGTGAAGTGGAATACCTCGCACTCATCCATTTTTATACGAAGTATTTCATTTTCATTAAATAAAGAATCACTGTAATGAAATTGAAATTTATTTCGTACAGGTTTTGTTGCACATAAAACAAAGGCGGAAGAGGAGTCTTCCGTGTGGTTCTATTTTTTAGTTGCGCGCGACAACGACGAGTCAGCTCAGTGCAAAAAATGCAGTCAAATATTATTAACGAAAGGTGGCTCAACAAAAGGGCTGCACACGCATTTGAAAAAACATAATATTGTTGTGTGCCGTAAAACAAAAGCTCCAGAAGCCAATCCTGTACCTTGTAAACAGCAAAAGTTGCATAAATTTTTTAGTAATAAAACGGAGAGGAGTATGGAAGCTGTTTTAGCTAGGATGACGGCTGTTGATGGTTTTGCTTTTTCAGCTTTCACCAAATCACAAGATCTACGCGATGTAATGCGAGGTAATGGCTTCGATTTACCAAAATCCAGAAACACTATACAAAGTATTGTACTCAACTATTACGAAAATATTAGAGTAGGATTTTTACATGAAATTGAAAAGCTCGTAAAAGAAGGTGAAAAATTTTGCGTAGTTTTTGACGAATGGACATCTGTGTCAAACAAACATTTTATGAACGTTAATATCTTTGCGGCATCTAAATTTTGGAACTTGGGTCTTGTGCGATTCCGAAGTTCAATGACAGCTGAAATGTGTATCGAACATTTGGTGGAACGCTTGAGTGAATTCAAAATTGATATGGAAAATGATGTTATAGCTATCACAACAGACGGCGCAAGCACTATGAAGAAAGTTGGCAGGCTCATAAAGCCTCATCAGCAGTTATGCTTTGCCCACGGACTTCAACTGGCCGTCATTGATGTGTTATATAAACCCGCATTAAAACAGTCTAGCAAAAGTAAGTTATCAAAGCATTAGTGTTATCCAGATCTTTTACGGTTGTCAATAGTGACTACACAGCATTGTGTATATTAGACTGGGCCAAAAAATAAAAATTTTGTTTTTTCAAAAATTATATTGATTTTCTTTTTGAGAAAGGTGGAAAAAAATTATTATAATTTTTTCAGATTTTTAAATTAAACTCTAGAGGTCTATCATCGTTAGTTTAGATTTTACAGACTTTACCTCATACTTGGTATAAAAACGACAAACCATTGTTGTAAAACACCATTAATCTGAACATATTTTCCAAGGAAATCGAATTTCCTACAAAAGCTGCATAGACCCCAATTTTCTCAGACTAGCCGTTTTCTAGTATTATAGTCTCAAACATCGGCATGTTTTTTTGATTTTTCGATTTTGCTTTGAAAATTTGTCAAAAATGAAAAAATCAACATGGAATAAAGCTAAATACATATTCCTTAGGGGAAATTGGCTGCCGAATCCGAATTCGATAACAGAATTCAACAACGAGGTTGGGCCCTAACCTTGCAAAAAGGATCAATATTATTTTGTGATGGTTTTGTCAGGTTAGAGAAAAACTGCAACCTGTTAGGCTTATTCTGATCACGGATTTGGATTAGGATTTGGCTCGCCAAAATACATGAAAATTAATATATTGAGTTCACAGATCCGTCAACTTTTTGTTTTTTTGTGGCTGTGCCATTTGAAGGCTGTAAAACTACACCTTCCAGAGAAAGCATATATTAAGCAAAAATATGTTTAAACGTATATGAAAAATTTATATTTTTGGTTATGAGATTGATCATATAATGATAATTAGTCATGTAGAATATTAATAAACAAAATTTAGTAAACAAATTGGATCAAAATCCTCAAAAAAAAAGACCGAAATATGATTTTTTTAACTTTGATACTAAATAAGTTTTGAAAGAGTAACTTTACATAAAAAAGTCCTTTAACAATTTTTGAAGCCCATTAAATTTCCTATTGATATTTATAGACGAAGACACCGATTCGGAAGAGGAGTCAGATGACGAAGATGAAGACGGGTTAAAAATCTGCGAGAGTGACGATTTTTCTGTGTGCACGGACAAATTTAGTTTTAACAATATAATTTCCAAAGTCAGAACGGTTGTACGAGCTTTTAGAAAATCGCCAACGAAAAACGAAGTTCTGCAACGCTATGTACTAGCTGAGCATGGTAAAGAACTCAAATTATTGTTAGACTGCAGAACGCGATGGAGCAGTCTGTTAGACATGTTACAACGATTCAGTCTTTTAAAGAATTGTATACAAAAAGCCGCAATTGATTTCAAGCTCACTTTCCTTAAAGAAAGTGAGCTTGAAATCAGTGAAAGAGTTACATTTATTTTGAAACCAATTAAGGTAACGGTAGAAGCATTATGTAGCCGTGATATGGATTTGCACAAGGCCGATATTGCTTTGCATTTTATGTTGGAGGAAATTAAAACAGATGGCTCAAATTTAAGTGCTATTATGCATGACAAATTAGTAGAAAGGATAAAGCAGCGGCGCACTAGGTTTTCGGACGTTTTTAATTTTTTGACCGATCCCAGTAGTTTTTTTAAAAATAAGTACGCATTCGGTGAAAGCTTATCTATGGGCACTGTAAAAGAGGAGTTAAAGCAAATACTTTTACTAAGTCAAGCTTCCACCGATGTCGAAAATAATGAAACGGAAGAAATAATTATAAGCGAGCCCACAGATTTAAAAGCAAAATTAAATAACCTTTTAATGAAAAGTACACAAACTTGTCCCAATAAAAAAAAATATGGTATGGCTTTACAATTATCTAAAGAAATAGACTTGTTCTCTAATGGGGGAGAGAAAGGCATGTTTTTGAAAAAAGCTTATAAATATTTGTCTGCAATTCAGCCCACAAGTGTTGAGGCGGAAAGATGCTTTTCAACGGCGGGCTACATTTGCAATAAGTTCAGGTCAAGACTCGCAGACAAAACATTAAACGCTTTAATAGTTTTAAGATCATTTTTTAAAAGCAATGTTTAAAAATTAGAGGAAGAACCCAGCCAGCAAAATTATCGTAAACGAGTTCGTAAATGGATTTTTTTTCGAAGAAAACTCTAATAAAATATCGCTTACGAATACTTTTTCGATTCGCATACGAATACTGTTTCGCTTTAAAATGTTTTTTGCCCTCGAGGCTTCGTAAATGTATCGAAGAAGCACTCGCTTACAGCCTAACCTAATATAAACGCACGGACTGAATTTGTCGCACGAACATGCACGACGTTTTTGCTGCTAACCGAAAAAAATGTGCGTGCGTGAGTAGCTGGTTGTCACAGCTGTGCAATCAAATTGAAGAATTACATGTCAACGACGTGCGCTCTGAGAGTTTACGTCAAATCGAAATGTCACGCAAAACAAAAATTGAAAATTGAGTTAGGTTTTTTTAGGCAGTGCGTTCAAATTCGGCTACTCCCATACAAGTTGTATGTGCATGAGACATTTTTGACAGAAAACTCAGTCCGTGCGTTTATATTAGGTTAGGCTGTTATGAATCTCTATACGTCCGTTTTTTGATCATAAACGTACTTCGTATTTTCAAAATATTGAATTTGAAATTTAAATTTTTATTTTTTTTGACAAAATAAAAAAAGCTTGTGTTTTTAGTTGTTGCTGATTCGAGAATAGCTCGTAAAACGCAATGTTCGTAAAATGTAAGGTATCTTGCTGGCTGGGAAGAGGCGCGCTGAATGTACCAAATTTTTTTTTACTTTTTAATTAATACTTACCATTATTAAACTGTTTAATACATTTATATTAATGTAGGAGTTCAACTACAAAAAAAAAGAATACTTAATATGTTAATATTATTAACTGACAACCTCTTCCCACTGGTGGGGGGAAGTGGTTCAGCTTGTTGAATTAAAATCAACTTATTTGAGTGCGTTTGTAAGACGAACTAGTTTATTAAAATAGCATACTGATTATTTATAGTTATAGTTTTACATATTTATGTGTGTAGATAGGCTGATGCACCTTATCATATTTGTATGTGATAATGTTTGTATGTACGTATATCAAAATGTTTAAGTGCATTTATACTTAAACATAATAAGTTATTTATATTTTATAACTTTCTATTGAAGTGTGTTATTTTTTTTTATTCAAATGAAATACATTAAAAGTAAAAAAAAAATATAAGGGATAAATAAATTTAATTAATTTTATTTGTTATTTATTTAAAAATTGACAGTTTCACAAACATTTTCTCCAGTCTTTTTGAAGCAAACCTGTTAGAAATAACGAATCCCTAATCCCGGGATCCCGGGATTTGTAAAAGCATATCCCGAAAATCCCGGGACGGCCAAAACCCGAAAAATTGACATCCCTAATGGGGACTCATTAGTTCCCAATCATGTCACATAGAAGAAAAAATATGTTCTTTTTATAAGATACTAGCTGACTCGGCAGACGTTGTCCTGCCACAAATTTATTTCCATGCATGTTTCTCTAACCCGATCTCTATATCTATTTTAATCCCTATCCCTATCTCCTTCGTATAGGAGGAACCACGCCCCTGTAGGTGGTGGTAGGGATTGATCTTCAAAAAATTTCAGTGGTCTAACCTTAATACTTCCAGAGATATGGCGCGCTCCCTTTTTCGCTATCCCCTGATTTTATGAAGGTGGTATGGATCGATCTCATACAGCCACTCACCAAATTTCAGTGGTCTAACATAAACAATTCCAGAGATAGGGACAATGATAAATTCCATTTGTATGGGAGGTGCCACGCCCCCTATATATATCAAAATATCCCCATCCCTGGAAGATATCCAGTGCCAAGTGTGTCCATACATAGGTATATAATTTGAATTGTATATGTATTTTATAAGACATAAATATAGGTCATTATGAATATATGTATGTATGTATGTAGAAAAAATAGTTTAGGATCTGGCTTAGCTTACCCTGTCCATTTTCCACTTAATGTAGCCACAAAGAAAGGAATTCTATATTTATTGAAAATATATTGCAAGAATATATGGAACACTTTGGAAAATATTGAAACGAAATGGGGCCTAGAAACAAAGGTGCCAGTTTATGTTTAAAATAAAAATAAAATGACAAACCTGAATACGTGCCTCGGGTAAACCAATTTTCTCCGCAAGTCTTTCTCGTGCAAATACATCCGGGTAGTGGGTCCTCTCGAATTCTGTAAAATTTAGAAACAATCAGGTTTAGTTAATAGATCTTTTTTTATATTATACAGTCCAGGGCATGCAGGAAGATTTCAAAATCGCGATGAAATGAAAATTTTTGTAGGCCTTCTTATTTAAGAGTTATGGAACACTTTGTATGGTTATTGTTACGTTACAGATTTTGGAAGTAGTTTTCGAAGTTCATTTACATGTTTAAAAAGTCTGCACTTCTGTCAGATTATTTTCAACATGTTGTAGTCTTCTTATTTAAGAGTTATGGAACACTTTGTATGGTTATTGTTACGTTACAGATTTTGGAAGTAGGTTTCGAAGTTCCTTTACATGTTTGAAAAAGTCTGCGCTTCTGCCAGATTATTTTCAACATGTTGTATATAATATTAAAGGTTTAATAAGTATGTAATAAATGAAAAATAAATTACACTGAAAAAATTTGTCTGTGCTTTTTAGACACATAACTGCACGGACTGTTACGTTACAAAAAAAACTTTTTCGTTACACGTGCGATTTGCGTTTAAATAAAAAGTGCATTTAAGCATTAATTATAGCTTGGCAGTGAATTTCGTTGTAAACAACATAAATTCAGGTGTATTAGGATCAGACATCCAAACATTTCTAATGAAAGAACATGGTCCAGGGGAGGAAGGCAGAAAATCCATTTAATACGGAAGTGATTCGGCCATGGCTTTTTTAAGCTATTGCATAGATTTTATCGCAGGCCTTTGGCGGTACGAGTGAAATGGAAAAAATGTTAATGTTAAAAAAGTTCGTAACGGCCGTTTTCAATGTTAAAAAAGTTCGTAACGGACTTTTTTCAATGTTAAAAAGTTCGGCGTTAGCAACATAGCTTGACAGAAATAAATATAAGCGTTGCCTACATTTAGGCTTATGACATTGTACTAAAGTTAGCAGCAGGCCAAAATGTTCCAAAATAGGACCCAAAATGTTCCCGAATTGGCCCCAAAATGTTCCCAAATAGGCCCCAAAATGTTCTAAATTGGCCCCAAAATTGTCCCAAATTGGTCCCGATATGGTCTTAAAGTCATCCCATAGTGACCTAAAGCGACCACAGGGATCACAAAGTGGCCCCAAAAAGTTCCCAAAATTGGTCCCAAAATTGTCTCATATTGGCCCCGAAATGGTCTTAAAGTGATCCCATAGTGACCTAAATCGACCACAAGGGATCCCAAAGTGGCCGCAAAATGTTCCCAAATTGGCCCCAAATTGGCCCCAAAATTGTCCCAAATTGGCCCCGAAATGGTCTTAAAGTCATCCCATAGTGACCTAAAGCGACCACAGGGATCACAAAGTGGCCCCAAAATGTTCCCAAATTGGCCCTAAAATTGTTCCATATTGGCCCCGAAATGGTCTTAAAGTGATCCCATAGTGACCTAAAGCGACCACAAGGGATCCCAAAGTGGCCCCAAAATGTTCCCAAATTGGCCCCAAAATTGCCCCAAATTGGCCCCGAAATGGTCTTAAAGTCATCCCATAGTGACCTAAAGCGACCACAGGGATCAAAAAGTGGCCCCAAAAGGTTCACAAAATTGGTCCCAAAATTGTCCCATATTGGCCCCGAAATGGTCTTATAGTGGTCCCATAGTGACCTAAAGCGAGAACAAGGGATCCCAAAGTGGCCCCAAAATGTTCCCATATGGGACATCATTTTTATGTCATACCATATGATGTCATATCATATGATGTCATATCATGTGATGCCATATCATATGTTGTCATATCATGTGATGTCATATCATGTGATTCCATATCATATGATGTCATATCATATGATGGCATATCATGTGATGCCATATCACATGATGTCATATCATGTGATGTCATATCATATGATGTCATATCATATGATGTCATATAATGTGATGTTATATCATGTGATGCCACATCATATGATGTCATATCTTGTGATGCCATATCATATGATGTCATATCATGTGATGTCATATCATGTGATGTCATATCATATGACGTCATATCATATCATATGATGTCATATCATGTGACTTCATATCATATGATGTTATATCATATGATGTCATATCATATGATGTCATATCATGTGATGCCATATCATATGATGCCATATCATGTGATGTCATATCATGTGATGTCATATCATGTGATGTTATATCTTATGATGGTATATCATGTGATTTCCGAAAATTTTACATAAGTTTGTATGACGTAAGTAAAAGATTTCAAACCATAGGGTCCACCTAGTATGTCTTAATCTTTTATGATCCCATTTCAGCCAGGTTTCTTTGGATATCCGGCATCCTGGAGATTGCAGCCATCTTTCGTTGGCTTGACGAAGTGTGTACTCTTTCAGCATTAGCTTGCAAGTGGCAAACGGCATACATAAGTGCTCTTTATCCCGAAGAACCTGCTTGGTCGTGCGCTGCCTCGCAAGTTCGTCTGCCCTACAATTTCCCTCAATGGACCCATGTGAGGTTCACGCGGTTCTGTTGGGCCATCTTTTGTAGAGATCGACGACAGCTGAGCGTCAGTTCAGAGTTGAACGAGTATTTAAGAGCAAAGGGATTGATGGCCGCTTGGCTGTTGCTAAAATAAAAATATCCAGTCCGATAGTGTGTTGGTCTATCGAAGCCTACCCATGATTGCTGCAAATGAGCCTGGAAGACACGTTACTGATCAGGTAGTCTGAAGGAGAGCTCAAGGTTCAGATACTTTGAATAAACCCCTCCTCCAACTCTGCCGTCTAACTTCAAACCATCGGTATAAATGGAAGTGCCGCCTGTACCTAACAGCAAGGAATGAAACCGATTAAAATAATGTTCCGGTTTCGGTTTTGTAACACGATTCGGTTTCGGTTCCGCTTTCGTTCTTCAAAATTTATTTCGGTTTCGGTTACGGTTTCTTTCCGGTTTCGGTTTCCACATAAAAACACGAACGCCTATAAAATTTACAAAACATAAGTATGTAGCTGAAAAATAGGTCTGAATTTTTATAACCTTTTTCCAATATAATACCACTGTACGACAAAATCGAATTTTTTCTGGATATTTGACTAAATCAAATTTTTTTAAGAGATTAAGAGATAAGTATTTTTACTTAATGGCGTTCCCCTGAATTTCGAAGTTAGTCTCCAAAAATTAGTTACGGGCTTTCGAAGTTCGAAGTTGGACCCTTCCAAGATTTGGTTTTCTAATTGTTTTGTGAAAAAAAATTGAAAAAGGTTAAACGTGGGCGTTGCCTTCTTGCTCCTCTTACTTGATTGGTGCACTTTCTTTTTATTTGAAAGTGTATTTTTTTAATTTCCTAAATAAAACAAATTTTCGAAGGATCCAACTTCGAACTTCGAAAACGCGTAACTTAGTTTTGGAGGAAAACTTCGAAAACCTTAAAACAGTTGGTTTGGTCCAATACCCAGCCGGCTGCTGTGCATTGTAATGAATATTATTAACGCTATGTATAGATGAAATTTCTGCAATATAATTAAAAAAAATTACTACTTTTTCTAATAGAAAAAATTATAATGGAAACTAATTGAAATAAATCGTCAAAATATATGATACGGGCCACTAAACACATTTTCCTCGGATCTCGTAAATTTTTTTCGATGCCATCATTCAGCCATATGTATATAAATTTGATACCGAGGTCAAAACGTGTCTTTTGCAAAATTGCTCGACAATCTTCCATGAAAGCTTTCCAGAGTACCCTCTGGTAAAAGAAAATATGTTCCCATAAAAAGGAAAAAGGCATAAAAAAATTCAAAACGTTTGGAACCGGTTCCGGCTTTTGAAACGGTTTCGGTTTAGTTCTTTTTCAGATCAAAATAACGGTTACGGTTCCGGTTTCGCTTTTGAAAAATGAAACGATTTAATCGGTTATGGTTTCGATTTCAGTCCTTGCCTAACAGATTAAGGTTTGTTGACTTGCTCAGCGCAGGCCACCATACCACAACTCCGTAGAGCATGATTTTCTAAACTAGGTACCTACCTACCTACCTACCTACCTATTTAAACTTCTTTTTATTTATTGCAGTACATTTGTGCATATTTCACACTTTATAGACCAAGATCCCAGAGCCTAAAAGCGTCACTTATTTTATAATGGATGAAACCAATACCGATCGATAGTCCTCCCCGAATCTAGAAAGAATGTGAAAATTTTAAAGCTGTACCTATGACAAGGGCCCAGGAATCGGGGGTCAAAGTCGCCAAAAAATGACCCTAACTTCACTTATTTTATAATGGATGATTTTCACATATTTGACGTAGATTACCACCCCGCGTCAGTATCAGGTGTTGTTAGACCCGTACCAGTGACAAGGCTCCAGCCAGACACCCCCAGTTCGCGGATTTTCCTATGGAAATTTATTCTGTTTTACTAATTTCACGCATTTGGGCCACTTTGGCTGCTTTTAACTACCCAATATTTTCCCATTTCTTGTAGAACACTACCCTCAAGTAGTATCAGGAATTTTTAGACTTCGTCCCATGGAAAAAACTTCAGCCAGACACCTCAAAACTCGGGAAATTTCACTAATTTTTACTGCGCTTTCACATCTTTAAGCGGATTTGACCAACTTTGGCCTCTTTTAAATAACAGATCTTTACACATGTGTCGTAAAATGCTACCCTTAAGTAGAATCAAGCATTTCTAGACATCATCCCATGGAAAAAACTTCAGCCAGACACCTGAAAGTTCGAGAACTTTTATTTTCCTATTAATTTGCTTTCTCTTGTTTGTCCCACTTTTACTAATTTTAAATGATAGATCTTTTCACATGTGTCGTAGGACACTACCCTTAAGTAGTTTCAGTAATTTTTAGACCTCGTCCCATGGCAAAAACTTCAGCCAGACACTTCAAAACTCGGGAAATTTCACTAATTTTTACTGCGTTTCACATGTTTAAGTGGATTTGACAAACTTTGACTACTTTTAAATAGCAGATCTTCACACATGTGTCGTAAAATGCTACCCTTAAGTAGAATCAAGCATTTCCAGACATCATCCCATGGCAAAAACTTCAGCCAG
This sequence comes from Campiglossa producta, assembly GCA_964058755.1. Taxonomy (NCBI): domain Eukaryota; kingdom Metazoa; phylum Arthropoda; class Insecta; order Diptera; family Tephritidae; genus Campiglossa; species Campiglossa producta. The sequence goes on from CAXKVI010000013.1 coordinate 277,183, forward strand.
ACACCTCAAAGTTCGGGAACTTTTATTTTCCTATTAATTTGCTTTCTCTTGTTTGTCCCACTTTTACAACTTCTAAACGACGGATCTTTTCAGATGTTTCGTAGGACACTACCCTTAAGTAGTTTCAGTCATTTCTAGACTTCGCCCCATGGCAAAAACTTCAGCCAGACACCTCAAAGCTCGGGATTTTCACTAATTTTTACAGAGATTTCACTTGTTTCAGCAGGTTTCTCCAACTTTGTCCACGTTTAAACGGCGGATCTTTGCACATGTGTCGTACAACACTAGCCTTAAACAGTATCAGGCATTTCCGGACTTCATTCCATGAAAAAAACTTAAGCCAAACAACCCAAAGCACGGGAACTTTTCATAATTTTTACTGTGCTTTCACATGGTCAAATGGGTTTACCCAACTTTGGCTGCTTTTAAATGGCGGATCGCTACAAATCTATCGTATAACACTACTATTAACTAATATTAGGCATTTTTAGACTTCGCCCCATGACAAAGACTTCAGCCAGACACCTCAAAGCTGAGGAAATTTCATAATTCTTGCTGCGAATTCACATGTTTAACTGCGTTGGTCTAACTTTGGCTGCTTTTAAAGAGCAGATAATTTCACATGTGTCATAGAAGACCACCCTTAAGTGGTACCAGGTACTTTTTGACTTCGCCCCATGTCAAAAACTTCAGCCAGACACCTCAAAACTGAGGAATTTTTATAATTCTGACTGCACTTTCACATGTTTAAGCGAATTTGTCCAACTTTGGCTGTTTTTGAAAGGCAGATCTTTGCACATGTGTCGTGGAACACTATCTCCAAGTAGTATCAGGCATTTTTATACTTCATCCCATGGAAAAAACTTCAGCCAGACACCTCAAGCCTGAGGAATTTTCATAGTTCTTACTGCTTTTTCACATGTTTAATCGGGTTGGTCCAACTTCGGCTGCTTTTAAAGAGCAGATCTTTTCACATGTGTCATAGAAGACCCCCTTAAAGAAGGATCGGCTATTATTATACTTCGCCTCATGTCAAAAACTACAGTCAGACACCTCAAAACTGAGGAATTTTCATAATTATTACTGCGATTTCACAGGTTTAAGCGAGTTGGTCCAACTTCGGCTGCTTTTAAAGAGCAGATCTTTTCACATGTGTCATAGAAGACCCCCTTAAAGAAGTATCGGGTATTTTTATACTTCGCCCCATGTCGAAAACTACAGTCAGACACCTCAAAACTGAGGAATTTTCATAATTCTTACTGCGATTTCACATGTTTGAGATGGTTCGTCTACCTCTGGCTGCTTTTAAAGGGCAGATATTTTCAATGTGTCATAGAGGACCACCTTTACGTGGTACCAGGTACTTTAAGACTTCGCCTTATGACAAATACTTAAACCAGACACCTTAAATCTGGGTAGTTTTCATAATTCTTACTGTGCTTTCGATTGTTTAAGCAGGTTTGTCCAACTTTGACATAGAAGACCCCCTTAAAGAAGTATTGGGTATTTTTATACTTCGCCCCATGTCAAAAACTACAGACAGACACCTCAAAACTGAGGAATTTTCATAATTCTTACTGCGATTTCAAAGGTTTAAGCGAGTTCGTCCAACTTCGGCTGCTTTTAAAGAGCAGATCTTTTCACATGTGTCATAGAAGACCCCCTTAAAGAAGTATCGGGTATTTTTATACTTCGCCCCATGTCGAAAACTACAGTCAGACACCTCAAAACTGAGGAATTTTCATAATTCTTACTGCGATTTCACATGTTTGAGATGGTTCGTCTACCTCTGGCTGCTTTTAAAGGGCAGATATTTTCAATGTGTCATAGAGGACCACCTTTACGTGGTACCAGGTACTTTTAGACTTCGCCTTATGACAAATACTTAAACCAGACACCTTAAATCTGGGTAGTTTTCATAATTCTTACTGTGCTTTCGATTGTTTAAGCAGGTTTGTCCAACTTTGACTATTTTTAAAAGGCGAATATTTACACATGTGTCGTAGAACGCAACTCTTAAGTGGTATCAGACATTTTTGGAGATCTTCCCATGACAAAAACTACATCCAAACACCTCAAAGCTCGAGTTTTTTTCGCAATTGATCTCTCCATAGGACATGATCAAGCAAATTAGAACAGTTCAGCCCATAAAAAGTGTTCAGATGTGGAATTTGTTGCATTTCAGACAATGTCACTCTTATGTCGCTACCCTGCAGCGAAAGCAACTAGTTGAAAACTACTTTACAACTAGTTGGTGCACCGGGCTTATATGGAACAAAGACAAAACACTGACTAGTTGGGCCCGGTGTTCTGTGTTTTTTACATATATATATATATACCAGTTATTTACTAGTCAGGAAGTACCAGTTTCATGCTAGTTGTAATATACCAGTTCCATACTAGTTCATCCTGGACTAGTATAATTTCCAAAAAATGAACTGGTCCAAAAAGGACCAGTATGGAATATACTAGTAAAAAAGGCTTTTAACCTGGACTAGTATGATTTCAACCAGAATTTTCCTGGCTTACCCTTTATTTTATCATTTGACTTTATTTTCATGTTTATTCTCAAGAAAGCAGCGGCTATTTGTATTTACCCTATCACGAAAAAGCATCTATGAATTATAAGAGAAAACGAAACGAATGAATTTTGTTTTTTTCAACTGGTATAATTTCATCCAGAAAAATCTAGTTGTATACTAGTATGGAATGGATATTTCCTGACTAGTATGGGTTCAGCCGGAAAATTCTAGTTGTATACTGGTATGAAATGGATATTTCCTGACTAGTATGAGTTCTGCCAGAAAATTATAGTTTCTGATTAGTTTGAGGTTTCGCTGCAGGGAACTCGCTTAAACCTGTGAAATCGCAGTAAGAATTATGAAAATTCCTCAGTTTTGAGGTGTCTGGCTGTAGTTTTTGACATGGGGCGAAGTATAAAAATACCCGATGCTTCTTTAAGGTGGTCTACTATGACACATGTGTGTAGATATGCCCTTTACGAACAGCAAAAGTTGGACCAACTCGCTTAAACCTGTGAAATCGCAGTAACAATTATGAAAATTCCTCAGTTTTGAGGTGTCTGTCTGTAGTTTTTGACATGGGGCGAAGTATAAAAATACCCAATACTTCTTTAAGGGGGTCTTCTATGACACATGTGAAAAGATCTGCCCTTTAAAAGCAGCTGAAGTTGGACCAACCCGATTAAACATGTGAACAAGCAGTAAGAACTATGAAAATTCCTCAGTTTTGAGGTGTCTGACTGTAGTTTTTGACATGAGGCGAAGTATAATAATAGCCGATCCTTCTTTAAGGGGGTCTTCTATGACACATGTGAAAAGATCTGCTCTTTAAAAGCAGCCGAAGTTGGACCAACCCTATTAAACATGTGAAAAAGCAGTAAGAACTATGAAAATTCCTCAGGCTTGAGGTGTCTGGCTGAAGTTTTTTCCATGGGATGAAGTATAAAAATGCCTGATACTACTTGGAGATAGTGTTCCACTACACATGTGCAAAGATCTGCCTTTTAAAAACAGCCAAAGTTGGACAAATTCGCTTAAACATGTGAAAGTGCAGTAAGAATTATAAAAATTCCTCAGTTTTGAGGTGTCTGGCTGAAGTTTTTGACATGGGGCGAAGTCAACAAGTACGTGATACCACTTAAGGGTGGTCTTCTATGACGCATGTGAAATTATCTGCCCTTTAAAAGCAGCCAAAGTTAGAGCAACGCAGTTAAACATGTGAATTCGCAGCAAGAATTATGAAATTTCCTCAGCTTTGAGGTGTCTGGCTGAAGTTTTTGTCATGGGGCGAAGTCTAAAAATGCCTAAGATTAGTTAATAGTAGTGTTATACGATACATTTGTAACGATCAGCCATTTAAAAGCAGCCAAAGTTGGGTAAACCGATTTGACCATGTGAAAGCACATTAAAAATAATGAAAAGTCCCCGTGGTTTGGGTTGTTTGGCTTAAGTTTTTTTCATGGAATGAAGTCCGGAAATGCCTGATACTGTTTAAGGGTAGTGTTATACGACACGTGTGTAAAGATCCGCCGTTTAAACGTGGACAAAGTTGGAGAAACCTGCTGAAACAAGTGAAATCTCTGTAAAAATTAGTGAAAATCCCGAGCTTTGAGGTGTCTGGCTGAAGTTTTTGGCATGGGGCGAAGTCTAGAAATGACTGAAACTACTTAAGGGTAGTGTCCTACGAAACATCTGAAAAGATCCGTCGTTTAGAAGTTGTAAAAGTGGGACAAACAAGAGAAAGCAAATTAATAGGAAAATAAAAGTTCCCGAACTTTGAGGTGTCTGGCTGAAGTTTTTGCCATGGGATGATGTCTGGAAATGCTTGATTCTACTTAAGGGTAGCATTTTACGACACATGTGTGAAGATCTGCTATTTAAAAGTAGTCAAAGTTTGTCAAATCCACTTAAACATGTGAAACGCAGTAAAAATTAGTGAAATTTCCCGAGTTTTGAAGTGTCTGGCTGAAGTTTTTGCCATGGGACGAGGTCTAAAAATTGCTGAAGCTACTTAAGGGTAGTGTCCTACGACACATGTGAATAGATCTATCATTTAAAATTAGCAAAAGTGGGACAAACAAGAGAAAGCAAATTAATAGGAAAATAAAAGTTCTCGAACTTTCAGGTGTCTGGCTGAAGTTTTTTCCATGGGATGATGTCTACAAATGCTTGATTCTACTTAAGGGTAGCAGTTTACGACACATGTGTAAAGATCTGTTATTTAAAAGAGGCCAAAGTTGGTCAAATCCGCTTAAACATGTGAAAGCGCAGTAAAAATTAGTGAAATTTCCCGAGTTTTGAGGTGTCTGGCTGAAGTTTTTTCCATGGGACGAAGTCTAAAAATTCCTGATGCTACTTGAGGGTAGTGTTCTACAAAAAATGGGAAAATATTGGGTAGTTAAAAGCAGCCAAAGTGGCCCAGCTTGTACTGTCCAAAAGCTACAAGAACTATTCCTACATACACACGCGCGATTAAATAAAAATGCAACAAATTTTACTAGCAAACCTCCAAGCATCAAAACAAACAAAACCATACGCGCAACCATACATAACTCCATACGCCTACCCATACACCTCCGCGCTAACCCCTTTGATGCTTGTACTGTCCCAAAGCTACAAAAACTATACCTACACGCGAGTTAACTACGTTAGCATAAAACACTAAATACTTACATACACTTAATCATTGTTTACAAACAAAAATGCATACAAACAACTACATATAAGTTATGGTTCCTGAAATTAAAACGAACCAAAATATTTTTTATTGGACAGCGTGTCCGCTTTATTTAAAGTCAGAAATCAACCCCGCCCCTTAAATATAAAATTTTCGCTATTTATACCAGAATTATGCCTGCGCTGCAACTGCAGTTGACCTAATTTCTACTTGTATATTTCTTGTGAAAGCATTTCACCATATTCGAAAATAATTGATTGTATTAGTGAGTAACTGTCGAATTGGGAAATAGTTTGTTTACTTAAGTTGCATTTTCCCATATGACCCATTTCTGTTGTTAGCTTAGCGCATTGTGTATCAGTACAAGTGTGGAATCTTCTGCATAGACGTCAAATTTTCAAAGTGAGTTTAACACCTGATGATCAGAGTTGCTTTTTTGGAAAATAGTATCATTTAGCGCCGAGTTGCATTCGATTGCGTAAAAAATTAGTAGTAAATAAAGGGGTAATAGTTCTCTGAATTTATAAAATAAGGTGAAAAATAATGGTTGAAAACTTCGTAAGTCTGGTTTTATTAGGTAAAATTTTTATAATTTCTATCGACTTTATCGAAATAAGCGGTAATTGTATACTTTAGCTGTCAACTGCTAATATATTTGCTAAAATTATGGAAGGGGGCTTGAATGACGGGGTTTGGCCTCAGGATCACGAATCCGGAAGCGATTTTTTAATTTTTGGTTTCAATGAAAAGTTATTGTCAAAAAACCGAAAATTGACCCGGGTTCGATACCAAAATTGGGGCGGAATCCATTGTATTTATGTGCAGAACATCTTTCTGAGCTGGCGGCCTTCGGCCGCGCTTATAAAGAAATAACCTGGGCTACGCCATCCCAAGTCCGGGGTGTTGCCTGAACCGTGCCACGGTACGCACTTTTTTGGACGTTTTAAGGCGCAGTCTAATGTAAATACAACAACCACATGAAAACTTGGATTGCAAATATCTCCTCAGAGAAGCAAAATATTAAGAAAGCGTTTCCGGATTCGTGATCCTGAGGCCAAACTCCGCCTTTTGAGCCCCCTCCCATAATTTTAGCTAATTTATTAGCAGTTGACAGCTAAAGTAGACAATTACCAAATAAGCAACCGAATCTCGATAAAGTCGATGAAATTTGTCAACCTTTGACCTAATGAAAACCAGCCTTTATAGTTGTAATTTATAAAGTTTATTTTACATTTTGAACTTGTAGAACTCTCTTTTCAGAAATTATTTGCTACTTCTTAGAATTTGTTAAGATTTAAAAACGTACTGCAAAGGGCAACAAAAAAATGAAAACTGCTAACAACATTTCACGACAGGCCAATTGCATTATGATGGCGAAATTCCACGGCTTAAATGTTGGTACTTGGTTTACAAATTAAAAACAATCTATCTAAAAAATTGTGTTCTCATTTTCTGGTTTCTTATTTCCAACATTAAAATTTTTCCTGTAAAGTAAATAAAATTTAATCGTTTTAAGTTTTGTATGTTTTTGCAAAATATAATAAAAGTGTAAGCTGAAAGATTCGCTTAAAAATTTCCCTACAAATTGGAATGAAAAAGTTGTGCAACACAGCAACACTTTTTTGCAAACAAGAACCCTGTCTCATTGTTTTACGGTCCTGCACAAAACACTGGTTTGCAGAAACCACAATAGCAACCCAGATTTTTGACATGGATGTGTGTTTTGATTGACGTTGAAGTGTGTTTTGACATTTCTGTCAAAGCTACATTTCACACTTTATGTTATGCACAATGGCTTAGCGTTTTAGTATTGCGCAAGCATTGTGTGGATATTTGTGCTATGTCACCATTTAGCGTAGCTGGGTGTCGCTTTGAAGTGGATATGCTTTAGGCGGCTGAATTATGATAAGTAGTCATATTTCAGGCGACTTACGAAATTAATTGCTTTTTAGTGGTTTCTTACAGAAAAATGTTTTGACGTTGCATAAATACATTGCACTGTTATTTACGGCGGGCGATCGGAGTAGGGTAGGTAATCATGTTAAAGAAATGCAATGCTTGGGAATTTATTTGATTGGCCGAATTATGAGTGATCATATTTCGGGTAGAATTCTTTAGTATAATTTTACTTTGTTGTAAGCAGTTATTAAGAAGAATTTATGGGCAATTAATATGGGTAATTTATGGGTGATTATTGGGAATAATTTATGGGTGTTGGATCGGTTACAAGTTAACTCTTCCCCTCTTAAGTCGATTGTCCTCAATCGGCATTAGCGTAATAAGCAAAAAGAATTTTGTGAAAAATTACTATGAAAGCAAGTGGTTTATGAGAAATTATGAAAAATTACTACAAATTGGGTTTTATCTGCAAGAATGGTCCATTTGTTATATTTTCAATGTTTCGCGTTGGCAATTGCAGCTCAGGTGATACATAAAATTTTTGTTTATATTTATAGATGTATATAGAAATAAAAATTGATATAATGACAATGCATATAATTAGCAAATCAGAACTAAGACTAATTAAATGAATATTACTATTTTTCTCAATTAACAATTTAATATGTTCTTCCTGTTTGATTTGTTTAGTGTACAAGTTTTCCAAAAGTAAATTTTTATTTGTAAAATTATAGTTTCCTTTTAGTTTTGTAATTTGATTTGGTAAAATGAATCTTACTAATATTATAATCTTACTAATATTATAAATGTGAATGTAGCGATGTTTGGATATTTGGATGTTTGGATGTCCAGGCGTTTACTTCTGTTCCTCAATAACGTGAGAATAGCAAGACGGATTTTGTAGAAATTTGGTAGGCAGACAGCTAATAGTCTGGATGGAGTTATAGGCTATTTTTTTTTCTTTTTTTTTTTAATTTTGGTGGGTCCGGATTTTGTAGAAATTTGGTAGGCAGACAGCTAATAGTCTGTATGGAGTTATAGGCTATTTTTTTTTCTTTTTTTTTTTAATTTTGGTGGGTCCGGCCATGCTAGGGACCGATACTTTTCGATTTTTTTGTTTTTCCATATAACTCTGAGTACACTTGACCTAAACTTATGATATTTCGCATACAGGTGTAGAAACTTCGAACAATATGGGTATCAAACGAAACTGGAAGGTGCCAGGTCTCATTTGGACTTCGATATATTTCGATCAATTTATCGATAACTGAGTTATCAGTCGAAATGAGATTGTCCATAAAAATTAAATTTTCCCTACAATATGGGTATCAAACGAAAGAGGGATGACCCCAGGTTGCATTTGGACTTCGATATATTTCGATAAATTGATCGATAACTGAGTTATCAGTGAAAATGTGGTTGTTCAAAAACCTTAAAATTGCCCTACAATATGGGTATCAAACGAAAGGAGATAGCCCAAGGTTTCAGTTTGACTTCGATATTTTTCGATAAATTGATCGATAACTGAGTTATCGGTGAAAATGTGATTGCCCAAAACCCTTAAATTTGCCCACGATATGGGTATCAAACGAAAGGGCATGACACCAGGTTTCATTTGGACTTCGATATATTTCGATAAATTTACCGATTACTGAGTTATCAATGAAAATGTGATTGCCCAAAAATCTTAAATTTGCCCTACAATTTGGTTATCAAATGAAAGGTGAAAGCCCCAGGTTTTATTTGGACTTCAGCGTATTTCGACAAATTTATCGATAACTGAGTTATCGGTGAAAATGTGGTTGCTCAAAAACCTTTAATTTTCCCTACAATATGGGTATCAAACAAAAGGGGATGGCCCCAAGTTTCATTTGAACTTCGATATATTTCGATAAATTTACCGATTACTGAGTTATCAATGAAAATGTGATTGCCCAAAAATCTTAAATTTGCCCTACAATTTGGTTATCAAACGAAAGGTGAAAGCCCCAGGTTTTATTTGGACTTCAGCATATTTCGACAAATTTATCGATAACTGAGTTATCGGTGAAAATGTTATTGAACAAAAACCTTAAAATTACCCTTCAATATGGGTATCAAACGAAAGGGTATGGCCCCAGGTTTCATTTGGACCTCGATATATTTCGATAAATTAATCTATAACTGAGTTATCGGTGAAAATGTTATTGTATAAAAACCTTAAAATTGTCCTACAATATGGGTATCAAACGAATGGGCATGGCCCCAAGTTTCATTTGGACTTCGATATATTTCGATAAATTTACCGCTTACTGGGTTATTAATAAAAATGTGATTGCCCAAAAACCTTAAAATTGCCCAACAATATGGGTAACAAACGAAAGGGAAAGCCCCAGGTTTTATTTGGACTTTGGCGTATTTCGATAAATTTATCGATAACTGAGTTATCGGTGAAAATGTGATTGCCTAAAAACATTAAAATTGCTCTACAATATGGGTAACAAAGGAAAGGGAAAGGCCGCAGGTTCCTTTTGGACTTCGATATATGTATTTCGATATATTTATCGATAACTGAGTTATCGGTCAAACGTGATCGCCCGAAAACCTCCAATTATTTAATCAATCTACCTTTCCCCATTGATGGGAATTTTGAAAATTTTAAATACCCTTGGTAAATGCTTCAGTATTCAATAATATTATATAAATATCAAAGTTTGAAATTTAGATAAACTATTCGATTAAAGCTTTGTGAGACATTAATATCAATACTTAAAGCCAAAGCAATATTTACTTTAGAAACCTCACTTTAGATCGATTTCAGGGATATGTACATATATTTAAGTAAAATTTTTGAAAACCGTTTTTCAATACATACTATTTTTTCAAAACTCTAGGAACATAGATAAATAATTGATCTTCCAAAAGTTTTTTATTTGATCAATCTACCTAACTTGGAGAACTTCGACGACCGAATTCTTATCTAAAATGTTGAAAGGGTACTTCGCAGGGGCGGGCAAGGCCGCGGGTATATACTAGTAATATTATATAAATATCTTACTAATATTATAATGTGAATGTAGCGATGTTTGGATATTTGAATGTCCAGACGTTTACTTCTGTTCCTCAATAACGTGAGAATGGCAAGACGGATTTTGTTGAAATTTGGTAGGCAGACAGCTAATAGTCTGGAAGGAGGTATAGGCAATTTTTTTTTTTTGGGGGGTCCGGCCATGGTAGGGACCGATACTTTTCGATTTTTTTGTTTTTCCATATAACTCTGAGTACACTTGACCTAAACTTATGATATTTCGCATACAGGTGTAGAAACTTCGAACAATATGGGTATCAAACGAAACTGGAAGGTGCCAGGTCTCCTTTGGACTTCGATATATTTCGATAAATTTATCGATAACTGAGTTATCAGTCGAAATAAGATTGCCCAGAAACCTTAAATTTTCCCTACAATATGGGTATCAAACGAAAGGGGATGACCTCAGGTTTCATTTGGCTTCGATATATTTCGATAAATTGATCGATAACTGAGTTATCGGTGAAAATTTTATTGAACAAACACTTTAAAATTACCTTACAATATGGGTATCAAACGAAAGGGAATGGTCCCAGGTTTCATTTGGACCTCAATATATTTCGATAAATTAATAACTGAGTTATGGGTGAAAATGTGGTTGCTCAAAAACCTTAAATTTTCCCTACAATATGGGTATCAAACAAAAGGGGATGACCCCAGGTTTCATTTGGACTTCGATATATTTCGATAAATTTATCCATAACTGAGTTATCGGTGAAAATGTTATTGAACAAAAACCTTAAAATTACCCTTCAATATGGGTATCAAACGAAAGGGAATGGCCCCAGGTTTCATTTAGACCTCGATATATTTCGATAAATTAATCGATAACTGAGTTATCGGTGAAAATGTTAATAAATAAAAACCTTAAAATTGCCCTTCAATATGGGTATCAAACGACAGGGCATGGCCCCAGCTTTCATTTGGACTTCGATATTTTTCGATAAATTGATCGATAACTGAGTTATCGGTGAAAATGTTATTGAACAAAAACCTTAAAATTACCCTTCAATATGGGTATCAAACGATAATTAATCGATAACTGAGTTATCGGTGAAAATGTTATTGAATAAAAACCTTAAAATTGCCCTTCAATATGGGTATCAAACGAAAGGGCATGGCCCCAGCTTTCATTTGGACTTCGATATTTTTCGATAAATTGATCGATAACTGAGTTATCGGTGAAAATGTTATTGAACAAAAACCTTAAAATTACCCTTCAATATGGGTATCAAACGATAAATTAATCGATAACTGAGTTATCGGTGAAAATGTTATTGAATAAAAACCTTAAAATTGCCCTTCAATATGGATATCAAACGAAAGGGCATGGCCCCAGCTTTCATTTGGACTTCGATATTTTTCAATAAATTGATCGATAACTGAGTTATCGGTGAAAATGTTATTGCCCAAAAACCTTAAAATTGCCCTACAATATGGGTACTAAACGAAAGGGGATGGCTCCAGGTTTCAATTGGACTTCGATATATTTCGATAAATTCGCCGATAGCTGAGTTATCGGTAGAAATGTGATTGCCCAAAAACTTTAAAATTGCAAACAATATGGGTATCAAACGAAAGGGCATGACACCAGGTTTTATTTGGACTTCAGCGTATTTCGATAAATTTATCGATAACTGAGTTATCGGTGAAAACGCAATTGCCCAAAAACCTTAAAATTGCTCTACAATATGGGTATCAAACGAAAGGGGATGGCCCCAGTTTTCATTTGGACTTCAATATATTTCGATAAGTTTTTCGATAACTGAGTTACCGGTGAAAACGAGATGGCTCAAACGCCTTAAAATTGCCCGACAATATGGGTATCAAACGAAAGAGCATGACTCCAGGTTTCATTTGAACTGCCATATTTTTCGATAAATTTATCGATAACTGAGTTATCGGTGAAAATGTGATTGCCCAAAAACTTTAAAATTGCCCTACAATATGGGTAACAAACGAAAAGGAAAGGCCGTAGGTTTCATTTGGATCTCGATATATCTCGATAAATTGATCGATAACTGAGTTATCGGTGAAAAATCCTTAAAATTGCCCTACAATATGGGTATCAAACGAAAGGGGATGGCCCCAGTTTTCATTTGGACTCCAATATATTTCGATAAATTTATCGATAATTGAGTTATCGGTGAAAACGAGATGGCTCAAACGCCTTAAAATTGGCCAAAAATATGGGTATCAAACGAAAAGGGATGGCCCCAGGTTTCTTTTTGAATATGTATTTCGATATATTTATCGATAACTGAGTTATCGGTCAAAACGTGATCGCCCAAAAACCTCAATTATTTAATCAATCTACCTTTCCCCATTGATGGGAATTTTGAAAATTTTAAATACTCTTGGTAAATGCTTCAGTATTCAATAATCTTATCTTACTAATATTATAAATGTGAATGTAGCGATGTTTGGATATTTGGATGTTTGGATATTTGGATATTTGGATGTCCAGACGTTTACTTCTGTTCCTCAATAACGTGAGAATGGCAAGACGGATTTTGTTGAAATTTGGTAGGCAGAAAGCTAATAGTGTGGAAGGAGGTATAGGCTATTTTTATTTTATTAATTTTGGGGGATCCGGCCATGCTAGGGACCGATACTTTTCGATTTTTTTGTTTTTCCATATAACTCTGAGTACACTTCACCTAAACTTATGATATTGCGCATACAGGTGTAGAAACTTCGAACAATATGGGTATCAACCGAAACTGGAAGGTGCCAGGTCTCATTTGGACTTCGATATATTTCGATAAATTTATCGGTAACTGAGTTATCAGTCGAAATGAGATTGCTCAGAAACCTTAAATTTTCCCTACAATATGGGTATCAAACGAAAAGGGGATGACCCCAGGTTTCATTTGGACTTCGATATATTTCGATGAATTTATCGATAACTGAGTTATCGGTGAAAATGTGGTTATTCAAAAACCTTAAATTTTCCCTACAATATGGGTATCAAACGAAAGGGGATGACCCCATTTTCATTTTGACTTCAATATATTTCGATAAATTAATCGATAACTGAGTTATCGGTGAAAATGTGGTTGCTCAAAAACCTTAAATTTTCCTAACAATATGGGTATCAAACGAAAGGGGATGACCCCATTTTCATGTGGACTTCGATATATTTCGATAAATTTATCGATAACTGAGTTATCGATGAAAATGTTATAATGGTCTCAGGTTTCATTTGGACCTTGATATATTTCGATAAATTAATCGATAACTGAGTTATCGGTGAAAATGTTATTGAATAAAAACCTTAAAATTGCCTTACAATATGGGTATGAAACGAAAGGGCATGGCCCAGGTTTCATTTGGACCTTGATATATTTCGATAAATTTACCGATTACTGAGTTATCAATGAAAATGTGATTGCCCAAAAATCTTAAATTTGCCCTGCAATCTGGTTATCAAACGAAAGGTGAAAGCCCCAGGTTTTATTTGGACTTCGATATGTTTCGATAAATTTATCGATAACTAAGTTATCGGTGACAATGTAATTGCCAAAAAATCTTAAAATTGCCCTACAATATGGGTAGCAAACGAAAGGGGATGGCCCCAGTTTTCATTTGGACTTCAATATATTTCGATAAATTTTTCGATAACTGAGTTACCGGTGAAAACGAGATTACTCAAAAGCCTTGAAATTGCCCGACAATATGGGTACTAAACGAAAGGGGACGGCTCCAGGTTTCAATTGGACTTGGATATATTTCGATAAATTTACCGATAGCTGAGTTATCGGTGAAAATGTGATTGCCCAATAACTTTAAAATTGCCCTACAATATGGGTACTAAACGAAAGGGGATGGCTCCGCTCCAGGTTTCAATTGGACTTCGATATATTTCGATAAATTTACCGATAGCTGAGTTATCGGTGGAAATGTGATTGCCTAAAAACCTTAAAATTGCCCTACAATATGGGTATCAAACGAAAGGGCATGACACCAGGTTTCATTTGGACTTCGATATATTTCGATAAATTTATCGATTACTAAGGAAAAATGTAATTGCCCAAAAACCTTAAAACTGCCCTACAATATGGGTAGCAAACGAAAGGGGATGGCCCCAGTTTTCATTTGGACTTCAATTTATTCCGATAAATTTTTCGATAACTGAGTTACCGGTGAAAACGAGATGGCTCAATAGCCTTAAAACTGCCCGACAATATGGGTACTTAACGAAAGCTCATGACCCCACGTTTCATTTGGACTTCCATATTTTTCGATAAATTTATCGATAACTGAGTTATCGGTGAAATTGTGATGGCCCCAGTTTTCATTTGGACTTCAATATATTTCGATAGATTTATCGATAATTGAGTTATCGGTGAAAACGAGATAGCTCAAAAGCCTTAAAATTTGCCAACAATATGGGTATCAAACGAAAAGGGATGGCCCCAGGTTTCATTTGGACTTCGATATATGTATTTCGATATATTCAAAACGTGATTGCCTAAAAATCTCAAATTATTTAACCAATCTACCTTTCCCCATTGATGGGAATTTTGAAAATTTTAAATACCCTTGGCAAATGCTTCAGTATTCAATAATCTTACTAATATTATAAATGTGAATGTAGCGATGTTTGGATATTTGGATGTTTGCGTGTTTGGATATTTGGATGTTTGGATGTCCAGACGTTTATTTCTGTTCCTCAATAACGTGAGAATGGCAATACGGATTTTGTTGAAATTTGGTAGGCAGACAGCTAATAGTATGGAAGGAGGTATAGGCTATTTTTTTTTTTTTTTAAGTTTGGGGCGTCCGGCCATGCTAAGGACCGATACTTTTCGATTTTTTTGTTTTTCCATATAACTCTGAGTACACTTGACCTAAACTTATGATATTTCGCATACAGGTGTAGAAACTTCGAAGAATATGGGTATCAAACGAAACTGGAAGGTGCCAGGTCTCATTTGGACTTCGATATATTTCGATAAATTTATCGGTAACTGAGTTATCAGTCGAAATGAGATTGCTCAGAAACCTTAAATTTTCCCTACAATATGGGTATCAAACGAAAGAGGGATGACCCCAGGTTTCATTTGGACTTCGATATATTTCGATGAATTTATCGATAACTGAGTTATCGGTGAAAATGTGGTTGCTCAAAAACCTTAAATTTTCCTAACAATATGGGTATCAAACGAAAGGGGATGACCCCATTTTCATGTGGACTTCGATATATTTCGATAAATTTATCGATAACTGAGTTATCGATGAAAATGTTATAATGGTCTCAGGTTTCATTTGGACCTTGATATATTTCGATAAATTAATCGATAACTGAGTTATCGGTGAAAATGTTATTGAATAAAAACCTTAAAATTGCCTTACAATATGGGTATGAAACGAAAGGGCATGGCCCAGGTTTCATTTGGACTTTGATATATTTCGATAAATTTACCGATTACTGAGTTATCAATGAAAATGTGATTGCCCAAAAATCTTAAATTTGCCCTACAATCTGGTTATCAAACGAAAGGTGAAAGCCCCAGGTTTTATTTGGACTTCGATATATTTCGATAAATTTATCGATAACTAAGTTATCGGTGAAAATGTAATTGCCAAAAAATCTTAAAATTGCCCTACAATATGGGTAGCAAACGAAAGGGGATGGCCCCAGTTTTCATTTGGACTTCAATATATTTCGATCAATTTTTCGATAACTGAGTTACCGGTGAAAACGAGATTACTCAAAAGCCTTGAAATTGCCCGACAATATGGGTACTAAACGAAAGGGGACGGCTCCAGGTTTCAATTGGACTTGGATATATTTCGATAAATTTACCGTTAGCTGAGTTATCGGTGAAAATGTGATTGCCCAATAACTTTAAAATTGCCCTACAATATGGGTACTAAACGAAAAGGGATGGCTCCGCTCCAGGTTTCAATTGGACTTCGATATATTTCGATAAATTTACCGATAGCTGAGTTATCGGTGGAAATGTGATTGCCCAAAAACCTTAAAATTGCCCTACAATATGGGTATCAAACGAAAGGGCATGACACCAGGTTTCATTTGGACTTCGATATATTTCGATAAATTTATCGATTACTAAGTTATCGGTGAAAATGTAATTGCCCAAAAACCTTAAAACTGCCCTACAATATGGGTAGCAAACGAAAGGGGATGGCCCCAGTTTTCATTTGGACTTCAATTTATTCCGATAAATTTTTCGATAACTGAGTTACCGGTGACAACGAGATGGCTCAATAGCCTTAAAATTGCCCGACAATATGGGTACTTAACGAAAGGGCATGACCCCAGGTTTCATTTGGACTTCCATATTTTTCGATAAATTTATCGATAACTGAGTTATCGGTGAAATTGTGATGGCCCCAGTTTTCATTTGGACTTCAATATATTTCGATAGATTTATCGATAATTGAGTTATCGGTGAAAACGAGATAGCTCAAAAGCCTTAAAATTTGCCAACAATATGGGTATGAAACGAAAAGGGATGGCCCCAGGTTTTATTTGGACTTCGATATATGTATTTCGATATATTCAAAACGTGATTGCCCAAAAATCTCAAATTATTAAACCAATCTACCTTTCCCCATTGACGTACTCAATTTTTGATTTCGATGAAGCACTTGACCGCGTTAAACATGAACTAAATTATTTTAAAAATATTTTGAAAGATTTTAAATTTTCCATAAAGTTTTGAAATTATTGAGCAAACTAACTAAGGGCCACTCATTACATTTGTTAAAAGAGGTTGCCGGCACAAAAAAGCAGAACATAAACAGAACATTTGCTTAAAAACAGAACATTTCTGTTATTTTCCTTAGAAAAAGAAATACGCAGAACAAGCTCCTTAAAAATAGAACTGTTCTGCCAAAAACAGAACGGATGGTCACCGTATGTATATACGCAAGAAATATAGCAGTTGACATACTAGATCATACATACATCAGCATCATATTTGTATTTACCCAAATACGAAAACGCATATGTGAATTACAAGAGAAAAGAAGAAACAAACCAAAAATTTCAAATAATGTTTGCATAATACCATGTACTACAATAGATCGTACTAATGGTTGCGGTGTAATAAGGCCTTATAATAATAATGTAGTATGAAATGAAATTTTTCTAATTAGTATTTCTCTAAAATAGATTAGACTTTTTTCTGACTACACCTTTTTCAGTTTATATTCAGAAAGTAACAATTTATATTCAGAAAATTACAATTCATATTCGGAATTTCCATTTGATATTCAGAAAAATACAATTGACATTCAGAAAATTACAATTGATATTCAGAAAACTTTCTGAATATAAACTGAAAAAGGTGTAGAATGATTTCAACCCGAGATTCATACATACTTGCATACTAGTACGAACCAGGATTTTTCTCACTAGTATGATTTCGCCCAGCAAATTATAGTTGTATACTAGTATGTTTTCTGATTAGATGGGCATTGATTGGCTTAAGGGTAATCAGAAATGAACTAGTATAAAAACACAAATAAAATGTGTAGTAATCGAGCTAGGTGTATGCTGAGTAGTTTGGAACTGACTATTTTAAAGGTAGTCAGAAATTAACTATTATGAATACACCACAAAATGTATAGTCAATGAACTAAAATTTTCGCATTAAATGGTTTAAAGCTAATCAACAATGATCTGGTATGCATATGCCACAAAATGAATAGTCAACGAACTATATTGTTTGCTGAGTAGTTCGACATTGACTGGTTTAAAGGTGATCACAAAAGAACTAGTATGAATACACCACAAAATATATAGTCAATGATCTTTATTGTTTGCTGAGTAGTTTGGTCTTGACTGGTTTGAAGCTAATCCGCAATGAACTAGAATAAATACACCACAAAATGTATAGTCAATGAACTATATTGTTTGCTGAGTAGTTGGACATTGACTGGTTTGAAGCTAATCAGCAATGAACTAGTATAAATGCACCACAAAATGTATAGTTAATGAACTATATTGTTTGCTGAATAGTTCGACATTGAATGGTTTAAAGGTGATCAGAAGTGAACTAGTATGAATACACTACCAAATGTATAGTCAATGAACTATATTGTTTGTTGAGTAGTTTGGCCTTGACTGGTTTGAAGCTAATCAGCAATGAACTAGTATAAATGCACCACAAAATGTATAGTCAATGAACTATATTGTTTGCTGAGTAGTTCGACACTGAATGGTTTAAAGGTGATCAGAAATGAACTAGTATGAATACACCACAAAATGTATAGTCAATTAACTATATTGCTTGCTGAGTAGTTTGGCGTTGCCTGGTTTAACGCTAATCAACAATGAACTAGTATGCATACGCCAGAAAATGTATAGTCAATGAACTAGAATTTTAGCTGAGTAGTTTGGCATTGACTGGTTTTAAAACTAATCAACAATGAACTGGTATGCATATGCCAAAAAATGGTAAGTCAATGAACTAGTATGTTTGCCGAGTAGTTCGGAATTTGACTGCAGGGTAGTTGAATAGCTAAATTTTTAGGGAACTGCATCGATAATACTGAAAAAACTTAAAAATTATATCCCGAAAAAAAAGGAAAATGTCCCAGGAGTCACACTCTTTAACCTTTGTAAAAAGTTTCTGAAAGCTAATACTGATATTATTTTTAAAGAAAATGGTACTTTGTAGTATGTACTTTCGATCATATACAAATTGTAGTTCAAAGTTGAACTGTAAAGCTAAAATTCGTTTTCGTGCTCACAAAGGTGCAACAAAGGGATTTTTCGGTTTCCCAGGAGTCACACTCACTTACTGAGTAGTTATAAAGCTATTTGTTGTTATTTCGCCAATTCCTTTAATGCATTTATTGTTGCGGACCCTATTGGATATTAATCTATGTCGATAAATATATTTCATAGCAATTGAAATCCCAATGTAAGTTTATTACGTCAAAGATGACTAAGCTCTCGAGTCAAATGTCCCAGGAGCCACGATGGAATGTCCCATATATATTTCAATCGGGTATTTTTCATTTATATAAGACCGAAATTGATATTAAATAACAATAGTTAGTCAATTTATTTAAAATCAACTAGTAACAAAATTTATTTCGGGGTATTTTAATATTATTCCCACAATTGAAAAGGTATTTTCGTAAAACAACTAAAAACGATCTAAAAATGGCATACAAAAATGTGAGTAGGCAACACTGTCGTATGAGCAAGCAATCAGCTGACACGTCCATACGTAAAAAATCAAAAGCCATTTGATTTCTACGTTCTGTTCTACGTCCACGAAAAAATTTAACGTCGGTGTGTAATCGTTTACATAGAGCTCTCATAATTCTGGTCGTGTCAGCTGACACGTTCTCAGTGTTGCCGTTGGAGACCCTAAAGAGTCAATTTGACCCTTTTGGACCCCGGACCCTACTTTTTCAAAACAAGTGCCATTTTTGACCCTTTTTTAAAATTCGCGACCCTTTTTGACCCCTTTTCACTTTCAAATGGCATTTTTGTCGTTTTTTTGTTAAAAACCAAAAAAAATCTCCTTGCTCCTTTTTTCCTCTTACATCGGGAACTCCTGCCAATTTCCAAATGTCTTGTCTAACTGAAGTCTTACTACTGGCAACGCTGTATCATGTGACAACTCCGTCATATGTATGTATAGTTTACTTTAGGGTGATTCAAATAAAAAGTTTTAGTTTTTTGGGTCTTACCACCTACAAAGATAGTAAATGATGAGAAAGTAAGCCTTGCAAAAAGTAAGCTATGCAACTTACCCCTTACCTACTTAAAATAGCCTTTAACCGCCTAGGCAATTTTGTCCGTTTGGCTATAGTACAAAACTCAGCCATTCAACATAAAAAAAAAATGGAAAAGCCTTATGTAAATGTGTTCCTATCTAACAAAGAGGGTACCCTTTTTTCGGCTGGGACCCTTTTTTGGACCTTTTTGAAATCTTCAGCGGCAGCACTGCACGTTCTCCGTACGTCCGTCGATGAGTGTTTGCAGCATTACTCATAGCGTACGTACGTACTTTTGGGCGAACTTTTATGCCCGTAATGATAACGCAGAAATTAGCTATACAATGTTGCCATAGATCACTTTTCATGCATGCTACCGAAAACATGTAGGTTTCAATCGAGTATTTTTCATTGTATAAAAGGCCGAAACTGATATTAAATAACAATAGCACAGTGTTACAGTGAAAAAACACTCATCATTCGACCTAGCTAAGATTTTTTATCCAGTCGAGTGTAACACGAAACGGTATTTGAAAAATCGCCTGGGTACATTTTTTTTTATCGTTAAAAAACCGGTTTCTCATGTTTGTCGGCACATACAAATTTCTAGAGGGCTATTTTTGAACCGATTTTAATTTTTCCAACGGTTTTGTAAAGTTAAATAATGATGTTCTTAATATATAACCAGCAATTTGTTATTTTATAAGGTATAATAATTCTCAGTAAAACTAGACTTTATTTATTGAAAAATGTTAAAAATTGACGAAGTTGCAACGTTTTTTCGAAAACAAGAATTTCAGCAGTAAAACTAATTATATTATTTTTATTGATTTCATTGTTCTTTGTATACAGAAAAATTTTACTTTTTCAAAATAGGTTCGAGTTAGAAATGTTTGCTTGATCTTTTTCGTTTAAATGACGAATCATCAATTTCACGTATAAGTGACCAGCTAATTACTGCTAACATCCTCACTTGGTTCTTTCCGTTTTTCAATCGTCAATATATCTTGATGAAAACGTTCTCCTTGTTCGTCGCTAAATTGACCGATATTGTTTGGGAAAAATTCCAAATGGAAGTGCAAAAAATGAATTTGCATCCCATTTCTCCATACGCTTCCAAAAATTCATGGACACCTCAACATAGTTAGCACTTCTCACGTTTCCAAGAAAGTTTTTACATAAAGAAATAAAACTAAGCCATGCTCTTTTCTCCACTTGGTTCAATTTTTCAGCGAAAACTTCTTCTACCATAAGCTTTCGAATTTGTGGTCCAACGAAAATGCCTGCAATTCATTATCGTAATAAATACATTTGGATAATACCTTTTTTGAAATAGTAAAGGGAGGAGACGGCCAAAATCGCCTAGGCGGTTATAGGCTATTTTAAGTAAGTAAGTAAAGGGAGGATAATCTTTATAAGTACCTTCTTTAATCTTGACATCGCTAAATTTAGGGAAAACTAATTTCAGATGTAGGAAGGCCTCACTGTCTTTGTGAAGTCTTTTGACAAATTGTTTCATATAGCCCAGTTTCAAATGCAGTGGCGGTAAAGTGATGTCGTCAGGCTTTACTAATAGAACGTTTTTCCTGCCTATTTGGAAAAACTGTCTCGATGGCCAATCTTTACACATATAATGATTTTTGACACGACTGTCCCATTCACAAAAGTAACATGGATTTTTGGTGTAGCCTCCTTGCATTCCGAATAGAATTGTCAGGACTTTAAGATCCGAAACAATCTGCCAGTGATACTTATTGTAATTTGTTAATCGAAGGATCTTCTCCATTGTTTGGTATGTTTCTTTCATATCAGTGGCGTATGCTAAGGGAACCGATGGTAGCTGATTGTTGTTGTTCAACAATACTGCTTTGAAGCCTATGATATTAGTGAATTGGGAATTTATTTTCGAATTATACTTACTCGATTTTTGTTCTCTCACATACACAAAATAATGATACTCACTTTTGCAAGAACCGTCAAGAAACAATCGCCAATCTTGCGGGCAATGCTCGTGATCGAGTGCGGCCAACAATTTATCCACATCAACGCAATACACCAGATTATTGTCGGTATCATCAGTATCGAAAACTCGTTCAAACGATGTTAGTTCTTTATCCCGGCCAAGTGTAACTTTGAAGTCATTATCTACCAAATTCCACTGCTTCAATCGAGAGGCCAACTTCTCTGTTTGCCTTATAGACAAATCGAAATCCCGCATAACATCACAATAGTCCTGATAGGTCACAAAATGACGCTCCATTCCTCTTGTCCCAGTTGGAATATACGGTTGAACAATTCGCTTGTTTGAAAATTGAGGGTTGGATTCAGAAACACTTTCTGGTTTTCTGTCCACAGTCGCCTCATCCGCTTTTTCTCTCAGGATTGGTTTTGAAACAGACAGTACATCAGCATATTTTATGCAGTGACGAGATTTATAGCGGTAACCATCGATACTTGTTTGGCAGAAGTAGCAATCATTGGGCTTGTGATATATTTGATAATGCCAAGCCATAGGAGCCAAAAATGGTAAACCCTGGTCATTATGTGTACCGGATTTCCATTTTTTGAGGTGAATAGAGCACGTCAAACATACAACCTCGGGTTCAAACCAAGCGCTTTCCACGTTACTCGATGTTGTCTATCGACAAATAAACCGCAGGCATAGCAAAAGTTGTTGCGTTTATCACAAATCTTACCTTATTATGTAATGACTTATATTCAAACCTAGAACGTATTACACTTTACTAGATAAATAATGTCTGCTAGGTCGCTTACCTTACCTTTACACAAGTTAAGCTAGTCCTGTTGCTTATTAAATGTTCGCAGAGATTTCTCCAACACAAGAAAAAATATGAAAATTCACAAAACGTTTATTTAATTCACGTATATTTTACGAACTGACCAATAATATTTTTCAAAATTTTAATTCAAATGACGATAGTCCAAGCCAATACAACTAAGTAAATGTTATATTTTGATACAAAGTAGAAAATAAGAAAAGAAGTTTTTTAACATTATGTATTAAATAAGTGAAACACTTAACTCTTTATTTTCCTTAAATCTTAATTTATTTAAAATTTAAACTTAAGAATTGACTTTGTATTTGCTTATCCTTTAAAGTTCTGTTTAGGGCAACTTTACCTTTGGCATCAATGGAATCACTTGTTGCTGTTGTTGTGCTGAAAAGGTCGCTATCATGAGGTGATATTATGCAGTTTTACCGCAGGCCGGTTGACTGGTCGACCAAGCATGTCAACCATACGTTGCTATGCAGTGGGTGGTAAAAAGGTTGAAATTCTTGTTTTCGAAAAAACGTTGTAACTTCGTCAATTTTTAACATTTTTCAATAAATAAAGTCTAGTTTTATAGTAGAACAACAATATTTGTTTTGACTAAAGCATGTTTTTCGAGTTGTACCAAAAAAATGGCGTCAAACTCGAAAAAACGAAAAAATTTTACGAAAATTTCAGATTTAGGTGCAAAAATTTCTTCTTATACCTTATAAAATAACAAACTGCTGTTTATATATTAAGAATACCATTATTTAACTTCACAAAACCTTTGGAAAAATTAAACTCGGTTCAAAAATAGCCCCTCTAGGAATTTGTATGTGCCGACAAATATGAAAAAACGGTTTCTTAACGATAAAAAAAATTTGAGGGTACAGGCGATTTTTCAAATACCGTTTCGTGTTTCACTCGACTAGATAAACAATCTTAGCTAGGTCGCTTGATGAGTGTCTTTATTATTTTTTTTTTTTTTTTGTAACACCGTGTAATTAATCAATTTATTTGAAATCAACTAGTAAAACGATCCAAAAAGAGCATACAAAAATGTGAGTAGGCAACACTCTCGTATGAGCAAGCAATCAGCAGACACGTCCATACGTAAAAAATCAAAAGCCATTTGATTTCTACGTCCACGAAAAAATTGAAGGTCGGTTTGTAATCGTTTACATAGAACTCTCATAAGACTGGTCGTGTCAGCTGACACGTTCTACGTACGTCCGTCGGTGAGTAATTGAACTATAGTTTGATAAAATATTCAAAGCGTATGAAAAATGTTAAGACTGCATTCCTAACATTAAATTATGCTAAGTTAACATTACTTTTAATAAATTCTGTTCACTTCTGTTAAAAATTCTGCTAAATTTTCTTGTGTGGTGAAATGTCCCTAGTAGCGTTTTGTTAGGATTTGACGATTTACACGCATATTCGCACTTGCAACTTCTCTATTTTCTACATTCTCTGTATGTACATACATAGGCAAGGTATGGGTTTCAGAGAACTGCAAGAGTATGGTAAGTATTTCAGAGAACGGGAAGTAATTTAGAGAACGGCAAGTAATTCAGAGAACGGTAAGTATGTGGTAAGTATTTATAAGGGGATTTCATACATTTCAAGCTAAGTAATTCAGGAAAGGTTAAATATTAATATAATATAAATATGTATGTGTAACTAAATATTGTGGACTTTTGACCAGTTGAAAAATGCTACATACCGTCGCTCGCTTGCCGGAAGCATGAATGTACAAAATTCAAATTTGATTGATTATGTCATTGAAAGTTTGATTATGTCATTGAAAGTTGATTGTTCTCACCATTGTTAAATTATATAAGGTTAAGCAGATTTTGACATTTGCCAAGGCAAAGCTTCCTTAATAGAGTTGCATTTACGAAGGATGCAAAAAAAGGGTAAAAAATCCCCCTCTAGGAAAATTGTAGTAGAAAAGGAATAAACGCCGTTCGCAAAATTTCAGGATTTTTTTTCCGGAAATCTGTCTTTTCAACATTTGTTTTTAAAAATTATTAGGAAAATTAATTAATTTTAAACTTAACTGTAAAAAGCATGCCCTTTTTGTGGGTATCAGTAAACATGTATGAAATAAGCTTAAAAAACGTCAAAATTGGATCCTTTTTTAATAACTTTCATCAATCGCAGGTATGAAAACCAATCTCTTAACGTCTGTGGCAGCGATCTCAGAAGCTTGCCTCGGAGATCCAAAGGAGAAAAAAGCTGCACCTGAGCTTTCAGCGACCGCGATGGCAACTACGGGTCCGGACTCCCCGGAGATATCTTCCCTCCGCTCTGCGTACTTGGAAAAACGATTGGCCGCAAGGACCCTGAAGAAATATGAGGGAGTCTCTCAGGAAACGCTGTCGCTGAGTTCCAGAAGTCGGTGGAATTGGTGCAATCTCTGATACCGGATTTCCAAACCACTTATGTGCCAAAGAGGGTAAACGGAAACCCTTTCAAACGCAAGAGATCGGACGTGGAGTTAAAACCTCGCCCCGGAGTGGACAAACCAAGCTTTGCCAAAATAACTAAGGACAGGATTAGGCATTCTTGACAGAGGGAACGACCGTTTGGCAATCCCCAAAGACCAGTGGCGACACGTCCGGAACGCGTGGTACAGCCGCGGTCACGGATGAGGGTTGGCACCAGGGACAGATTAAAATAGTCGCGTGTGACCGCGTATGAACTGTTGCACTGTACAAGAACCCTGCGTCAACAGCTCGAGGATCTGCGGATTGGGCACTATTGGCTTCAAGCTCATTCGAGCTAGCGAGGAGGGCAAGGTCAAAACCTGCATTTTGGTGAAATGGAGATTCTTGTAAGAATGCTTACAAGCTTTTTCCTTGATAAAAATTCAGCTTCAAACGATGAAGTAACGTATTTGTATGCTGACAAAAGGCTGCGGAAAAGAAAAAATTGCTATTATTTAGTTAAAATAATAAATTTTCATAAAAATCTTACCAAATAGACAATTAATTTTTCAAAATAAAAATAAAACAAACTTCAAAAGCTTTCAGTGTTGCTGTAATTTTGTTCGTATCAAGAATATTGGTTTTTACTACCATTTTCATACGATTTTGAAAAGAAGTAGCACTGTCACTCAGACAAGGAAGCATGAAGCCGAGAAGTGTCAAAAACGTCTCGGACTGCTTAACCTTATATTATTAAACAATGGTTCTCACAAAATGTGAAAATTTTGTTTTTGACATAAATTTATTTTTGCAAGTTATATTCGCGTTGTACTCTTTCCCCTGATATAGTTTTTACTTTAATATTCCTTCAATGCGTCGAGATAATGCACATTCATCTTTTAAAAATTTGAAAACTAAATTTTTAAAATATTTCTTTTAGCCAGAAGCATGAATGTGAAGCACATTCGTGTTTTTAGCGCAATAAAAAGGTATACAAATTGGATTCCTAAATTTTTTTTTAATTTTCTTTGTGCTATACACGAATGTAAATTGTCACGTATACGCCGTGGCATCTCTTGTTTAGGGAATAACATTCATGCTTCTGGCAAAATTTTAATTTAAAAAAAAATTGGAAATTAAATTTTTAGACAATTTTTGTTGCGCCAAAAATATGATTGTTCTTCACATTCATGCTTATAGCGCAAAGAAATATTTTAAAAATTTAGTTTTGAAATTTTTAAAAGTTGAATGTGCATGATCTCGATGAATTGAAGGAATATTAAAGTAAAAACTATATCAGGGGAAAGAGTATAAAGCGAATATAACTTGCAAAAACATTTTTATGCCAAAAATTAAAATTTCAAATTTTGTGTAATAGAATCATAAGAAATGCACATTAAATTTTATAAATACCAAAGTATCTTTTATTTAATAAATTATTACAAGTTAACATTAACTTTCATTTTCGGAATCGGAATTTTCAGAACAGTGCGGTTCGGGTAAAGCGTCACGAACTTGATTGCTGCCCTTCAGATTTCTGTAAAAGGAATGATATTCTTTTGGAATAACCAGGCAATGACTCCGAATAAACGGGCGTTCTTACAACTGAAGAGCGGCGACCCTTGTTTTTGGAAATTTAGCAACAAGGAACTGTTTATCAGAATATTGGTTTTATAAAAAACTTTATATGGTTCATCTTTTACGAACCTCAACCAGCAAATTTTTCGAAAAGAAGTTTTATATTTCTTTGGGAAAAATAATTATAGGGGCCTATTACGGTTCGCGAGTCGCTTGAGTTATGCGAGTCGCCTTATTTGGCGATCGCCTGGCTCGAATGATTATGGATAGCGAACATACCCGTTCGCCTAAATTATATTGTTGCCAGTTTTGAAAACAAAAAGCGGCAAACGTCAATAAATATATTAAATTAAAGAAATTGGAATTTTCATTTGTTTGAAACGCAAAAATTAACCGGAAAAAATTGCATATTTTTGAAGACGATTGCAAAGTGAGTGAAGCCAACTAGCTGAGGCTAATGGAGCCATAGACAAAGAGATGGAATAAACTGCACTGGTGGGCTATGCTTTTGAACATCCCGTTTTCCAGTTGAAGCCTCGGCTTGGTGAATTTACCGGTACTCTTAGCCGGATATCAACTTTTAATACAAGTTGCAGCAAAATATACGCTGGAGTGAGGAAAACGAAAGGGCTCCTATCCGAATTTGAAGAAGCCATTCTCATCAGCGTTATTGAAGTTGGCAAAGATGTGGAAATTAGTACTTAATAGTAAAGGACGGCGTCCTGTTGTTGTATCAACGGAAAAACAACTTTTCGAAGGTGTTTTTGAGGACGTACCTGTGGTATATATTATACTATTCGAGTAGTAGTACATATTCCCAAACTTACCCCAAGACAGCCCCGAAACGACCCTAAATATCCCCAAAATGATCCCAATTTGACCCCAAAATATCCAGGAAATGATCCCAAAATAAGCCTGAAATGACCCCAATATGACTTCAAAATTACGCCAAAAGGATCCAAAAATTACCCCGAAATCCACAATATAACTAAAATAATATCTATATGACCACAAAATGGCCACAAAAACCATAAAATGATCCCAATATGACCCCAAAATACCTTCAAAATTACCATAAAATAACACCAAAATATCCCAGAAACTACCCCAAATGACCACAAAATAATCCCAAAATGATGTCAATGATGACCACCAAAATATCCCTGAAATTACCCCAAAGTGGCCACAAAATGATGCCGAAATGATCCCAATATGACCACAAAATCAAATTTTTCCTCCTAGTCACCTTCAAATTCTGTTTTCCAGATTTTGACACTTCCGGCGAACGAATTTGGATCGAGTCGAAAACAGTAATCGCTTCATTTTTTACATTCGCTTAATTTTGAAGTTTGAGGCGAATGCTACCGGGCGACTCGCAGTCGGTAATACAAATGTCGGCAAATATTTTATTTTTTTGTTGCCCTCCACATCCATCTGACATCATTTTAAACTCAGAAACCTTTTTCTGAGACATAACATATTTGTAAATACATGACAATATTTCAACACTACAACACTACAACTGTTATTGTTGTTGTAACGAGGTGTAGTCCTGCCCAACGCGTATTTTTCCTTAACCTAAATTGTCATCAATATCTTCTAACGGGAGTCCAAGGAAACTAGCAGTTTCAATAGGGTTGGACCAAAGAGAGATGGGTGTTAGAAGAGTGGGCTCAGAGCGTAATTGAGCCAGAGTGACCCTTGTCTCTCGAGGAAGATGACGCTCCTCTTCAGAAATGCCTGGTGTTGCGGCATGTAAGACATTGTTTAGCGGACAGAGCGCAGAGTAATGGCCAACTGACGTTGTATGGATATGCCCCAAGGCCTGTTTATGCACCTGTAGATCAAACGGCGTTGTTATATAATGTCGGATCACATCAAAATGTTTACGTAAATGCGACCTTATGGTCCTAGAATGAAATGAGTTCAAGCAGTTGTCTACTGGGATGCTGTAGTTTACAGCAATTCAGTAGGTACTGCTTGTTTAGCATTTCATTATGCTCCCTAACTGGAAGCATTTCCACCTCACTGTGTATATGAGATATAGGTGACATAAGGACGCACCCCGTAGCGGTTCTGAGCGCGGTGTTTTGACAGGCCTGAAGCTGATTCCAGTGAACGTCTGCAAGCCCCGGCGACCATATCGGTGACGCATAGTTCAGGATCGGCCGACCAATTGCCTTGTAAGTTACCAACAACGTTTCTTTGTCTTTACCCCAAGTACTGCCGGCTAGTGACTTGACGATTTTGCTGCGGCTCTGTAATTTTGAGACAATTGCAGCTGAATGGGCAGCGAAAGTGTGCATGGTGTCGAAAGTTACTCCTAAGATTTTTGGGTGAGCGACGGTAGGTATTTCGTGAATAAGGTCGCCGAAGACTTTGTTGGCGACAATGTCAAGCTTCGGACGGTGAATAACTCGACTAGAGAGGGGAGATAGCCATTTATTTTAGAGCACAGCTCATCAACGGAAGTACCAGTTGCCAATATCGTGCAATCGTCTGCGTAAGAAACAATCGTATCTTCTTCTGGTGGAGGAGAACGGGGAAAGGACACCACCCTGTGGTACCCCTTGTTTGATCTTCCTGGCTTTAGATTTTTTGTTTCTGCATACAACAGACGACCGACGATCAGTGAGATAATTGGCGGTCCAACGCTAGAGACAGGGGGGGAGTGACGAGTCTTCCAAATGGTTTACTGTGTCAAAAGCTTGACTCAAATAGAGTGCAACTAGAACCGTCCTGTCATTAGGTCTGTTTTGATTTAGACCGTCAGTTATCTGAGTGTTTATGACATTTAGAGCAGATGTTGTGCTCCTACCTTTCCTGAAGCCATGTTGGTGCTCGGCTAACATCAAGTGTGATGTGTAGAGCGGGAGTAAGACCGCCTCAAGTGTCTTTACTACTGGCGAGAGGAGTGATATCGGGCGATATGACTCCCCAACGTTAGCTGGCTTGCCAGGCTTTAGTAGTGGGATCACAGTTGCCTGCTTCCATTTGTCGGGTATGACAGCTGTGATCAAAGACAGATTGACGACGGCAGTTAAATATTTAACTCCTACTGGGCCGATATGTTTTAGGTGCACCATGGCTATGCCATCAGGGCCGATGGCTTTGGAATTTTTGGCCTTCCGGAAGGCCTCTTGAACCTCTGTAGCGGTGATGGGACCGGGGGCATAGTTTTTGTGTTTATGCGCGCGCCTGAAGATTCCACGTCTTGTCCTGTCTTGCGCAGGGTGTGGGAATACTGTCGACAGAAAGCCTGCGCACATTTCCTGGGGTCATTTAATGTCTTGTCACCAAAGGTGATGTCGACATTTTTTGGTGGACCCGAAGGATTCGACAAGGACATGACGGTGGACAATAATTTCCCAACACCGGTAGAGAGGTTACAAGACCTAAGGTGTTCCTCCCATTTGGTTTGTTTGTGTACGTTAACCAGCCGTTTGATTTCCACGTTGAGATCGCCGATTTGTGGGTCAGAGGGATCGATGTTGCGTATGAGGTCACGTTCGTTGGCCAAGGCTGCGCCCTCAGCTGGGAAGTTTGGTCTAATATTTTTTATTCTACCAGCTGGTATAAAACGGGCTGTAGCCTTTTTAATGACATCACGTATGTTTCGCTCGCCAACGTGAACATCAGTGAGAATGGGAAGATCACCAAAGGAGCTCTCCGTGAATTCCAAAAAGCTGACCCAATTTTGAAATTCACGTATTTTCTTTTCTCCGAAGTAATGAAATCCGTGGCACGATCGACGGACAGGATGATAGGCAGGTGGTCGGATGACAAGGCCACCATAGGTTGCCAATTTATGCTGTTAATTAACCCCGGGCTAACAATAGTTAGGTCCGGGGAGCTACTACAGTTAACAGCCATCCTTGTAGGGGTGTCTCCGTTCACAGTGCAGAAAGAGGAAGCGTCAATTTGCTCGGCTAATTCCCGTCCTCTGCCGTCCACAGAAAGGTGTGAATGCCACATATCATGGTGGGCATTAAAATTGCCCATGATGATACGGTTATCGCCACAAAGAAACGCCCTAAGGTCAGGACGATAACTTCTGGGGCAGCAGGTGACGGGAGGAATGTATATATTGATTAGCTTGAGATTAACACCTCCAGCTTGTATAACAATACCCTGACACTCTAAGGGTAAGTCTCTTTGGTCGGTGTTGATATCAAATTCCCTATACTGCACTGTATTGTGAACAAGGAACGCGAGACCGCCTCCGCCGTCCGTGCGGTCATGCCGGAGAACGTGGTAGCCTCCAAGTTTTGTCTCCTGGATTGCAGCAATTTGATTTTATGTAGCTGCATAAATGTGGTTATCTCCGCTATCTTGCCGGTCAAGCCGTTGCAATTAAATTGCAACAATTTAAATTGCGAAGGAGAGGCAATGGCCACTCTGGGAGTTAGAGACTGATGTGTATGCATAGATGGTGGTAGGCTAGGTCGCGATCTTGATCTCCGTCGCAGTCCTGAAGTCGGCGGATTACGTTCATTATAAGATGAGTGTACATCCGTCAGCGTTGAGGGCTGCGCAACTCGACAGCAAGGCGCGACGAACACATCAGTCCAGAGATTTCTGTTTGCAAGCTTAGAACATATACGTAGGTGACATATACGTAGGTAGGAGTTTGACTTGACCGATGCCACAGACGCATATATCCTATGCCGTCATACAGTGCACGAAGAGTGAGGGACCAGAAGTTGATGGATTTGACTTACATTCGTGCTAGTGACGGAAGAAGTTAGTAAAGGGTTCAGAGACGGGGGCTGAAACTCGGTAGTGCTAAAAGCATCGACATATGTGCTACGAAGAAAGTAGCCATGAGTGGATGCTTGAGATGTTGACGCACTAGGATGCGAGCTACAGCCGGGAACACACATGTTCTGCTGAGCAATATATGTATTGCAGGTCGTGGAGACTTGATTTGTAGAAGGCGATAATGCAACATTTGAGCGTCGCTTGCCTCGGGACGTCCTAGGACGTGAGCAGCAGGGCGCCACAAAACTTTTGTAGAAACTAGTGGGCCGGTGTGTTTTAGGATCTAGTCCGGAGCAACTAGATTTATGCAACCAACCTTTGCATGATGCACACTGGACTGAGTGTGATCGTCTTGTGTATATTTTCTTCCGGCGAACGCAGCAAAAACATTATCTTGGGCCAGGATTTGGTTCAATGCCAGCTCGGATCAAGAGAATGAGGAGCAGCCGTGCTGCAAGGGGCTGTTCCGGGGATGACAATAGGTGGGAATCGTGGCGCGTTAGACAGGGTCACTTCGAAATGTATTGCTCTTGGCCGAGTCATTATAAAAAAAAAAAAAACCCGGGTCGTTTCGATACGAAGGGTATTGTACAGGTACAAATACCGTTCTCGCAGAACCGGCAATACGTAAAACGAAACTACCTCTTTTTTCTTGTGTTTCGTCCCGTAGATAACAGATTCCTTCAGCGTTGCCTAGATTATATACAGTTAAATTATATACCGCCAATTTTCGCAAATAAAATATCTGTCCACAGGAGCCCTTTGGAGTGTTTAATACTGCTTGCAAACCAAATTGAAAACCAAAATCGATTGATCAGTTTTGGCAATAGTTTTATCTTCATCCCGTGATTGACGTGCTGGTCTTCTTCTTTCAAGGTGCTTTTCATGATTGTCTTTTTGAGCTATTTTCTCATCATCAGACAAAGTATTAAATATCAGACATTTTCTGCATTGATCCTTTTTTGGCTTGAAAAAGCCTAAATTATATTCATCAAAAACAGCTCTGTATCTTGTTAGAGAAGCAGAGGTATATTCTTCTTCTGGTCTTGAAATTTTCACCACAGTTCAGGTCGCGGTGACAATGCAATATTATGAAAAAAAATTGTGATATGCGGCGCGTGGGTCGCTATATTTTCAAAAATCGCATTTATAGTCCGATTTGGCTGAAATTCGGAACATGCATTACTACTATGAAAATAAATATTTTCCTTAAAAAAAATTCCACTAGGTGGAGCTGAGATCGGGGTAATAAAAACTGAAAGTCCTAATTATGGACCGATTTAGCGGCCGCCGTGGTGTAGCGGTTAAGTGTTCGGCCTTCTACACTAAGTAGTGGCGGTTCGATGTCCGGAAAAAGTAACATCAAAAATTATTTAGAAAAACGATTTTTCTAAACGGGGTCGCCCCTCGGCAGTAGTTTGGCAAACTCTCCGGGTGTATTTCTGTTTTCGGTGTCGATTAATTCGTTTTTCAACGAACTTCCCGTTGAAATTTTCATCGTCGTTTATTTTTCTGCCCCCACGCAATATAACAAAAAAATAATTCCGATAGGTGGCGCAGGGGTAGAGATATTTGAAAAGTTTCATTTCCAGAGATTTTGCTTTGGTTTTTGTACTAACTTCCCGTTGAGCTGGGGTTTTGAAATTTTCACCATCGTCCAGGTTTCGTTGACAATGATTTATACGAAAAAAAAAAATCCAAAATATTGCTTTAATTGCAAAAGTCCCATTTATCGGTCTATCTTCCTTATTGCTATCTGAACATGCTATAATGCGCATGCTATAATGCGTTTTCAGCGTCATCTGCATATAAGCATCGAAATTTCGAATATTTGGATTTCACTTACATACATTTAGCCGCAGTCATGATGCATTTTATATTGCTTAAAAAGAGTAATTTTATTCATGTAACCATAGAAACACCGCGTAAAGCGTGTTAACGTAGAAAATTACCGAATGCGTAAATGAACTGTCAAAATTTTTATGGAACGAAGTTTACACAAATTCGGTAAACTTCCGCGAGGAGTTTAGTGTGTAAACAACTCGAAAATTTACCCAATTCGATGACGCTGTTCGACATGCAGTTTTTCAAAGCAGTCAATGCACACTAGACAAAAATGGAAGAATATGCTAAAAATGGGTCAAAAATTACTTTTTTAATGGGAATTTCAAAATAAAAAGTATTCATATAAATGTATCTATAGCGTTCATCTAACTGAGCTGTTAAATGTATACATTTACGCTTTCGTTAAGTTACATGGTTACATGACTACCACTAATATGACACAGAATAGGTATCCGATTACAATCTTAGAAATTTTCACAGACTCACAACTAAAAAGTATAAAATAAAAAAATATTTTTAATTTAAATGTTTTTAAAATGAACTAAAAACTGGAAAATTATTTCCCATCTGTCTACATAGATTCTTCACCACGTAAAGCTTATCCGGAACATTTGTGAGTGGGAATTCTTATAGGTATTAAATAGTACTTGGAGTTTGAAATGTATTAAAACATTTGGCGCTGCTATATCGTGAAAAGATGTTTTTTTTAGGAAAGCTCATATCGGTAATAAGATTATTGAATATTAATGCGAACCATCTCTTATTTTTTTTTGTATAATGTCGATACATTAATGAAATGCTAAGTTGAGCATCCAAATAATTTATTTTGGGAGTTTGATCGGCAGTAATGCGACTCCACAATAGGGAAACTGAAAATGTGGTTATGCATAAGTTGTATGGTTTTGGCAGACAACTTATTATGTGCGGAGTAACGGTAACGGTTGTCCCGCTGATCGATACAATGTCGTGCTTTGCTTACACAGTTTCTCACCATGAAATCAGATACATTTTCATCACTGTCACTGCAAGAAATAGTCAAGAAGTATTAAGTATTAAGTGAAGCTTCTTCTGCTATTCTGCTGAACAAACGCTCATGTTCACTGATAGCTGTACAACATTTATGTTTTGCTTTTCCTTTACACGGAGCTGGCAAAAGTGGTCGACTGGCACGCAACGTGCCTTCATCCCCAATATATTACTCCCCCTTAACCTTTTGACCTTCCTTACATTTTTTTCCATAAACGCAGGTCTCCATTTCTTTTATTCTGTACTGTTGGCTCATCAATTGTTGAACTTTCCTGTGGTATCTCAGTGGTAGTTCTTAAAGCTGGTATATCTTGAGCATCGAACCATTCTTCACCAACACTGGACGTTTGGTCAGTTTCAAAAGGAATGACGGCATCAGGGTATGTTTCAACATCGCTAAATGGATCATCAGAACTTTCTTCCCTTGGTTCAATTTTAATAGACTCTTGGTAGTCCTTCCAGTCAATAGAAGCTATATCGCTCTCATATTGAATCATATTACCAATAGCAGACCCTAAAAAAGTATACTATGTTATAATTTGCATCTACATTATGAAAATAATAAATACCTGCATTTTCCGGGGGTTCATTGTACTTTGGAAACCCAGGATTTTCGTGAATCGTAAAGAAACGATAGGTTAATCATGTGAACCTATTAACTCAAATTTGGAAAATTGGCACATTCATGCATCTGGCATGTGAGCGACGATACAATACCAACTACGATGATTGCAATTTCTATCTTGTTGAAGGATGTTGTCAAACCGCTTTGTATTGTTGCTTAGAAATTTTTCATCACCTTTACTTGTCATCGAACCAAGAAGAGGAGATTAGGAATTTCTAAACCGCAGTGTGTAACCATTCCATACAACACTGCTTAGTGTGCCTGGGGGCAAATTGCAACTATACCTTCGCCTATTTTTGTTATTTAACAAGTTGGTTAAGTTACCGGTTGCCGCAATCGAGTCCCCGAAAGTAATATAGGGCACAATGATCCTCTGGGTACGCTTGCATTATCGACTTAGCCCGCCGGATCAGGGTGGGTATTAAAAATCATCATAGGTGTTAAAACCGAATAGGTGAACCGCAGAAACAATAAGAAAAGAATCGTACCCCTTGCTGCTACAAACACAACCCCCTTTGTCCCAGAGCGATCGATCTACGATCCAAACTTCAAAGTTTCGCATGATCCTGAGTGTAGGAGTTATTGAATCACTTACATGCAATATAGGACCGTTTATGAAATTCTTGACTATCTTCATATGTCCTGTCATATCTCCGATTTTTATATCGGAAATGTTTTGAAGTCTTAATGCAGCAAGTGTGGCCTCCTTCTCTATCAGAATAGAGAAAGGTGGTATTCCTACAAGGGCACTTAGAGCATCAGCAGGGCATGTTCTTATTGCACCTGTTATACCGGCACACACCATCCGATGCAGGTTACCTAATTTAGTTGCTGCTGTTCTTGGAGCAGTCTTAGGCCACCAGACTAGGGAAGCTTAGGTGACTATTGGCTTCATAACTGTATTAAATTACCAATACGTCATTTTGGGAGACAGCCTCCATGTTTTACCATAAAGTCTAGTGCAGCCGAAAAAGACTCTCGTTGCTTTAATTATTGTAGCCTCCAAATAAGCATTCCATGTGAGGGTCTTGTCCAATGTTACTCCTAGGTATTTTGCCTCCGTTGAAAAACTAATGCGGATGTCTCCTAGGGACGGCTCTAACAAGGACAGCTCTCTTCGCCACGTGAAAGGCACCAAGATTGTTTTGTTTGGGTTAATAGATAGCCCTTTGCTAGCACACCATCTCTCAATGGTGCGCAGGGCTTGTTGCATGCAGTCGGATATTGTTTCGTCATGCATTCCTGTTACGCAGACAACCAATTCATCTGCATTGCCCTGAACGTCAAAGCCAAAGGGTACAAAGTAGAGGAGAAAGTGCACCTCCTTGAGGGCATCCTCATGGCTTCCTCAATGGCCTTATATGTCGTATTATCGAAAGCGCCTGATATATCGATAAATGCACACAGAGCTATCATTTTAGACTCTATGGCCTTTTAAATTTTTTCCGTAAGGCAATGGATAGTAGTCTCTGTAGATTTTCCGAGTTGGTACGCAAATTGGTTTTTACACAGTTTCTTTAAGTTTTCTTCTCTAATGTGCTGATCCAAAATTTTCTCCATTCCTTTTAGGAGAAAGAAACTGACTTAACCTCTGTCCACCTGTTAGGAATATATCCTAAAAGCAGGGATGCTCTATATAAATTTGATAGGACTGGGGCCCATCCGGTCCTTGGGATTTCAAAAGACTGAAAGGCGATAAAGCCCATTGGACATTTTTGACATTGGTTAGCTTTGCTCTCTTCCACTAATAGTTGGAGAATCATCTACTATAGGATGTGAGTGTGGACAGTACGGAAAGTGAGTAGCAAGCAAGAGTTTGTATGAGTCTTCCGGCTGCTTGGTGTAGCTCCCATCTGAATTCTTCACCCGGGGGGACACCCCTTTCCGTACTACCCCAAGCTGTATGGTGGAAGTTTGCGTCACAGCAGAGGACCCATGGAATACCCTTCTGTTGACAATACTCAATGAGATATTTGGATTCAGCAGTAGGGGCTGTTTCCTCCTCACCTGATGGCAAATGACCTCTTTTTCACCTCTTGGGGTTAGAATTTTTGCCCAAATCGCAACCAAATCAGCCGTCATAAACTGTAGGAGCGGGATAAACGACAGTTTCTTGTTTAGAAGCATCGCCGCCCTGGGACGGGATCCGGTGGCTTAGATTAATTTACCATCAGCACTGCTTAAACCTTTTACAGAACCATGTAAAATCCATGGTTCTTGAATTAAGGCTACTCCCAGACCTTCTCTGTTGAATCTTCTACTAAGGAAATCTGAAGCTGCCTTGGCATGGTGAAGATTCACCTGGAGGCATTTAAGATGCCTCGAAAGCTTGATCAAAGCGAGGTCGACGAATACTATAAGCGAAAGTGGTACTTACCAATATTTACGGTGAAAATCCATACAAGCCAAATAAGACAAGAATAGCTTTGGACGCTGCTGCGACATATAACGGACACTCACTTAGTGGGTGTTTGGAAAGAGGCCTTGATTTATTACGACCGCTCACGAATATCTGGTATTTGCGCCGATATCCGTGAGATGTTTCACGGGATTAGGGTAGATGTTGAGGATCAACAATCTCAAAGATCCCTTTGGCGAGATTGCAACGACGGAAGAAATCCAGATGTGTACGTTTTGGGGGTAATGTCATTCGAAGCCAGTTGCTCTCCGTCCATCGCGCAGCATCCCCGAAATAAAAATGCCGAAGAGTTTATAGAAGATTTTCCAAGATCCGCAAAGTCTATAGTTGAAAGACATTACATGGATGATATGTTGGATTTTGCTGATAGTCCCTAAGAAGCTATTCAGCTGGCCAAAGACGTAAAGGAAGTGCATAAACGCGGGAACTTTCACATCAGAGGGTGGGGTTCTAACTGTGAACAACTTGTTCAAGCGTTAAATGATTCAGATACTTCGAATGAATAGAACCGTACTACCCCAAGCTGTATGGTGGAAGTCTGCGTCACAGCAGAGGACTCATGGGATACCCTTCCGTTGACAATACTCAATGAGAGATTTGGATTCAGCAGTAGGGGCTGTTTCCTCCTCACCGAAAAGTAAGCTGATGCCAAAATGGCCTCTTTTTCACCTCTTAGGGTTAGAATTTTTGCCCAAATTGCAACCAAATCAGCCGTCATAAACTGTAGGAGCGGGATAAACGACAGTTTCTTGTTTAGAAGCATCGCCGCCCTGGGACGGGATCCGGTGCCTTAGATTAATTTACCATCAGCACTGCTTAAAGCTTTTACATAACCATGTAAAATCCATGGTTCTTGAATGAAGGCTACTCCCAGACCTTCTCTGTTGAATCTTCTACTAAGGAAATCGGAAGCTGCCTTGGTATGGTGAAGATTCACCTGGAGGTATTTAAGATGCCTCGAAAGCTTGATCAAGGCGAGGTCGACGAATACTATAAGCGAACGTGGTACTTACCAATATTTACTGGGAAAATCCAAACAAGCCAAATAAGACAAGAATAGTTTTGGACGCTGCTGCGGCATATAACGGACACTCACTTAGTGGGTGTTTGGAGAGAGGCCTTGATTTATTACGACCGCTCACGAATATCTGGTATTTGCGCCGATATCCGTGAGATGTTTCACGGGATTAGTGTAGATGTTGAGGATCAACAATCTCAAAGATCCCTTTGGCGAGATTGCAACGACGGAAGAAATCCAGATGTGTACGTTTTGAGGGTAATGTCATTCGAAGCCAGTTGCTCTCCGTCCATCGCGCAGCATCCCCGAAATAAAAATGCCGAAGAGTTTATAGAAGATTTTCCAAGAGCCGCAAAGTCTATAGTTGAAAGATATTACATGGATGATATGTTGGATTTTGCTGATAGTCCCGAAGAAGCTATTCAGCTGGCCAAAGTCGTAAAGGAAGTGCATAAACGCGGGAACTTTCACATCAGAGGGTGGGGTTCTAACTGTGAACAACTTGTTCAAGCGTTAAATGATTCAGATACCTCAAATGAATAGAACCGGAAAAAGTGCTCGGGTTGTGGTGGCAAACAACCAACGGCATGTTTACGTTTAACACAAAGTTTACCAAGGCCAGCAGTGCTATTTTACATAAGAAAGGTTACCGACAAAAAAGGAAACTACTCCTAATGTCGATATACGCCCCACAAGGCTTTCTCGCGTTCTTCACAGTACGTATAAAAATTCTGCTACAAGACATATGGCGAAGTGGTATCAGATGGGATGATATTATACCCGAAAGGTTCGCAAGTCATTGGCGACAATGGCTCTCAAATTTAGAACACGTTTGTGAGGTCCAAATTCCCAGATATTATTTTGGTAATTTCAACAGACAAAATTGCAGAGTCGAACTGCATGTGTTCGTTGATGCGAGCAAGTTAGCAAACGCTGCTGTAGCCTATTTCAGAATTGTAAGCAAGGACGAATTCCGTGTTGTCCTTGTTAGCTCTAAGACAAAGGTTGCGCCTTTACGCGCTATATCAATACCAAGAATGGAACTAACTGCTGCAACTCTAGGGTCACGTCTAGCCTGTACAATTGTCAATGGACATGACATTGAAATAAATGATACTAATTTTTATACCGACTCAAAAACAGTGCTGACATGGCTGCGTTCTAACCCACGTAAATACAAACAATTTGTTATGTTTAGGTTTTCCAGAGGTAGCCGATACCGCTACCAAGTGGCACACTACTAAAGAATTCGCCCCAAATAATGTTTGGTTCACCGGTCCTCAATTTTTACGTCTGCCACAGGAAGAGTGGCCGAAATAAACGAGATGAATTTAAATCCTGTAATGGAGGAGGATAATCAATCTTTACAATGTGCATTACAAGCTGAAGTGCAACAGTCGTTGATATTAATAGGTTCTACAAATGGGAAAGCCTTGAGAGATGCATGGCTTACGTAACAGAAAAAGAACACAAAGTAGCCCGTCCGACAAACCAGCCAATGTGACCGCCGACGAACTTCTCTGGAGTAGCCATTTCCTCTACCGTTTTGCTCAAACCGATGCCTATCGGAACGGGATCGCCTGTCTACGAAAAGACCCTCTATGCATGTTACCCAGAACTAGCCCCCATAAGAAAGCTATCACCCGTCGTCGCCAATGATCATATATTTCGTATGCGCAGTCGGTCATTTTATATTACTAAACTTCGTCAAGTCCTTCGGTCAATACGCACTAACTGTATAACCTGCAAGTCCAACTCCCCCTGAAATGGTACCACTACCAATGGGACGTCTGGCGCCATATACTAGACCCTTCTCTTATGTGGACATTGACTTCTTCGGCCCGTTCCTCGTACCTATAGGAAGGCTTACAGAGAAGATATACGGCGTATTATTTACTTGCATGACTTGCCGTGCTATACCCATCGAGGTGGCACACTCGTTAAACATGGATTCTTGTGTAATGGCGATACGAAATTTCGTTAGTAGGAGAGGCCAACCATTAGAAATATTTAGCGACAATGGCCCTAACTTACCAGATGAGAAGGAGCTGCGCAAGACCTATACCGACATAGAATACAACGCTCTGCAGGTACAACTAAAAACGGCAGAATGCAAGTGGAATTTCATCCCACCAGCGAGTCCTCAAATGGGTGGCGCCTGGGAGTGCATGATACGCTCAGTAAAGATCGTGCTATACAACATCGTTACACCAAGCACCAAGCTAACAGATGAGAAACTTTATAACCTGCTTTTGGAAGTGGAAAGTATTGTCAACGGTCGCCCGCTTACCTATTTTTCGCTAGATACATCCAGCCAGGAAGCTCTTACTCCAAACCACTTTCTAATGGGAAGCTTTTCTGGCCACAAACCACCAAATAAATTAGAATCGATAGATGCGTATGTTAAAAGTTCCTGGCGACATGTTTTGGAAACGTTGTGTGGCCGAGGTACTAGCAACGCTGACCCGAATGTAAAAATGGTTTGGCCACACAAGATCAATCGCAGAGGGTGACGTGGTGATAATCGTTGATCCTAATCATCCTCGTCACATTTGGCCAAAGGGTATCGTAACTAAAGTGTATCATGGACAGGATGGGCAGGTGCGAAGTGCAATCGTTCGCACATCGACCGGCGAATATCACCTACCATCAGAAAAATTGGCTCTACTAGACGTTCAACAATGCATCACTGACAATAAATAAATAATAATAAATAGATGAAGGTATTTCCTCCCTACCGTCGTAATACCCGGGGAGAGAATGTAGCAAGGCCATCAAAGTCGATATGTTAATCGATAATGCAACATTGTTGCGTTGAATAAGTACGATCTCTATTTTTTCTTAATTCAAATTCATTGTAACAACTGACAAGAACACATGCATAAATTGAAATAAAACTAAGTTTTTTAAAGCGTTTCGCTTGCTTATACCTTTAAAGGAAAAGACTTTAATTTGCATTGAGCAGCAGTGCTGTTAAAACTAGTATTTTTCTAACATGTAGTTTTACGTAAACTTTGGAATATTCGCACACAATTGCTATCAAACGAAAAGGGAAGACCACAGCTTTCATTTTGACTCGGTTTCATTTCGATATATTTATCGATAACAGAGTTATCGGTCAAAATTGGTTTGGGGTTAAACTTTAGAATATTCACACAAAATTCGTTTCAAATGAATTGGGAAGACCACAGCTTTCATTTGGACTTTGATTAATTTCGATATATTTATCGATAACAGAGCTATCGGTCAAAATGTGGTTTCGGGTAAACTTTGGAATATTTACCAAAAATTGATATCAAACGAATGGGGAAGACCACATCTTTCATTTGGACTTTGGTTCATTTCGATTTATTTATCGATAACAGAGCTATCGGTCAAAATGTGGTTTCGGGTAAACTTTGGAATATTCGCACAAATTTGGTATCAGACGAATTGGGAAGATCACAGCTTTCATTTGAACTTTTGTTCATTTCGATATATTTATCGATAACAGATTAATCGGTCAAAATGTGGTTTCGGGTAACCTTTGGAATATTTACAAAAAATTGATATCAAACGAATGGGGAGACCACAGCTTTCATTTGGACTTTGGTTCATTTCGATTTATTTATCGATAACAGAGCTATCGGTCAAAATGTGGTTTCGGGTAAACTTTGGAATATTTACAAAAAATTGATATCAAACGAATGGGGAAGACCACAGCTTTCATTTGGACTTTGGTTCATTTCGATTTACTTATCGATAACAGAGTAAACTTTGCACAAAATAGGTAGCAAACGAATGGGACTTTTGTTCATTTCGATATATTTATCGATAACAGAGTTATCGGTCAAGATGTGGATTCGGGTAAACTTTGGAATATTCGCCCAAAATTGGTATCAAACGAATGGGGAAGACCACAGCTTTCATTTGGACTTCGGTCCATTTCGATATATTTATCGATAACAGAGTTATCGGTCAAAATGTGTTTTGGGGTAAACTTTTTAATATTCGCATAAAATTGGTATCAAACGAAGGTGTAAGGCTTCAATGCTAGCATCTATTTTGATAACAGCCTACCTATTTTTCGCTAGATACATCCAGCCAGGAAGCTCTTACTCCAAACCACTTTCTAATGGGAAGCTTTTCTGGCCACAAACCACCAAATAAATTAGAATCGATAGATGCGTATGTTAAAAGTTCCTGGCGACATGTTTTGGAAACGTTGTGTGGCCGAGGTACTAGCAACGCTGACCCGAAGGTAAAAATGGTTTGGCCTGACTAGATCAATCGCAGAGGGTGACGTGGTGATAATCGTTGATCCTAATCATCCTCGTCACGTTTGGCCAAAGGGTATCGTAACTAAAGTGTAAAAAGGACAGGATGGGCAGGTGCGAAGTGCAATCGTTCGCACATCGACCGGCGAATATCACCGACCATCAGCAAAATTGGCTCTACTAGACGTTCAACAATGCATCACTGACAATAAATAAATAATAATAAATAGATGAAGGTATTTCCTCCCTACCGTCGTAATACCCGGGGAGAGAATGTAGCAAGGCCATCAAAGTCGATATGTTAATCGATAATGCAACATTGTTGCGTTGAATAAGTACGATCTCTATTTTTTCTTAATTCAAATTCATTGTAACAACTGACAAGAACACATGCATAAATTGAAATAAAACTAAGTTTTTTAAAGCGTTTCGCTTGCTTATACCATTAAAGGAAAATACTTTAATTTGCATTGAGCAGCAGTGCTGTTAAAACTAGTATTTTTCTAACATGTAGTTTTACGTAAACTTTGGAATATTCGCAAAAAATTGCTATCAAACGAAAAGGGAAGACCACAGCTTTCATTTTGACTCGGTTTCATTTCGATATATTTATCGATAACAGAGTTATCGGTCA
The DNA here is from genome assembly GCA_964058755.1 of Campiglossa producta. Lineage (NCBI taxonomy): Eukaryota > Metazoa > Arthropoda > Insecta > Diptera > Tephritidae > Campiglossa > Campiglossa producta. The sequence continues at coordinate 320,427 of CAXKVI010000013.1, forward strand.
AAATTGATTTGGGGTTAAACTTTAGAATATTCACACAAAATTCGTTTCAAATGAATTGGTAAGACCACAGCTTTCATTTGGACTTTGATTAACTTCGATATATTTATCGATAACAGAGCTATCGGTCAAAATGTGGTTTCGGGTAAACTTTGGAATATTTACAAAAAATTGATATCAAACGAATGGGGAAGACCACATCTTTCATTTGGACTTTGGTTCATTTCGATTTATTTATCGATAACAGAGCTATCGGTCAAAATGTGGTTTCGGGTAAACTTTGGAATATTCGCACAAATTTGGTATCAGACGAATTGGGAAGATCACAGCTTTCATTTGAACTTCTGTTCATTTCGATATATTTATCGATAACAGATTAATCGGTCAAAATGTGGTTTCGGGTAAACTTTGGAATATTTACAAAAAATTGATATCAAACGAATGGGGAGACCACAGCTTTCATTTGGACTTTGGTTCATTTCGATTTATTTATCGATAACAGAGCTATCGGTCAAAATGTGGTTTCGGGTAAACTTTGGAATATTTACAAAAAATTGATATCAAACGAATGGGGAAGACCACAGCTTTCATTTGGACTTTGGTTCATTTCGATTTATTTATCGATAACAGAGTAAACTTTGCACAAAATAGGTAGCAAACGAATGGCACTTTTGTTCATTTCGATATATTTATCGATAACAGAGTTATCGGTCAAGATGTGGATTCGGGTAAACTTTGGAATATTCGCCCAAAATTGGTATCAAACGAATGGGGAAGACCACAGCTTTCATTTGGACTTCGGTCCATTTCGATATATTTATCGATAACAGAGTTATCGGTCAAAATGTGTTTTGGGGTAAACTTTTTAATACTCGCATAAAATTGGTATCAAACGAAGGTGTAAGGCTTCAATGCTAGCATCTATTTTGATAACAGCTGGACATAATAAAATTAAATTTGGAAGGTAGATTTTGTATCAGATCGAGATGGCTATGCCTAAAAAATAAAGGCATTTTTGTAAAGGTTTTGGAGATATCGCTCAAAATGTGGACCAGCGAAACATTATTAAGTGTTCGTTCAATATGGGCATCAAATGAAAGGTATTGATAAGTGTTTTAAAATGGTGTAGCTTTCAGTCCAATATGAGACCCCGTTCTCGAGATATTGATTAAAATGTCAACCAGGAGGGGCCCTCGATGGTATTAGTGCGATAGGAGTATTAAATTAAAGGTGGTGACAAGTGATTTAAGATGTTTTAGTATTTTTCCCATATAAGACCAAGGTTTCTAGATATTGATCAACACGTGGACCAGAAGTGGAGCTAGAAGAGAGTTTTAAAGGGGAGCCATTTAATTTCATTTTGGGAGTGGGATTGAGAAAGGGATAGGAGTATGGATGACAATTAGAAAAACAATATGAAAAGAGAAAAGCATATGAAAAGGATGAAGACGGGAAGAAGGTTGTGTAGCTGAAATGAGGAGGATCACTCATATTTTATAAATGAAAACAAGTTAATGTTTGGGCAGGGCAACGTCTGTCGGGTCTGCTAGTATAAAATATATCAGGCATGCTCTGCAGACAACCTAGGGAAAAGGGCCATGGCTAGTGGGATATGTTAGAAAATACCACCAAATAAGTTGAACACACATACCTTTTTCCAGGCTATCTATTTGCTCGTTTGTGAACGAAGTGCGATTTCGTTGAAGCTTTCTTTTTAGCCGTAGTCTCATTTGAGAATCTTCATCACCAGATGAATTATGATCTGAATTACCGTCGGACGTACTCTCATGCGAGTTGGGATGGGATGATTCGCCAGGAAACACATCTGAAAGAAAAAGTTGGCATATATTAGAATGGGCTGGATAACTAACCAGAAAAAAACTAATGGCGGTGATATACCAACAGGTTATCTTAACCTCTAACGATATTTTGGCTGAGCTTCTCTTCCAGCTTGTGGTGTGCTTTTTTTGCTTTTTTCCTACAAGTTGACGAAACCAACAGTTTTTTGACGACTGAGAGCGGCACCAGCAATGCAAATGAGTTTTTGCTGAGAAGCTTCTCATGGCAATACACACAGCTGCAGAGGGCCGACTCCCTTTAGAAAAATTGTTTTTCTTATTAATTTTTGATGTTGCTTTTGCGGGGATCGACACACTACTATTTGGTGTGGTAGGCCGAACACACTACCGCTGTACCACAGCTGGCTAGATAACCATTACTGCAAAAAACTGTGCGATTAATCTTTAACGACGAGTTGTCCGCCATAAATACCTTTTGTCTACTGTAGAGTGGAGTTTAATATACTCTGCAAAAAACTGTGCGATTAATCCGTAAAAAGATTTGTCCTAGATTAGCACCTTTTGTCTACAGTTGTGTACAGTCCAATATACATAAGCAAGTTGTAATTGTTTAGCATAACTGTTGGGCAAAAAAATAAATGTAAGCCCCAAATGGTCAATTGATATGCCTTAAGCTTAATTGCCTACAGGGGGTGGCTGCCGCGGAAGCACTCTTAGGCCAGTACTAGAAGGCCGGTTGTGATATCACCAACATATAAAGTCAGTCCCGGAACCCAGTAATATGGAAAATCCCTGTGTTTGTGGATTCTCAACACAGTAGAATCCCGGGACTGACACTCCTAAACCGACAACGTTACTCCTCCTCGAACCACTTAGAGGAACACCATTTCTTTCTCCTCATGATCTTTGTAGCTCCTACAGCATAGTCGGTAGGGCACATCTAGCCTTTCTGCGGGCCTACCAATAAGGCAGTGGTAAATACCCCTATTTAAGTGTTCGGGCATGAATATTTTATTTGGTGGTAGAAATTGCAAAAATAAGTGGTAGATTTTCATTTAACTGAAATACTGCTATTTATTCAATAAAAATGCATTCACGTCAATTAACTAAAGTCTGCTCTTATCATTCCATTTCAAGACAACCGGTCCGCACGGGACATGATTTTTGATTTCGATGAAATTTTGATATGTTGTTCTTTGATCAAAATAAAGAAACACGTGTATTTTTTTTCCTGAAAAATTTTTTTTTTTCGGATTTATCGGCCGTTGAAATCGTTAAAATGCAATGAACATTTTTTTCGCCCATTTTTTCAACTCGCAATAACTTTGTCAAAAATTAACCGATTCTCCTAATTTTTTAAATTTCCGTTATTACTACTACTTTTATATAAATTTATAAAAAAATATTATATAATTTAAAAATTTATTTTCTTTTCAATATTTAGTAAAAATTTATGACTTTTTTCAAAAATGAATATCTCAAAAAGGGTTATTTTCTTTGTTTTGAATTTTTTTCTATTTTGAGTCAACAGTTTATATTTCAACTTGGCTAAATGCCTATTAGCCAAAATTCGTTGTTTTCGAGATATAAATTTTTGAATGTTAAACATTTTCTCCACCCACATATAAATGAAATGCATATTATGTTTGTCAAAAATTAACCGATTCTCATGATTTTTTATTTGAAATGTTCATTTTTACTTTTATTTGAATAGAAATTTATAAACAATAGCATATAGTTAAAAAAAGACAATCTTTTTTAGTATTTAGTAAAAATTTATGACTTTTTCCAAAAATTAATATCTCGGAAACTGGTTTGTTTAAACTTTTTCTATTTTGAGTGATCAGTTTATATTTCAACATGGTTTATATCAACTAGCCAAATGCGTTGTTTACGAGATACGCATTTTTGAGTATTCAACTTTTTTCCATATACTTTGCTCAATATATGGAGGGGAAAATGTTAAATATTCAAAAATTTGTTGGCTAATAGGCATTTAGTCTAGTTGAAATATAAACTGTTCACTCAAAATAGAAAAAGGTTGAACAAACAAAAAATTACAGTTTCCGAGATATTAATTTTTGAAAAAATTCGTAAATTTTTAATAAATACTAAAAAAATTGTCTTTTTTTAACTATATGCTATTGTTTATGAATTTCTATTCAAGTAAAAGTAAAAACGAACATTTCAAAGAAAAAATCATGAGAATCGGTTAATTTTTGACAAAGATAATATGCATTTCATCAATATATGGGTGGAAAAAATGTTTAATATTCAAAAAATCAAATCTCGAAAACAACGAATTTTGGCAAATAAGCATTTAGCCACGTTGAAATATAAACTGTTGACTCAATATAGAAAAAAATTCAAAACAAAAAAAATAACCTTTTTTGAGATATTAATTTTTGAAAAAAGTCATAAATTTTTACTAAATACTGAAAAAAAAAAATTTTTAAACTATATAATATTTTTATGAATTTATATAAAAGTAATAGTAATAACGAACATTAAAAAAAAATTAGGAGAATCGGTTAATTTTTGACAAAGTTATTGCGAGTTGAAAAAATGGGCGAAAAAAATGTTCATTGCATTTTAACGATTTTAACGGCCGATAAATCCGAAAAAAAATTTTTTTCAGGAAAAAAAGACACGTGTTTCTTTATTTTGGCCAAAGGACAACATATTAAAATTTCATCGAAATCAAAAATCATGTCTCGCGCGGACCGGTTGTCTTGAAATGGAATGAGCCCAAAGGAATTGTACCATTTTTCAAGACTGCCTAATTCTCATTAAGATTTGTCAAGTTTGGTGCCTAAAGACGCTATAGCGCTACTAACCATATTCAATAATTCGAAAATTAAAACTTTAATTTCTGTGAGGAGATATGAAAGGCTGGGAGTAAAAATGACTCGTATTTTCAATGCAGGTGATTGAAAAAGGCATAAAATTTTGAAAAAAAATGGGTTAAACAAAATTTTTCAGAAGTAAATTTTAAAAGGCTGTAATTATTTTAATAGTTGAGATAATTGCACATGGAAGACCATTTTGGAAGCTTCAAAGCTTCAACTAGAAATATTTGGAGCAACCCTCGTCCATTTTGGCCTTTGCTGCAATGAAGTTAAATACTCCATGTGCCATCGTTGTCAAAAGCCTGCATCATGTTTTGAACGTGCTGCCAGTAGTCAAGTTTATTCGGTTCAACTTCTGGTACCATATTGTATGGACAACCTATTAAAAAATGAGAATTATATAAATAACACTGGATCACAAATTCCAACTTTTGTTCTGCACCAGAGACGCCATAGTGAAATTCCTATGTAAAATCACCTCCTAATTCCGAAAATCAATGTTATTTTTACTTGAATGGTACCGTTTTTGAGATATTTACGATTTACCGTTATTTCAAAAAACAAAAAAGATGGCTCCACTTAATCGTGTATATCTCAAGAACAAATTGACCTATTCGAAAACGGTTTGAAAAATTTTAAAGCTTATAAAATTTACTATAATCAGTACATACCACACTTTTTGCTAGGTCCTGCAGATTCAAACATAGTGAACAATCATTACGGATTTTTTAAATTTTTTTTGTAAAAATAAGCTCTGTTTTATTACAAAAAAAACAAGCTATCAGTGAACAAAATCGATGAACTAATACAAAAGTTATAAGCATTCAAGTAAATATATCCATTTAATACTTAAGTACCCTACAAATAATAGCATATGTACATATGGTTCTGTCTTAACTCTATGATCTTATTATACCTTTCATGAACATGAAATGGTATTATAACTTTGGTCCGATGTTTGTAAATATGAGAAGAAGAAGAGATAGACCCATCAATAAGTATACCGAAATGATCAGGATGACGAGATGAGTTGATTTAGCCATGTCCGTCTGTCCGTCTGTCTGTTTGAACGCAAACTAGTCCCTCAATTTTTGAGATATCTGGCTGAAATTTTGTATGTGGCCACCATTTTTTAATATAGGAATCATTTGTCGGAACTGACAAGATCGGACGAGTATAACATATAGCCCCCATACAACCGATTGTTCAGATATAAGGTTTTTTGGCCAAAACTTCTGCAATTAAAAAGTTAGGAACTTAAAATTTTGCAACTCGAGTACTTTCTATTTATGTAGTGTATATAGTGAAAATCAACAAGATCGGGCAAATGTAACATATAGCCCCCATACAACCGATTGTTCAGATATAAGGTTTTTTGGCCAAAACTTCTGCAATTAAAAAGTTAGGAACGTAAAATTTTGCAACTCGAGTACTTTCTATTTATGTAGTGTATATAGTGAAAATCAACCAGATCGGGCAAATGTAACATATAGCCCCCATACAACCGATTGTTCAGATATAAGGTTTTTTGGCCAAAACTTCTGCAATTAAAAAGTTAGGAACGTAAAATTTTGCAACTCGAGTACTTTCTATTTATGTAGTGTATATAGTGAAAATCAACAAGATCGGGAAAATGTAACATATAGCCCCCATACAACCGATTGTTCAGATATAAGGTTTTTTGGCCAAAACTTCTGCAATTAAAAAGTTAGGAACGTAAAATTTTGCAACTCCAGTACTTTCTATTTATGTAGTGTATATAGTGAAAATCAACAAGATCGGGCAAATGTAACATATAGCCCCCATACAACCGATTGTTCAGATATAAGGTTTTTTGGCCAAAACTTCTGCAATTAAAAAGTTAGGAACGTAAAATTTTGCATCTCGAGTACTTTCTATTTATGTAGTGTATATAGTGAAAATCAACAAGATCGAGAAAATGTAACATATAGCCCCCATACAACCGATTGTTCAGATATGAGGTTTTTTTGGCCAAAACTTCTACAATTAAATAGTTAGGAACATAAAATTTTGCAACTTGAGTACTTTCAATTTATGTAGTGTGTAGAGGAAAATCAAGAAGATCGGGTAAATATAACATATATGTAGCCCCATACAACCGGTTGTTCCGATATAAGGTTTTTTGGCCAATACTTCCGCATTTAAAATATTGCACCTTTAGTACTTTCTACATATGTAATGTGTATAGTGTAAGTCAGTACAATTGAACCATACAATCGATTGTTCCGATAACTCGGATTCTATTATTTTGTAAGTTTTTTTTTAAATTATAACAAAGATGTGTAATGTGTATAGTAAATATAGTTAAATTGAAACAGGCTGTACTGGGGATCGAACAGTGAAAATCGTGACGCTTATTCATGAAAGGTATATAGCCTTCGGCACAGCCGAAGACAGCTTTCCTTACTTGTTTTATAATTGAAAAAGTTATGTGTCTTGTTTTGACGCTTATTTAGATTAGGATCGGTTTCTCTTATGAGAAACCAACAGTAGTCGCCCATCATAGCGACATCCCAGAATCCTTGATACCGACTTTCAATCACTTTCATTTGCTGGTGAAACCTTTCGCCATGCTCGTCACTTTCGTCGCCAAGATTTTGCGGGAAAAAATTTAAGTGGGAGTGTAAGAAATGAATTTTTAAAGACATATTTACTCCTGAAAGAAAATAAAAAAGTAAATTAGATAAATACATAAGTGACACATTAGTATATAATTTTCTTAGGCTGGATTTATCTTTCAATTCAGAACAAATTTTTTGTTTATATTTTTCCCGTTCTTGTTTGTTCGGAACTGGACGATGAATTCAGATTTATGGCTATATATTCTCATGTAAATTTATGTAATATATAATTTATTATAATATGTTTTTTTATATACCCATTTCCGCATAGTTTTTGATTAAGTCGTTCACTATCATCTCGTAATTAGGACTTTTGTGTTTGCCTAAAAAAGAAGTAACGACCTTTTCAAAAGAATCCCACGCTGCTGCCTCCACTGGTGACAATAGTTCTTTGAAATGGTTATTGGTCATCATTTTCCTTATTTGCGGTCCCACAAAAATCCCTTCCTTTATTTTTGCTTCTGAAATCTCTAGGAAGATTGTCTTCAAATGATGAAAAGCTTCGCCTTCTTTGTCCAAAGCCTTCACAAAGTTTTTGATAAGGCCGAGCTTGATGTGGAGCGGAGGTAGAATTATTTTTTCCTTCTTTATAAGTGGAGAGTATTTTATGTTATCTACCCCAACTTGAAACTCGATTCGTTCTGGCCAATCCTTTATGATGTAGTGGTCTTGACGAGCTCGGCTATCTCATTTGCATAGAAAGCAACATTATTTTGTGTATCCACTTTGTAGACCACATAGCATTCCAACGACTTTAAGATCGGCACATATTTTCCAATCATGTTCTTCGTATTTGATTAACTTGAGCAATTTTTGCATTATCTCATATGTTTCTTTCGTATTTACTGCATGCGCGATCGGGATAGATGGCTTTTGGTTGCCAATATGCAATAATACGGCCTTTAAACTTAATTTATTGCCGTCTATGAACAATCGCCACTCTTTTGAATCATATGGTTCACCAAATTGTTTGAATAGACCAGCAATGTCTTTGCAGTAACAAACACTGTCCTCCTTCGTATAGTACTTGGAAAATTCTTCGTGACGAGTTCTATAATATGTTACCTTAACATCGGATGAAACAAATTTAAATTGTTGCATTCGAGAGGCGTGTAGTTCGGCCTTTTCCTTTGACAATTCCAAATCCCTTATCCAATCATTGAGTTGTGCTTGTGACAAAGAATTTCTTTCGTTTTCCGTTTGAAATTCAGTACAACATGATGCCGCGTAATCAGATACTACTGTTGACAATGAAACTGGAGCCGGAACTAAAGTTAAATTTGATTCTGGCAATGTCGCTTCTGTTGAAATTAGTTCTGGTAATGACACTGTAGATACGCTCGCATAGGTTACTTTTCTGGAGTTTCCAACCCCAAGTACTTTTGTAGTACAAATATAGCAGTCCGTTGAATGGCAAGTTGGTTCCCTCCACTTCATTGGTGTAATAAATTTCACACGTCGCCTAAATAGATAGTTTCAGAAATTAGTCAAATTCCTAATTTTTACAACGTACCTTTTTGTTCCGGTTTCCGAAGAAATCAATTCGACTCGGCATGTGGTGCACACAGTGTTCGGTGTCCATGGTTTTTAGGCTCAATTCCAAAACACTTATAGTATGTAACTTTCAAAGGATTTGAAAACACACGTCTCATACTTTTAACAATAAATTGACCGCAGATGAAACAGAACATATCTGGATCATTTGTACACTCAAACTCTCGCGCCCTTTTATTCATTTTTTATTTTTAAGTAAATGACGGGTTATAAACTGCAATTATAAACTGAACAGTATCCGGCGAGCCTTGCAGATATTATGAAGGAACAAGGCGCATGTACTCTTATTTATACTTAGATCCAGTAAAAATTCAAGCCTACCTAAACAAAAAGGTTCCCTAGTTCTACAAAGAAAACACTACCTGCCTCAAAAATATGCTCTTGTTTAAAATGTACCTAGGTTTGAGAAAACGACACTATCTTTGTATCTAATAACTTTTTGTATCTAATAACTTTTCGAAAATCTACCTGCTAACTAACTGATATACGAATACTAACACATATGTACCAGTAGGGTACTTAAGCATTAAATGTATATATTTACTTGAATGCTTATAACTTTTGTATTAGTTCATCGATTTTGTTCACTGATAGCTTGTTTTTTTTGTAATAAAACAGAGCTTAGAGGGGGGTGGGGGGGGGGGAAATATCTGCTAAAAAACAAAAAGTTTTCGAGATGCTTCCTCGCAAAGTACAAATTTTTTTATATTTTTACAAAAAAAATTTAAAAAATCCGTAATGATTGTTCAATATGTTTGAATCTGCAGGACCTAGCAAAAAGTGTTGTATGTACTGATTATAGTAAATTTTATTAGCTTTCAAATTTTTCAAACTGTTTTGGAAGAGCTCAGTTTGTTCTTGAGATATACACGATTAAGTGGAGCCATCTTTTTTGTTTTTTGAAATAACGGTAAATCGTAAATATCTCAAAAACGGTACCATTCAAGTAAAAATAACATTGATTTTCGGAATTAGGAGGTGATTTTACATAGGAATTTCACTATGGCGTCTCTGGTGCATTTTGGCTGTAAACCAGTGTAATTAGTATCGGTGTCCGGCGCGGCTCCAAGTGGCCGTGAGCTAACCACTGCTTCTATCTGCGGCAACAGAGAATGCATTTGCTCGAAGGTTAGAACATGGTTGCCAATAACTCTTCGTAAATGGAGTTTAACCGATCGGATTGCTGATTCCCAGATTCCACCCCGATGTGGTGCGTGGTATGTAATTCCATCGGATTCCGTCATCTGCCAAGGATGCGGAAATGATTTCATTACGTTGCTGCGACATTAGTGCTTTGTGCATTTCATCCAACTGACGAGATACACCAAGAAAATTTCTGCCGTTGTCGCTAAATATTTGGGAACACTTTCCACGGCGGGACATGAATCGGCGTAACGCTGCAAGAAAGCAATCGGTGCTCAAATCTGTCGCCAATTCCAAGTGGATGGCAGATGTGGTTAAGCACACAAATAAACATATATAACCTTTTGATAACTTAGGCACTCTGCCAGGGGCCACCTTTAGTGTGAGTGGTCCCGCGTAATCACATCCACTGTTTTCGAATGGATAGGCCTGTCGCACTCGAATCGCAGGTAGATATTTGTCGTTGGCGAAAGCATTTCATACACTTAAACTTGAGGCTGCGAATAATGTTTCTAGCGCCCAAGATCCAATACTTTTGCCGTATAATTACAAAAAGTGCTGATGTGCTCCTCCTGAACAATGAGATGAGTAATTCGGTGGAACTTCGGTAGAATGATCGGATGGACTGCATTTCTATCTATCTCGGCGTAACGAATTCGACCTCCAACCCACATCAGGCCGTGATTGTCAATAAATGGATTTAGTGTCCGGAGCTTGGACCTCGAATTAATTCCATTTCGTTGCACTAAATTATCTCGTACTTCTTTCTCGCCTTGCATCTTCGAATTCGTGAAGTGTCAAATATCCAACGGTGATTTCCCGGTTATGTGGACGTATACGTTTGATGAACCGCAGAACATAGGCAACGGTTTTCACTAGTTTGCTCCACGAAGATGAGTTTTCGACTAGTTTATCAAGTGGGACATTCAGTTAAAACCAAGCTCAATGTGTTAACCTTGAGTTCCATGTTCACATCTGAGTCTGTAATTGATTTAGTAGGGGCAATCTTCATTAAGCCTTTTGAAAGCGATTTTCGTCACGTAACCATGGTGGGCCGTTCCACCAAAGGCTGGAATTGAGCAGATCGGCAGCAAGCATTCCTCGGCTAGCGCAATCAGCAGGATTTTCCTTGGATGGAACGTGGTTCCAAACGCGGAGAGGCAAAATATCAATTATTTCCGAAGTGTGATTCGCAACAAAGGTTTTGAGCCTTGCTGGTGACTGGGAGAGCCAAGCAATAACGATCGTCGAATCACACCTAGCATTAATTGAAATAGTTTTTTGTGGCAACATTTCCTTTGTAATGCTAATGAGACGTGATAATAGCAATGCACCACATAGCTCAAGGCGCGGCAGCGATATTTGCTTTAACGGAGCTACCCGCGTCTTAGCCGCAACGAGATGCACCTGATAATCACCATGTTGATCCTTGGTTCGGCAATAGACCACGGCTCGCGTAGATGCGTCGCAAAACCCCTGTAGGTGTAAAGCACTTTCCGTTGACGTTGACACAAAGCGAGGTATAGCAATATTATTTATATTCTTCATATCGTTGCGATATTTTAGCCATAGGAGTGCGGATGAACTAGGCAGCGGGCTATCCCAATCCAAATTATGTAACCATAATTCCTGAAGCAGAATTTTGTACTGGACAATGACAGGGGCCAGTAATCCCAATGGGTAAAATAGGCGGCCGCCGTGGTGTAGCGGTTAAGTGTTCGGCCTTCTACACCAAGTCGTGGCGTTTCGATGCCCGGCAAAACTAATATCAAAAATTATTTGGAAAAAGAATTTTTCTAAACGGGGTCGCCCCTCGGCAGTAGTTTGGCAAACTCTCCAGGTGTATTTCTGCCATGAGAAGCTTCTCAGCAAAAAATTCATTTGCTTTGCAAGTGCCGTTCGGAGTCGGCAAAAAACTGCAGGTCCCGCCAACTTGTAGGAAAAACTCAAAAGCAACACACCCCAAGTTGGAAAGAGAAGCTCGGCTAAAAATCTCGTTAGAGGTTATGATAACCTGTTGGTATATCCCCGCCATTAGTTAGTTTTTCAAATATGCGAGACAATTCCGACAATAACCTTCTTTTATTAATGATAGCCGACTCTTCACCACATACCTTGTAGCTAAAAATCTTCTACGCTGATTCTGCGCTGATAATTACGATAATCTTCGGCAACCCAGATTTGCCGAAACATTTTAACTATATCGGCTGAAAAGACAAATCTATGCAATCTAAAACGAAAGCAAACAGAAAATAAATTTCGGATATTTGGACCGGTGCATAGAACACTATTGAGTGAAACCCCATTCACTCCCAGTTTTTGCCCCAGAACTGGATGGTGAGGCATGTAAAAACATTTCCCGTCATTAACTTCAATTTCATCAAAACTCAACAGTCTCATGTGCCCTTGCCTAGCGTACTCTCGCATAAATTCCACGTATTGGTGACGAAGTGAGTCATTTCTCATCAAACGACGCTCAACTGTTAGAAAGCGTGGTAAAGCGCCGCTCAAAGTATCCGAAAATTTGACGTTTGTTTGATGAAATGGCAATTAGACTACATATTTACCATCGTGTGATTTGAAATGCGTGGTGGCAAAATGGTTTTCCGCATAATCAACCTCGTCTATATCTACTGGCGAACGAGCCTTTTCAATCTCCCAAAATTGTTTTAAAGACCTATCAATATCAGCCAGAGTGACTAGGGAATTAGAACGCTGTGTAGGATTTGTTGGCGATACAGCTATAACATTGTCATGAGCGTCGTACATTTTTTCCGCTGTGAAAATGTCCCACACATACCTTGCGCCAAGTAGAATATAGATATGTCGTCGCCTCAGAAAACGAACGGCGAATGTGCAAATTGACCACTTTCAGGTTTTGATGCAGAATAACTAATTCGGGGCTGATCTTTTCATTTCTGCAAACCGTTTTTTTCTATCTTCTTTAGTTTTTGAGTTATTTACTGTGCGTTTTGTCGTATGTTACAAAATATAACAATTCGGGTATGCTTTTTGTCGTATGTAGCGGAAATATATCACATACGACAATTTTCCATAGAAATTCATTTTTTGTTATCATTAGAAAACGTTTGTTGTAAGTCCACCCTCGTGAAGGGTGGACACCTTGCCGCGGTACGAGGGCTTAAGTCGATAGCCACAGGGCTACGTTACCCTTGTGATCATAGCGCCACCGGTACTACATCACGAGAGAAGCCAAGCCTCTCTGGCGCGACGACTAAGATCTTCCCCCTCCAAATCCAGGGTGTTATGCGACCATGTGCCCATTGGAAGTTTGCAGCCGGGAGGCAAATCGTGGCTGTAATCGAACGGAGCCTCTCTGATACCGGGCCGCCTTGGAGAGTAACTATGGCCTTACCGCGGTATGGGGTTCTGCCGCGGCGGACGACACATTCCCTCTACTCTTCCCTTGACCATAAACTGGCCTTGCCCGGCGAGGGGTCGTACGAACAAGATGATAAATAATAACAAAAACCATAAAACTAAAGATACAACTATGTATACTGCACAGCAGAGGAGGAAAATGCTGGATCAAGCGAGAACGCAACGTCGGAGGACAAACACCATTTCCTTATCAGCCGAGAGATCGACAGCGATGGCAACTACGGGTCGATTAGCTCTGGATAACAAGGGGGCAATCCCCAAAGTAAGTACCGGTACAAACACAGTGAAGCCAAGAACGGCTGATGCTAAAGTCCTAGTAAGTGCCGGTACCGAAACTAAGTCTTTAACGTCTGTGGCAGTGGTCTCACGACCTGGCCCCAGAGATCCAAATAAGGCAACGACCGCGATGGCAACTACGGGTCGAAATTTACACCAAAAGACATCTCCCAGTCGCTCTGAGTACTTGGACAAAAGAGCGGCCGCGAGGATCCTGAAGAAATACGAGGGTATTTCACAAGAGCCGCTATCGCCGAATGCTAGAAAGACGGTGGAGATGGCTGAAGCTATCTTACCGAACTTCCAAAGCGATTACGCGCCAAAGAAGGTTAATGGAAATCCCTTCAAACGCCAGAGATCGGACGTGGATTTAAAACCTCACCCGAAGCGGCAGCAACACGCCCCCGTAGTGGGTAAACTCAGCTTTGCTGAAGTAACTAAGGATAGGATCCTCATAGGCGTCATTGACCAAGGTAACGAAAGCTGGGCCATCCCTAGGGACCAGTGGCGGTACGTCCGGAACGCTATCGGTAATGCCGTTCTCGACATTATGGATGAGTCTCCGGGTGCCACGCCGGTGGGTTCTGATGCGGGATGGCACCAGGGCCGAATCAAGGTATTCGCTTGCGAGGATGCAAAAACTGTTGCACTGTACAAGGCAGCAGCTGCAAGACTGGGTGAGATCTACCAAGGGGCAAGAATCGAGGTTGTCGACTGGAAGGACAGCCCGGCTCGGCCAAGGGCAAGAGCGTGGATTCCTGCTATCCCTGCTGAACCTGAGAGAATTCTCAGGATGCTGAGGATCATGAACCCGTCTCTCCCGACGCAAGACTGGGGTGTCAATCTGGTCGAGGATGCGGTAGGGCCTGACAGGCAAGTGGTCTTCACCTTGACTAAGGAAGCACTCGAGCCCCTTAAACGGTGCAATGGACGAGTGCACTACGGCATGGGTCAGATCGTGATCCGCGTATACCGCGGCGATGCACAGCGCGCTGCTATTTCGGCTGCACCGGAGGGCTCGGACATCGCAGTGCCGGTAGAGGAGTCGGAGATGTCCGACTCGGAAAGTATGGTATCTGCACGTCAAATGGCGAAGGAGCAGTGAACAGCTCGGAGATGGGAGACAGCCTGCTGGACGGGGAGGACATCAACGTCACATTGATAGCAGCTAGTCCTGAGCGCACTAATGTCAATACTGCCACAGTTAGTAGGATCTCGGCTACGCCAAATCAGGGTCTGAACAAATCGTCGTTGAAAGATAAGCCTCCAGACGAGGTGGAACTCGACGATAAGGCGGTGGCAGGGAAGTCTGAGCGCTCTCATGTTGGTGGTGATTCAGATAAACCTGCACAAATCTAAAGCAGCCTCGGCTGCTTTAATCAGTCGTCTCTCTAAAGGCGACATAGATGTGGTCCTCATCCAAGAACCCTGGGTCAACAGCTCAAGGATTTGCGGTTTGGGGATTAAGGGTTTTAAGCTAATCCAAGCCAGCGAGGGGGGCAGGGTTAGAGCCTGTATTCTGGTTAAGTCTGAGCTGAATGCTTTTCTCTTGCCCAACTATACCAATGGTGACGTTACAGCTGCCAGTTTAACAGTCGACAGTACCAGTCTGACGATGGCATCGGTCTATATGCCCTACGACGCCGAACAACCTCCGCCACAGAGGGAGGTAAAAGACCTGGTGGCAAATTTTTCCATGGGTCATCTTATTATCGGAACTGACGCCAATGCTCATCACGTCCAGTGGGGAAGCTCCGATATCAATGCTAGAGGAGAGTCGTTGTTTGATTATTTGTTAACAACCAACCTGGTAGTTTGCAACGTGGGTAACGAACCTACGTTTATTACTAAAACCCGGAGGGAGGTCATAGATCTCACTATTTGCAGCGAAGGCGCTTATGAGTGGGTCAGAAAATGGCGCGTTCTCGATGAACACTCATTCTCCGACCACCGGTACGTAGAATTAGTTCTAGAATTTTCTGTTGAGCAGCCGGTTATGAAACGCAACCCACGTAAGACTAACTGGCAGCTACACAATGAAATACTATCTAGGGACTTGCCAGCACTGCCCCCACAAGTCCCCTCATCAGTAGGGGAGTTGGAGGATCTGGTAAAGACCTTTACAACGGCGCCAGTGCCAAAACCACGCGGTAAACATAGGCCGCATTGGTGGTCCTACGACCTGGACTCGCTCCGTAAATCATGTAGGACACAATTCAATAAGGCCAAGAGCCTTGGCACGGAGAATCAATGGCTCGAATATAAAGTTAAACTCAGGGCCTACAAAAAAGCTCTGAGGCAGGCGAAGAGAGTATCGTGGAGAAATTTCTGCACTGGGGTCGAAAATGTCGACGATACAGCGAGACTTAGACGAGTGCTCTCAAAAACTCAAACAGCCACAAGCTATTTGCGCAAACCTGACGGATCTTGGACCAGCACGGAGAGGGAAACCCTAGAGCTGCTCTTGAATACGCACTTCCCAGGGAACTTGCATGAGGAACCCCTAGCACCTACAACAAACCTGGCTGTACACATACCCCTCACGGAGGAAAAGGTTATGTGGGTGGTTAAAAGCTTCGAACCGTTCAAGGCTGCCGGGCCAGACGGGATTATTCCCGCACAACTCATAAACACGCTGGAGACATCAGCCAAATGGCTGGTATTTCTCTACACAGCCTGCCTGGCTCTTAGCTACATTCCGTGCTCCTGGAGAAGTGCCACGGTAGTGTTTATTCCTAAGGCGGGGAAGGCGTCTCATTACGAGCCCAAGGACTATAGGCCGATCAGTCTCTCATCTTTTGTGCTCAAGACCTTCGAGAGGATAATAAATGACTACCTCTCCTCTACTATTGATAGCAACCAGATCTGTAGCTATCAGCATGCATACACCAAAGGGAAATCTACAGAAACTGCGCTTCACAGCCTAGTTTCTGTTATTTAAAAATCGCTGTATGTAGGAGTACTGTCTTGTGGCCTTTTTAGATATGGAAGGAGCCTTCAACAACATAAGCCCTGATGCTATAAATACCGCTTTAACAAGTCTGGGCATAAGCAGGTCTCTTATTGGACTTATTGATCAACTGCTAAGGGGTAGACGAATAGTTTCATCACTGGGCTCGGTTGACTTATCACGCTATGTCACAAGGGGAACGCCTCAGGGTGGTGTTCTCTCCCCGCTTCTATGGAACCTCACTGTCAACTCGATGCTGCGAGACACAAGCTGGGGCGGGAAGGTAGTGGCATATGCAGATGACTTAGCTATAGTATACAGGGGCAAATTCCCACAAACCCTGTGCGACTTGATGCAAGTAGCACTGAGAGAGGTTTCCTCATGGTGCTCGCGCTGCGGACTGAGCATCAACCCGGGAAAAGTGGAACTGGTCCTTTTCACCAACCGCTATAAGATACCACCGCTAATACTACCAAAACTGAATAACGTGCACCTTAACTTAGCTGACAAAGCCAAGTTCTTGGGTACAGTTCTGGATAGGAAACTAACCTGGAAGGAGAATGTTCTTCAGCGCCAGAAGAAAGCGTGTATTGCACTCTACACGTGCAAAAGAGCCATTGGAAAGAAATGGGGCTTAGCCCCAAAATATGCAAATGGATCTACACTGCAATCATTCGACCAATCATGCTCTATGGAATTGTGGTATGGTGGCCTGCGCTGAGCAAGGCAACAAACCTTAATCTGCTAGGTAAAGTACACAGATCTTGCATGATCTGTATAAGCGGTGCGTTAAGAACAACGCAATGAAGCACTCCAGGCCATTCTTGGCATTTTGCCACGCGATCTGGAACGGCACCGAGTAGCAGCAGCATCGGCTCTGCGTCTAAGGGAAACGTCCGGCTGGGGCGCAAGCACTACTGGACACGCCTGTATTTTGGGATCCTATAGCTTTCTTCCGTGAGCACAGATCGCTGTGCGACCACAACAGTCGGAGATAGCGGTTTTAAAATCAACATTCCCAGCAGGGAAGAATGGGAGAGCACGGATCGGAGTCCCGTCACTCATGGCGGCACTTCCATTTATACTGATGGCTCGAAGTTAGACGGCAGAGTTGGGGGAGGGGTTTATTCAAAGGATCTGAACCTTGAGCTCTCCTTCAGACTACCTGATCACTGCAGTGTCTTCCAGGCTGAAGTATCAGCAATCATGGACGCCGCGGCTTGGATAGGCCAACACACTATCAGACAGGACATTTTTATATTCAGCGACAGCCAGGCGGCCATCAAATCCCTTGCCTCTTACTCCTTCAACTCTGAACTGACGCTCAGCTGTCGTCGATCTCTACAAGAGATGGCCCAACAGAATCGCGTTAACCTCACATGGGTCCCGGGGCATAGGCACATTGAGGGGAATTGTAGGGCAGACGAACTTGCGAGGCAGGGCACGACCAAGCAAGTTCTTCGCGAGAAAGAGCGCTTAGGTATACCGTTTGCCACATGCAAGCTTATGCTGAAGGAATACACACTCCGCCAAGCCAACGAAAGATGGCTGCAATCTCCAGGATGCCGGATATCCAAAGAAACCTGGCCGAAATGGGATAATAGAAGATCCATATTAATAGGCGTATTAACTGGGCACTGCCTCATTGGTAGGCACGCAGAAAGACTTGGTGTGCCCTACCGACGATGCTGTAGGAGTTGTAAGGATGATGAGGAGGAGGAAACGGTGGAACACCTCATCTGCAACTGCCCGGCTTTAAGTGGCGCGAGAATGCGCTTTTTGGGAGTTCCCTTCCTGGTCAGCCTACGCCAGGTCACGGAGCTGGACATAAAGGACCTGATGGCCTTCATCAAGTCATCTAAATGGTTCGAGGAGGAGTAACGGTGTCGGTATAGGAGGGTCAGTCCCGGGATTCTGCTATGTGGAGAATTCCGTTAATACCGGGATTTTCCATATGGCAGGGTCCCGGAACTGACTTTCTTAGTGTTGGTGGTATCACAACGGGCCTTTTAATACTGGCCTAGGTGTGCCTCTGCGGCAGCCACTTGAACCTAACCTAACCTAAGTGCTGCTAAACTGCCAACATACAACGTTTGTGTACAGACAAATTGTAAGCATTTGTCGCATTCATGCGTAGCTTAACCTCAGTAACGCCCGCAATTCTTTTAGTCAGCTGTGTACATTGTGGATAACATAAAATGTAGCTTTGACAGAAATGTCAAAACACACTTCCACGTCAAATCACAATTGTCAAAACACACATCCATGTCAAAAATATGGGTTGTTATTGTTATTTTCGTTGCGCTCGGCAATGACTCGGGAAAACAGGGTTTTGTGTAGGACCGCAAATTGATCAGACAGGGTTCTTGTTTGCACAAAAGTGTTGCTGTGTTGCACAACCTTTGCATTTCAATTTGTGGCGAAATTTTTAAGCGTACCTTTAAGTTTTTTCTTTTAGGGGGGTTTTTGGACTAGCCATCAAAATTTGGGTTCACTATAATATTTATCGGCCACGTACTCCTTGTCATAAGACATCACAATGTTAATTCTAGCACAATTTTTGTATGAAAAATGATTACATTTGGAGTACTCTGATGCTTCAATTGGATTACTCTTTAGATATCGAACTGAGTACTCTAAATATTTGCAGGTTTAACAGGCAGTTGAGAAATCCGCCTTTAATATAACATACATAAATAAAAGTGAAAAAAAAAAAAAATACAAACCATAAATATTTTAATTAGTTTACGGGAAAATTTCAAGTATCTTTAAAATGGGGTGGTTGTGCAGTTTAGGGTCCCCTCCGAAATTTTGTTCAAAAGGGGAAAGTGGGGGATCAAAAACCGCATACTCACGAGTAAATTAAGAATCCGAAAGCGGAAATTAATTTTCTTTATCCGTTCAAAAGTTATAGACAGAAATACATTAGTTTAGTTAAAATTAAATTTTAAATATTTAACATACGCGGTTTCGCACCAACAAGAGTGGTACCTCAAATGAAAGGTAACTTAATTACCTATCCAATGCAAAAAAAGTTTTGAAAATCGATTCAATAGTATTCAAGTCATTTTGATTTAAAAAAATTAAAAATTGTTTAAATGAACTTTGGCCCTTAATAACTCTGGTTTTACATTTGTCAAGTATTGCTTTCAACTCTGCTGGCGTTCTCTTTTGAAGTTTCTATTCGTGTCTACACTTGTAAATTTTTCTTGAAAGCAATTATGAAACAAAATATGGGGGTACAAGGAGGAGTGAAAGAGATATCAAGAAAAACTTGAAACGAGTTGACGGTACGCTTTCAAGTGTACTCTTCCCCTCGCTTCTCACCCCCTTCGCCTATGTCGCGGCAGAATTGAATTCAAGACTTGAATAATGTAAAAGGGGTATAACTTTTATTGAGTTGAAAAAAGTTAATTTCCGCTTTCGGATTCTTAATCTACTCGTGAATACGCGTCTTTTGAGCTCTTACTTGAATTTTTTGCATCAAATTTCCGACGGGGCCGTAAACTGCACCTTTACCAAAATGGGAAATTAGAAACCGACCCTTAAATTAATTAATTAAAATAAATTTAATTAATTAAAGCATATGTATATATATATAACGTATAATATAAATAACAAATATCAAATAATTATCTAAGTTTTAGGGAACTACTTTTTTTTGCAACCCTGTACTGTGCATATGCACATACACAAATCGCGGCTGTAATCGAACGGAGCCTCTCTGATACCGGGCCGCCTCAGAGAGTAACTATGGCCTTACCGCGGTATGGGGCTCTGCCGCGGCGGACGACACATTCCCCTTACTCTTCCCTTGACCATAAACTGGCCTTGCCCGGCGAGGGGTCGTCCGAACAAGATGATAAATAATAACAAAAACCCTAAAACTACATAAATATACAACAATGTATACTGCACAGCAGAGGAGGAAAATGCTGGAGCAAGCGAGAACGCAACGTCGGAGGACAAACTCCATTTCTTTATCAGCCGAGAGATCGACAGCGATGGCAACTACGGGTCGATTAGCTTTGGATAACAAGAGGGCAATCCCCAAAGTAAGTACCGGTACAAACACAGTGAAGCCAACAACGGCTGATGCTAAAGTCCTAGTAAGTGCCGGTACCGAAACCAAGTTTTTAACGTCTGTGGCAGTGGTCTCACGACCTGGCCCCAGAGATCCAAATAAGTGAACTTGGACAAAAGAGCGGCCGCGAGGATCCTGAAGAAATACGAGGGTATTTCACAAGAGACGCTATCGCCTAATGCTAGAAAGACGGTGGAGATAGCCGAACTTCCAAAGCGATTACGCGCCAAAGAAGGTTAATGGAAATCCCTTCAAACGCCAGAGATCGGACGTGGATTTAAAACCTCATCCGAAGCGGCAGCAACACGCCCCCGTAGTGGGTAAACTCAGCTTTGCTGAAGTAACTAGGGATAGGATCCTCATAGGCGTCATTGACCGAGGTAACGAAAGCTGGGCCATCCCTAGGGACCAGTGGCGGTACGTCCGGAACGCTATCGGTAATGCCCTTCTCGACATTATGGATGAGTCTCCGGGTGCCACGCCGATGGGTTCTGATGCGGGATGGGACCAGGGGCGAATCAAGGTATTCGCTTGCGAGGATGCAAAAACTGTTGCACTGTAAAGGCAGCAGCTGCAAGACTGGGTGCGATCTACCAAGGGGCAAGAATCGAGGTTGTCGACTGGAAGGACATCCCGGCTCGGCCAAGGGCAAGAGCGTGGATTCCTGCTATCCCTGCTGAACCTGAGAGAATTCTGAAGATGCTGAGGATCATGAACCCGTCCCTCCCGACGCAGGACTGGGGTGTCAATCTGGTCGAGGATGCGGTAGGGCCTGACAGGCAAGTGGTCTTCACCTTGACTAAGGAAGCACTCGAGCCCCTTAAACGGTGCAATGGACGAGTGCACTACGGCATGGGTCAGATCGTGATCCACGTTTACCGCGGCGATGCCCAGCGCGCTGCTATTTCGGCTGCACCGGAGGGCTCGGACATCGCAGTGCTGGTAGAGGAGTCGGAGATGTCCGACTCGGAAAGTATGTATCTGCCACGTCAAATGGCGAAGGAGCAGTGAACAGCTCGGAGATGGGAGACAGCCTGCTGGACGGGGAAGACCTCAACGTCACAGTGATAGCAGCTAGTCCTGAGCGCACCAATGTCAATACTGCCACAGTTAGTAGGATCTCGGCTACTCCAAATCGTGGTCTGAACAAATCGTCGTTGAAAGATAAGCCTCCAGACGAGGTGGAACTCGACGATACGGCGGTGGCACGGAAGTGTGAGCGCTCTCATGTTGGTGGTGATTCAGATAAACCTGCACAAATCTAAAGCAGCCTCGGCTGCTTTAATCAGTCGTCTCTCTAAAGGCGACATAGATGTGGTCCTCATCCAAGAACCCTGGGTCAACAGCTCAAGGATTTGCGGTTTGGGGACTAAGGGTTTTAAGCTAATCCAAGCCAGAGAGGGCGGCAGGGTTAGAGCCTGTATTTTGGTTAAGTCTGAGCTGAATGCCTTTCTCTTGCCCAACTATACCAATGGTGACGTTACAGCTGCCAGTTTAACAGTCGACAGTACCAGTCTGACGATGGGATCGGTCTATATGCCCTACGACGCCGAAGAACCTCCGCCACAGAGGGAGGTAAAAGACCTGGTGGCAAATTTTTCCATGGGTCATCTTATTATCGGAACTGACGCCAATACTCATCACGTCCAGTGGGGAAGCTCCGATATCAATGCTAGAGGAGAGTCGTTGTTTGATTATTTGTTAACAACTAACCTGGTAGTTTGCAACGTGGGTAACGAACCTACGTTTACTACTAAAACCCGTAGGGAGGTCATAGATCTCACTATTTGCAGCGAAGGCGCTTATGAGTGGGTCAGAAAATGGCGCGTTCTCGATGAACACTCATTCTCCGACCACCGGTACGTAGAATTAGTTCTAGACTTTTCTGTTGAGCAGACGGTTATGAAACGCAACCCACGTAACACTAACTGGCAGCTACACAATGAAATACTATCTAGGGACTTGCCAGCACTGCCCCCACAAGTCCCCTCATCAGTAGGGGATTTGGAGAGAGGTTTCCTCATGGTGCTCGCGGACTGAGCATCAACCCGGGAAAAGTAGAACTGGTCCTTTTAACATACCACCGCTAATACTACCAAAACTGAATGACGTGCACCTGAACTTGGCTGACAAAGCCAAGTTCTTGGGCACAGTTCTGGATAGGAAACTAACCTGGAAGGAGAATGTTCTTCAGCGCCAGAAGAAAGCGTGTATTGCACTCTGCACGTGCAAAAGAGCCATTGGAAAGAAATGGGGGCTCAGCCCCAAAATATGCAAATGGATCTACACTGCAATCATTCGACCAATCATGCCCTATGGAGTTGTGGTATGGTGACCTGCGCTGAGCAAGGCAACAAACCTTAATCTGCTAGGTAAAGTACACAGATCTTGCATTATCTGTATAAGCGGTGCGTTAAGAACAACGCCCAATGAAGCACTCCAGGCATTCTTGGCATTTCGCCACTCGATCTGGAAGGGCACCGAGTAGCAGCAGCATCGGCTCTGCGTCTAAGGGAAACGCCGGCGCACAGTGTGAGATTTAGTCAATCTAGCATCTCAAAATTAATTTTTATATGAAGTTGTAGAGATATGAACTTGAAATTTGGCACGATCGTTAAGGAGATTATAAGCTTCAATATGGTGAAAGACAACCAGTTCCAACTAGTGTCAAAAGGGACTAGTTCCGAACTATCCTCCAAAAACACTAGTTGGGGGCAATTTTTTTTACACATTTATATTCAAAATTTCTTCTTTTTTCTCTTCTAACTAAAACTTGTCGATATATTGATATAAGCACCCACATACAACCATTTCTATAAAATTCTTCAAGTTTCGAACTTTAGTTTTCGATGATTCTTTGCAAATGAGAAAAATAAAAAGTTCTTCCTTCTTGCAACGCTCTCCTTATTTTCATCGCCTGATACCTACCATTTTTCTATTTCCAATCGGTAAGAAATGTGCAACAAGCACTCCATAAACCTCCGTCAATCATACATAGAATTAAATTGGCTTTAACCGAGAAACTATAACCGTGAAGCTCAAAGCTAGTTGGTTTCAAAACAGAAATTTGCTGCCGAATATGCTCCACTTCCGCTTTAATGACCTCACGCGTCTCTTTCGTGAAAATAAATTTGATCGGTCTACAATATCTTGTCGAAGACGCAGCTGGATTTTGCCAAAAAATATGTTTCCTTCCTTCAGCTCCAGAGGTAAGTTGAAGAGGCACCATCGAAAGAGAAAACATGCTTTCGTCTGAAATGTTGTCATCCGAAAATTTTCGCTTGTAACGGTTCTGTTCAGCTCCATCGCATCCCCATTTTATTATTATGCTTAATTCAATTGGCGGCCGCTGTGGTGTAGCGGTTAAGTGTTCGGCCTTCTACACCAAGTCGTGGCGGTTCGATGCCCGGCAAAAGTAACATCAAAAATTATTTAGAAAAATAATTTTTCTAAAACGGGGTCGCCCCTCGGCAGTAGTTTGGCAAACTCTCCGGGTGTATTTCTGCCATGAGAAGCTTCTCAGCAAAAAATTCATTTCATCTCGTCTGAAAATCTCGTTAGAGGTTATGATAACCTATTGGTATATCGCCGCCATTAGCTTAGCTTAATTCATCCTGAATGGCAGGGAACGACGTAAAAACCTCATATTGTGCATGTATTAATCTTTTCACCATGTGGTCTATTAAGGATTGCAAATTTATTTCGGCATATGTTTCAGTAACAGTAACAAGGCTTGGGTAGCACAATAATTTTGATTGCTTAACGAGGTCATAGCATGGATACAATTTCGGACTGTATGGTATCGTATGCAATCGTATTCCACGGTATTGCTCAGTTGATAAATTTTCGTCTACGGTCATGGCCAGTGCTTCATCTGGAGTAAGACTTTTATTTTCAGTAATGCTTACCCTTGCTCTTTTTATAGCTGTACCTCTCGAAGGGGATGAAGCCGACAACTCTTTGACAATGTTTGCTGAGTCTCTTTTTCCAAAGGATCTCAGATGCATTGCGGTAGCCATAGTTAATTGTTCCGAAGCTACATTTGATATTAACTCTTTGCATTTCCGTTTTTGTGTACTCGAAGCACTTTCAGCAAACTCTTTTTCTCGCCTTCCGCGTTGAGGTATTTGTTTTGAAGTTGATGGTGCGTGATCAAGAGCAAAATCAACAGCAGAAATTTTTGAACTTAGCCAAATAGCATTGTCATGCATAAATCTTGCTTTATCACGGTGAGATTTGCTCCATCGTGATTGAAATTGGAAGCAAAGCTTTTTTATACGATCTTTAATTTTGGTATCATCAACATCTGGTCCAAAAATTGATATAACGTGCCTTTCGACCGCTTCTGTTTTTTCGCTTTTCACCTTGCTCAACCAAATCCAAAATAGCTCCTCTCGCGATATTTCACTCATACTAAAAAAAGGCAAAAAATGGGCAGGATTTTATTTGTTAAATTTGTTTTGGGCACATTAACAAAGATTCTGCTGACATTCCCATCACGGAACTCCGTGGGACTTGGAAGTTCTAGTCTATCAAATATTTGAAAACTTTAAAATTTGTCTTACCTTTCAGGTGGTCATAAAACAATTTTTTCAAAATACTTGAGTGCAAAAATAAATATTGTATAAAACAAAAATTTTAAGTTTAAGTAATAACCCTCAATACAAAAAATATTTTAGGCCAAAAAAACCACTCACAACTTCGACCTGATCACTCAAACTTTTGTGATCAATGCAAGCTTGCAAATCAATTGTAGCATGCTATGCAATTGCACGTGTTTGATAACTGTTATCACGTCAATAACATTTTTTTATTCTCTTTTGTGTTTGTTTTCGTAACAATTGGGGTCTCTTCTCACGTAAAAAAAAAATATGAGCGAGTTACGGAAACATTTTTTTTTTGAATTTCGAGATGCCAGATTGATTAAATCTCACATTGTGCGGCGGGGGCGCAAGCACTACTGGACACGCCTGTATTTTGGGATCCTATAGCTTTCTTCTGCACAGATCGCTGTGCGACCACAACAGTCGGAGATAGCGGTTTTAAAATCAACATTCCCAAGAGGGAAGAATGGGGGAGCACGGATCGTAGTCCCTTCACTCATGGCGGCACTTCCATTTATACTGATGGCTCGAAGTTAGACGGCAGAGTTGCGGGAGGGGTTTAGTCAAAGGATCTGAACCTTCAGCTCTCCTTCAGACTACCTGATCAATGCAGTGTCTTCCATGCTGAAGTTTCAGTATACATGGACGCCGCGGCTTGGATAGGCCAACACACTATCACACAGGACATTTTTATATTCAGCGACAGCCAGGCGGCCATCAAATCCCTTGCCTCTTACTCCTTCAACTCTGAACTGACGCTCAGCTGTCGTCGATCTCTACAAGAGATGGCCCAACAGAATCGCGTTAACCTCACATGGGTCCCGGGGCATAGGGACATTGAGGGAAATTGTAGGGCAGATGAACTTGCGAGGCAGGGCACGACCAAGCAGGTTCTTCGCGATAAAGAGCGCTTAGGTATGCCGTTTGCCACATGCAAGCTTATGCTGAAGTAGTACACACTCCGCCAAGCCAACGAAAGATGGCTGCAATGTCCAGGATGCCGGATATCCAAAGAAACCTGGCCGAAATGGGATCATAAAAGATCAAGACAAATTTATGCCCTAAGGAGAACAGAAATCTCCATATTAATAGGCGTATTAACTGGGCACTGCCTCATTGGTAGGCACGCAGAAAGACTTGGTGTGCCCTACCGACGATGCTGTAGGAGTTGTAAGGACGATGAGGAGGAGGAAACGGTGGAGCACCTCATCTGCAACTGCCCGGCTTTAAGTGGCGCGAGAATGCGCTTTTTGGGAGTTCCCTTCCTGGTCAGCCTATGCCAGGTCACGGAGCTGGACATAAAGGACCTGATGGCCTTCATCAAGTCATCTAAATGGTTCGATTAGGAGTAACGGTGTCGGTATAGGAAAGTCAGTCCCGGGATTCTGCTTTTTGGAGAATTCCGTTAATAACGGGATTTTCCATATGGCAGGGTCCGGGAACTGACTTTCCTTTTGTTGGTGGTATCACAACGGGCCTTTTAATACTTGAACCTAACCTAACCTAAGTATTTGTACAATTAACTATTTGTGTCCCTATTTGTGTCAAACATTTTATGAATTATATACAGATATTGAAATATATATACTCTAATTGTAATTATAAATTTCTCTTTTCAGATTTCGACTCTTCACTACAGAGGAGAAGTAAGTTGGTAAGTAATTTTATAGTGAAAAAAAGTGAATGTGCCGGGGTAGTTCTTTTAGTTGCACGTCAATTCGAAAACCATCCCGAAATATGTCAGGAAAGGTACCAAAATAAGCGTTTTGGTCCCAGGAATGTGAATCCGCAAACGGAAAATTAATATCTTCAGTGGTTTGTGAGATATTTGCGATCGAAGTTGCAAATTTTCATGTTGTGTTAATCAAATTAGGCCGTCCCTAAAAAGTTATTGTGTTATTGTTAGAAAGATGTTCTGCACATAAACACCATGGATCCTACCCCTAATTGGGATCGGACCAGGGTAATTTTTCGAGTTGACGTGTGATCCATACAATTACCCATAATATACCGGCGTCTTTGTCTCTGTCAAGAGATGTTCCCAATCAAAGTTGCAAATTTATGTGGTTGTTGTAATCACATTATGCCGTCCCTAAAAATGGTCAAACAATTTATTATGGTTTTTTTAATTTTTAGATAATGGTGAGACGCTGTATAGCTACGGTGACCATCCGTTCTGTTTTTGGCAGAACAGTTCTGTTTTTAAGAAGCTTGTTCTGCGTATTTTTTTTTCTAAGGAAAATAACAGAAATGTACTTTTTTTAAGCAAATGTTCTGTTTTTGTTCTGCTTTTTTGTACCGGCAACCCTTTTAACAAATATAATAACTCTGTAAAGTTATACGCTGTTTCCACCAAAAGCAAACACTGTGTTATCCTAGCGTGTTTAGAAGCAAACAAAACACCATTCGAAAATTTCATACAAATCTCATAACCCAAGCCCATTTCAATCCTCTTTTCAAAGCGTGTTTGCTTTGGGTTTGCATACACTTGCGAATTTCTCGACGCAGAGACCGAAGTGTTTTAGTCTTCGACGCAGAAAACTGAAGTGTGTTAGTCTTCGAAGCAGAGAACTAAGTGTGTTAGTCTTCGACGCAGAAAACCGAAGTGTGTTAGTCTTCGACTCAGAAAACTGAAGTGTGTTAGTCTTTGACCCAGAGAACGGACCATGTTAGCCTTCCACGCTAACTGAACCGAGTTAGTCTTCGTTGGGAGTGACGAATTAATCAAAATATAAAAGAATTTTATTTTTTATGAATATGAGGCTTAGAGTTTACATACCAGCCGAGATAGACGCAAAATCATAGTTGAACTTTCTTAGCACAAACAAACCAGTTATTCTAGGTTTTATATTAACAAGGAAAATGTCTCTCACCATCAAGAAATACTATTCACAAAAATTACTGACTTTTAATTGATGCAGTTTAGTTGAAATTATTTGAGATTACAATTTCAATGTTTTACAGACGTTGACAACATTTTTTACTGCAAAAAGATGATTACGTCATGCAAATCAGGAACACTTTTTTATTCCAAACATTGAAAGTGTAACGTCAAATAGTTTATAGGCGAGTAGCGAAATTTTCACGTGAGGACAATACCAAGCTTTGAGTAAAAAAGAGTTCTGTTTTTTCAGAAAAAAATTATGGTCACCGTATGTATAGCTGGATGTGGTATGGGAGTACCACTTTACCTTTTCCCACCAGAGGAAGAAATTGACCGGTAAGTTGTTATTTATACTTTACTTTGGGGTATGCAATTTAGTTTGCACTCGTATGGCTACCCAAAGTTGAGGTTTTATAATCGTGCGAGTTGAAACTACAATTGTTTTTGGCTTCTTTTCATGAGGACTGTTATGTAGAGTTAGGTTGCTAGGGGTTGGATGAAGAAGATAGATGCCTAGTTCCCTACTATAATATGTACATTAGCCTGGGCCAAAAAAAAAGATTTCGTTTTTTTTTCAAAAGTTATATTGATTTTGTTTTTCAGAAAGGTGAAACAAATCGGTGTAAAATCCGAACATATTTTTGCATGAAATCGAATTTTCTACAAAAGCTGCAAAGACTAAAGTTTTCTAAAACAATTTTTTTAAGAAAATAAAAAATTAACAATAGGGGAATTCGCTAAGTCTTGCGAGGGGCACGGAATGCACGAAAATGCAAGGGATAGGAAAACGGAATGGGAGAAGTCATGGGAAAGGGAGAGGGAAATTAAAAAAGCCAGAGCATTTTATGACTGTTTATGATAGCTTTATGAACTCATTATGAATGAATCGGTTTTAATCGGTTACGGTTTCGGTTTCACTCCTTGGTATAAATATATGTAGTGCTATTTTGGTTTTTGTCTTTTTTAATTTTTTTCTAACAAAGCATGTGTATGAGGGTGATTTATTTATTTTTGCTTTTATTAGGCGGCGTGAATGGTTGCGGCGGTTGGGTGCTAGTGACAATAACTGCACGTATATTTTCGCTTGCCAAAGGCATTTCTCCCTTAAAGTGAGATGAAGTCGGCTCCTCCACCCATCAGCTATACCTGATGTCAATACTTACCTTCTATTGATGGTAACTTAGCTACTGTTGAGTCCACAGTAACCGTTACTGGAGATAATGACTTCCATAGTTCTGAGGACCATGCCATAACTTTAGGTGTAGAAGATTTTGAACCGGTACTCTTTTCGCCCATAGAGGAAGAAAGGCCTTCAACCTCAACCATGGTTGAAGTTCCCTTAGAGGAGCCCCAGGCCATCTTCCTTCAGGCCGGGCTAATAGTAGACAGGTACAAACCAATAAAAACCTTACGGATGGGACTCCAAGAAAAAGAAAAAGATGAGGAGCTAGGATAACTAAGGAAAAGGGTGGCCTTTTTAGAAAAAAAAGTTTTCAGTTTGGAGGCTCATCCTGATTTGCCTCTAGCAAGGCAGGACAGTCAAGTCGAAGAACTATGTTCTCAATTACCTCCACATGTGGCAGTATGTGTGAGAAATTGTCTTAAAAATGCCCCTCGCTCTCCAAAGGGATTTAGATTTTATAGGGAATTAAAAACATTAGTTCTAGCAGTTAAATTTATCGCCCCATTAGCTTATAGCCCCTTTTTACCTGGCCATCCAGACGAACCCTTGAACAATTTGTTCGTACCTCCAGAGTAGCTTCCAGCGTTCTTCCAATTCTTGTCCAAGGCATTGGTGGGGAGGGTTGGACACACCCCTTAGCCTATTTTTTTGTGCGCAAAACGTGCTCAGGAATTGTTTTAAAACAGTATATTTTTCAAACAGTGACCCAGCTTCAGAGCATTGGACTCCATCCATGCCAAATGGTAACTGACCAAGGTTCTAATTTCGTTGGTTTCGCCAAAATTGTAGGAGTGTCCCGTGAAAGACCTTTCTTCGACAAAATTGTAGGAGTGTCCCGTGAAAGACCTTTCTTCGAAGTCAACGGCCAGGAAATAATACATTTCTTTGATCCCCCACACCTTATCAAAAGTACCCGAAACTGCTTGGAAAACAAGAAAAATACTGTAAATTTTCAAGACCGCCGTGTAGATTGGATGGATATTGTGCATGTTTATGAACAGGGGTCCCAATATGATATTTCATGCACTTATAAGTTAACTGAGCAACACGTAAGACACAAAAATTTTGATAAAATGAGCGTACATTTAGCTAGTCAGGTATTAAGTAATTCTGTGGCAAGTGCAATGTTCGCTATTTACAGATCCGGACGTTTGAATACTTCACAATCTCCATCCTTTTTGAACACTGCTGAATTTGTCCTTTTCTTCGATAAACCTTTTAACATATTTAATAGCATCTACTTTGGAGATGTAGGACATTTTAGGCAACCATTTCAAGCTACTGCAGATCAGCTTAATTTTCTTGAAGAAGCAGTATAAAAAAGATAGAACCAACAGAACAGTTCTTACTGATATTACCAACTTATTTAGTTTCATTGACGGTTGGCTCCTAGATATCAGTAGTTTGCAATAGCACCATTATAGCAGCTTTTAACGACGCTTTAGTAAAAGATACTTCTTGGCAGGTATTTCAAGGCTTACCTAGGCCTAGACCACCTTCATTTAAAGATGTCCAAATCGATATTTTAGTTGATGTCGATGAAAGAAGTTTTCTTCTTCGTAATGCATTTGTTTATTTTTGTGGATATATGTATTTTAAATATTTCAAACACCGTAACTGCGTGATGCCTTTACCCAGATTTGAAGATGATATGACTGAAAAGGATTTCCTCTTTTCAAAAGAGAAACAATTTTCAAATTGTCACCGTGTTAAAAAGTCCTCCCACTGAATTTGTCGAGTTTATGTCCAAGTTAGAAACAATTTACACAGAAAATTTCGATGCCAATTGTCATATGGTTGGTTTCTCTCAAATTTTATTTGAGCTAATGAAAGATGTAGAACCTTACTTTTGTTGCGAAAATTGCGATCCTGATCTCATAAAGTCTATTTTTATAAGAATACGTACCTATTTTCTGCTTAATAGTTTCAATAAAAAATCGATCAAAGAAAAGATTAAACATAACAAATTTCTGTGTGTAACACATCAGTAACCGATTTAAGTCCGGGTCAATCTGCAAACTTCCAGTCCATCCGAAAGTAGGGGTATTATCGATTTGGGTGTCTTAAAATTAATGATCCACATGGTTGTATGCCCATTCCCATTTCCGTTCATGACTCATCTTTTTTACAGGCGTAAGATCTATCTTTTTTCTGCATTTAAATTATTGTATTTTTAGAATATTTATGTATTTGTGTGTTTTCTTGTTTACCTGCACTAGAGTAGGCCCCATTTCACCACCAGATCTAGTGACTACCTAACCCAAATTTTTTAGTTTTCCTGGCCACCCCCCTAGGTCTACTGACTACCCAAGCCAATTCTTCCCGTCGTTTAGTGTGGACTTATTTGCAAATATTAAATATTTTAACTTTAAACGTGCGGTAATTTTAAAGGTACAATCTTTTACTGTGGGCTTTGTAAATATGTATATATGAGGAGCTTCAAACCAAAACGCAATAAATTACCACCTAATTTTTCTTTAGGTATTGATAGGAATCGATTTCCCCTTCTGAAATCTATGCAACAACATATTTTAGCTGTAAAAAACTGGCAATTAAGCCATTCTGTATCGCCCTTAAAAATACGATTCACACCAAAACGCCATAACTCCATACGAGTTTTATATTTAGTAAAGTGAAAACTAAACTATATATAGATTTTTTTATTTTGAAATGACACATAAAAACGCTGAAGCACGTCAACTCTATTTTTGGCTGTAGATTATGAAGGTGTCCTCCTTTGTTCTATATTAGGTAATTTTCGCGGGATATTACGATTTCTTTGCATTATCATCACTTAGGTAAAGTTTGTACACGAATGAAAGCATGGTAAGACTCATTAGTTTGGACAGTTTGTAAAGGCTTATGCAATATATGTTGATGAAATGACCGTTAATATGGAAACATGTTGGATTTTCAAAGCACTTTCACCGCTTTCCTATAAAAAAAATTTTGTTGTATAAGACTGCGCGGCAATATTTTGGGAAAATTTTGATACATTTGATAAATTTAGTGCAAATTCAAAATTAGTAATGGTCAGTTTATTAGATAAACTAAATGATGCTTAACTTTTAAAAATGTTCTCTTGAAAGAAATTGGTACGACATTCGTAAGATAAAAAAATTATTAACTCATGTACATAACTACTTGCTTTTCAAGCAACGTTTATTAAGTTAAAGCAGCACCTACCTAAATAAAGTCAATACTATTATACCGAAATACGTTTATGTATTATCATTATTTTATTTGAATGAGATTGTGGTACACGATTCTTTTTAGCGGGGAAATGACAGAAGAAACGGTGAAAAATCTTAGCATTTGACGAAGGAGGAATAGTCCTGTACAGAGGATAGCAACAAGCGTGTAAAACAGTACCAGTACCATGCAGTCATATCAAAATTTTGGTTATGAATGCGATGTCCCCAATATCGAGTGCATTGTCCGCAATCGCCAACTTTTTTATAAAAACGTAGGAACAAATGGTCAAATAACCCAGAACTATCTTATTACAAACGCGTTTTTTACGAACATCAAGAAGAACGTTCCAATGATTAAGAGGATGGTATTACATGCGATTGTTTAGAAGATGATATTTCTTCACAAGTATAACTCTTAAAGCTTATTTATTTGCATTTGGTTTTATAAATTGTAGTAGCATCTTGTTTGTTGAATAAATTACCTAAAATAACATTATTTTGTGATCTTTTCCCAACCCAATGGCTATTGATAAAAAGTATGATAAATTGCTTTAAAACTGGTATTTTGTTCTGGAACATTCTCTCATTATCCAAAAACGTTCATACCAAAACGCAATAACTTCAGTAGCATTCAAACCAAAACGCAATAAATATAAATTTTCACACCAAAACGCAATAAATCTAAACAACTTTCTGCTTTAACTTTAAATCATCATCATCATCATTTATTGGCGCTTAACCGCCTAAGCGATTTTGGCCGTCGCCTATCAAAGCACGCCAGTCATTCCTTTTTAGCGATAACTGACGCCAATTGGAAACCCCAAGGGAGTTCAAGTCATCCTCCACCTGTTGTTTCCATCTCAGTCGAGGCCTCCCCCTTCCTCTGCTGCCGAATTCGGGTGACGATTGGAAAACCTTCTGGGCTGGAGCTTCTTTGTCCATTCGCATGACGTGACCCAGCCAGCGGAGCCTTTGGGCTTTAATTCGCTGGACTATGGTCAGATCTGCGTAAAGCTCGTACAGCTCATCGTTAAATCTCCTTCGATACTCGCCGTCGGCATCACGGGAAGGACCATAAATCTTCCGGAGAACTTTTCTCTCAAATACTCCAAGGGCCATCTCATCTTCTCTTGACATTGTCCATGAATCTGAGCCATACATCAGGACAGGTATGATGAGAGACTTATAGAGCGCGATCTTTGTTCTTCGAGAGAGGACTTTACTTCTCAATTGCCTACTCAGTCCAAAGTAGCACTTGTTCGCAAGAGTGATTCTCCGTTGGATTTCTAGACTGATATTATTTTCGGTGTTAATGCTGGTTCCCAAATAGACGAAGTCCCTCACAGTTTCAAATTTGTAACTATCAACAGTGACGTGGCTGCCAAGGCGCAGGTGCGCCGATTCTTTCTTTGATGACAGCAAATACTTCGTCTTGTCCTCGTTGACCGCAAGACCCACTTTTTTCGCTTCTTTATCCAGTCCAGAGAAGGCAGCGCTTACGGCGCGGTTGTTAAGGCCAATGATATCAATATCATCGGCATACGCCAGCAATTGCACGCTCTTGTAAAAGATTGTACCATTGCGGTTTAGCTCTGCTGCTCGAATTACCTTCTCCAGCATCAGGTTGAAGAAATCGCACGAAAGGGAGTCGCCCTGTCTGAAGCCTCGTTTGGTTTCAAATGGCTCAGAGAGGTCCTTCCCGACTCTGACGGAGCTGTTAGTATTGCTCAACGTCATTTGGCAAAGCCGTATAAGCTTTACAGGGAAGTCAAATTCAGACATGGCGGCATACAGGCAACTCCTTTTTGCGCTGTCAAAAGCGGCTTTGAAATCGACAAAGAGATGGTGTGTGTCGATTCTTTTATCATGGGTCTTCTCCAGGATTTGGCGTATCGTGAAAATCTGGTCGATGGTAGACTTACCAGGTCTAAAGCCACACTGATAAGGTCCAATCAGCTTGTCTACGATGGGCTTCAGTCTTTCACACAATACGCTAGAAAGAACCTTATATGCGATATTAAGAAGGCTGATTCCGCGGTAGTTGGTGCGGTTAGCGGGATCGCCTTTCTTGTGGATTGGGCAGAGCACACTTAAATTCCAATCTGGAGGCATGCACTCGTCTGACCATATTCTGCATAAGAGCTGATGCATGCTTTTTACCAGCTCTTCGCCTCCGTGTTTGAACAGCTCGGCGGGTAGTCCGTCTTTTCCAGGCGCTTTGTTGTTTTTGAGCCGGGATATAGCTATCCTCACTTCATCATAGTCAGGTGGTGGGACGACTTTTCCATCGTCAGGGATTGGGGTATCGGGTTCGACGTCTCCCTCGCAATTTAGCAGTGAGGAGAAGTGCTCCCTCCATAATTTAAGTACACTCTGTACGTCGGTTACCAGGTCGCCATTATTGTCCTTACAGGAACTTGCCCCGGTCTTAAAACCTTCCGTCATCCGCCGGATCTTTTCATAGAATTTTCGGGCATCATTCCTGTCAGCCAGCATCTCAAGCTCCTCACACTCACGCCTTTCGGCCTCACGTTTCTTTTTTCTGAAAAGGCGTCTCTCTTCCTTCTTTCCCTCACGATAGCGTTGCCATACACTGCGGGTTGCGCCCGTTCGCAACGTCTCCCTGTAGGCAGCGTCCTTTTTGTCCGAGGCAGTGCTGCATTCCTCATCGTACCAGTTGTTTTTGCGGGCTCGCTGGAACCCTATAGTGGCCTCAGCGGCGGTACGTAATGAGTGAGAGATATGCTTCCATTGCTCGGTTGCATCGTTAGGTCGAGGATTGCTCTCCGATAGCAGGTGTGAGAGTCGGGTGGAGAAATTGTCAGCTGTCTGTGTCGTGCGCAGCTTCTCGACGTCAAACTTTCCTTCCGTTACTGTGCGCACTTTCTTTGCTACACAGAGGCGTGTGCGTATCTTGGCTGCAACAAGATAATGGTCCGAGTCGATATTGGGACCACGAAGGGTACGCACGTCCAGAACGGTGGAGCTATGTCTGCCGTCGATCATGACATGATCAATCTGGTTTCTTGTTCTTTGATCAGGAGACAGCCATGTGGCTTGGTGTATTCGTTTATGCTGGAACCTGGTACTACTGATGACCATATTGCGAGCAGCGGCGAAATCAATCAACCTAGTGCCGTTGGGGGATGTTATATCATGGAGACTAAATTTTCCAACTGTTGGACCAAAGACTCCTTCCTTGCCCACCTTCGCATTAAAGTCGCCGAGCACGATTTTGATATCATGTTGGGGGCAGCGATCATAAGTCTGTTCAAGTTTATCGTTAAATCTAGCTATCCGATAAATGTAATTTTTTGGGCATAGGTTTGTTATTTTATAACTGGTATAATGTCATATTTGTTTTTTGAAAATATCTATCCATTTCCCTGTAATCATATTTTCTCATTTATCTACGAACTTTTTATGTGTAACTTATTGCGTTTTGGTTTGAAGCTCCTCAAGTGTAAATAACTCGTTTTTTAACGTGCCTGAACTTTTAATTTCTATCCATCAAAAACAATTTTTTAATAATATATTTTTATTACTACTTTTTTACATACAGAGATCATGAAGCAAACGATTATTTACAACAACAGTTCTGTGGTCCAGAAACAGTTCTGTGGTATAGAAACAGTTCTGCGGTCAAAAAATATATTATAGATATAGATATACGATGTACATATATAATTATTACCTCATGCCTTGATCAATAAATAAAAGATTTAATTGTATAAAAAGTGTATTTATTGTATTTTTCTCGCAAAGGACATTTGTAAGTATGTACAAAAGTACACAAAACGCAGTTTTCAAAAATTAAAACTTTTTACAAAAATATATAATTTGTTCGAACAAAATTATATTGAAAGAAAAAGTAATCGATTTAACTTTCTTTTGGTATGGTAATCATTTAACATTTTTAACAAATAGTTGAAATATCGACATGTGTATTTTAATGTACAAAAGGCACTTTTCAAAAATTAAAACTTTTTACAAAAATATTTAATTTGTTCGAACAAAATTATTTTGAAAGAAAAATTAATCCATTTAACTTTTTTTCGTGTGCACAAACCTAAAAAATTATTAAACATTTTTATAAAATTTAGCTTCTCGTTACTGTGAAATTTTTACAAGTCATTTTTCACAAAACGCAACAGTCGACTGTGCAATAATCAA
The DNA here is from genome assembly GCA_964058755.1 of Campiglossa producta. Classification (NCBI taxonomy): domain Eukaryota; kingdom Metazoa; phylum Arthropoda; class Insecta; order Diptera; family Tephritidae; genus Campiglossa; species Campiglossa producta. Next base: position 357,161 of record CAXKVI010000013.1, read on the forward strand.
ACACGTATTGACGTTGGTTTCAATTAATAAACCAATTAAAAAATATGTAGATATGTATATTATGTAACATATCGAAGTGCCATACGAAATCTAACACTTTCAAGCATTTAATTGTTCTTTGATTCGGTTGTAATTGCGTGCTGCATCCGTGACCATTGAGACAATGGTGACCATACTGAAAGAGCACAGCCAAAAATGCCTAATAAAATAAATAAGATTGTCTTCATGATCAGTTTTTGGGCAAAGGGGTAGTCGCAACGGTGGAAACGAAGAAAAAACTATAGGGAAATCTCTTTGGTTTTAAGAAGAAAATCTTATTAAAAAAACTATACATTTAGTACAAAGGTGTAGTTAGACGCTGGCAATTATTAGTATACGATGTTTAGCAGCTGAGTTTAGCATTCGAAAAATTGTAAGTTCGATTCTCTCTCTTTTTCCTAGTTAGAAATGTTAAAAAGAAATCTTCTCAATTATATTTATGTGATTTTCCTTTGAAATATTAACAACTATACACATATCAGTAACTAGACGCTAGCAATCAAAAGTGAGCGATGGCCTGATGGTTAACAGCTGGGTTTATTATTCCGAAAATTGTAAGTTCGATTCTCGGTGAGGGCAATACCATTTTATTTTTCATTTAAAATATTAAAAAGAAAATCTTTTTAATAACATTAAAAATACTGTCTCTACAATAATAAGAAGCACATCTTCTTGAAGAAAAACTATACAGATATCTTATAATTTTTGTTCTATTTTATTAGGTACCTTTGGCTCTGTGAGGGAATTGCGATAACTTATGTAGGTGTATACTAGCAAATTTAAAACGTATATACATACCGTAATTTTTGCTCTGCATTATTCTCTTTCTAATCACTTTATTCCTGTTAGCTCTGCATGGCACATGATTTAACGTTGTTGGATGTGGCACTGAGAGTGTTAGATCGTCTCTTGCAGCAGGCATGCGACCTGCTGCATAACTGACTGCAGCAGATACTAAATTTTCCTCGGTTATAAGACGCACTGATGCTGGCGGGGCTCTTTCTGTTGAAAGCGTTGTAAGACGACGTCGACGCGGCTGTTGTCGTAAGCGCTACCGTGTTTGTACATTGACATCGCCATTACCTATAGATGCTGCGTCTGTTAAAAATTCATGCCGACGATTATTCATTCTGGCGTATTCATCTTCTTCGTTTTCGTCGTCTTCTGACGTAGAAACGGAATTTTCTTTCGTAAATTATAAATTTCACGCGATTTTTATATTTTAAATAGGGAGTCTATCAGGAACTTTGTCTCAAACGGTAGAAATCACTAAAATTTATAGAAGTAATCTACCGAAGTCCGATAAATAGACTACTGTGTTTGAAAAAATTTCGCAACTTCGATCTTATATCATCAAAAATTAGACAAAAACCCCAAATTGAATAAGCGGTTATCGCATTTCTATAATGGGTGGTATGTATGCATATGCTTTCCGTCAACTAAAAATATTCAGCAATTTTTTTTCTCGAAAATAGAGATCACAAACATACAAATTTTAAAAAAGTCAAAATAAGCAATATTTATATATTGAAAAAATAAAAACAATTTTCAATGACAAAAAAATAAAAATAAAAAAATGTGGCCGATAGCTGTACTTGAACCATTAACCGCTCGACCACTACCCCCGACGCTTCCCACTTGGCTATTGCTTTATGTACAAATTGCCAGATAACCAATTCAAGTGGCATGAGAAAGTTTCTTTCGCTTATTACAGATAAATGAAGCAGGATTGGTTATATATTAGAAAATTCTGCACTGCCTTAGAGGTATGCCAACAAATCCATATGCATTTCATAAATATTTATGCATATTTAGTATGGGTTTGGCTTGGCAAATATTTATATGTAAAATTTGTTAGCCTATTAATATAATAGATGAATAGAAATCAGTTGTTGCCTTCAGTAAAATTTAAGACGACCGCTAACCACTTGATTTAGTTCAAAATTTAAGTACATATTAAATATGTTGTCGATTTTTTTATTTTAAATAGGGAGTCTATCAGCAAATTTGTCTCAAACGGTAGAAATCACTAAAATTTATAGAAGTAATCTACCGAAGTCCGATAAATAGACTACTGTGTTTGAAAAAATTTCGCAACTTCGATCTTATATCATCAAAAATTAGACAAAAAAACCCAAATTGAATAAGCGGTTATCGCATTTCTATAATGGGTGGTATGTATGCATATGCTTTCCGTCAACTAAAAATATTCAGCAATTTTTTTTCTCGAAAATAGAGATCAGAAACATACAAATTTTAAAAAAGTCAAGATAAGAAATATTTATATAATGAAAAAATAAAAACAATTTTCAATGACCAAAAAAAATAAAAAATAAAAAATGTGGCCGATAGCTGTACTTGAACCATTAACCGCTCGACCACTACCCCCGACGCTTCGCACTGGGCTATCGCTTTATGTACAAATTGATTGTCAGATAACCAATTCAAGTGGCATGAGAAAGTTTCATTCGCATATTACAGATAAATGAAGCAGGATTGGTTATATATGAGATAATTGTGCACTGCCTTAGAGGTATGCCAACAAATCCATATGCATTTCATAAATATTTATGCATATTTAGTATGGGTTTAAGCTTGGCAAATATTTATATGTAAAATTTGTTAGCCTATTAATATAATAGATAATGGACCGAAGTACTCAATGAGCGAAGGAGTGAAAATAATTTCTCTAATAATAGGAGGAGCTTATTGAGTGAAAGAATGAAATTCATTTTGTAGAAATATGAGTTCTCTTTATAGAAAGTTATTATTTAGTGTTGGTAAATTACAAATGCTGGTTAGGGCAAAACTAGGCTTTTGCAAAAACAGTTAAAAGTTTTTCTAGCTTTTTTCTTTATCCATAACTTAGCAATATTTAGAAGACATTTTAATTTGATTTTTGATTTGATTTAAAAAAAATGTAGGTATATTGATTTAAAAAAAAAAAATGTATTCAAAGTGGTAAAATCAGCCAAAGTCTAGCCTTTTGCAAAAATTGTTAACCTTAACGATAACTTAAAAGTATTTAAAAATACATTTCTTATCGATTTTTGATTTGATTTTTGAAAAAAATAGTACGTATATTGATTAAAAAAAAAAAAATTAAAAAGTGGTGAAACCGGGCAAAATGTAGCCTTTTGCAAAATAGTTTGAGGATTTGCTAGCCTTTTTCCTTAGCCATAACTTAGAAATATTTAAAAAGACATTTCATATCGATTTTTGATTTGATCAAAAAAAAAAAAATGTGGGTATGTTGATTTAAAAAAAAAGTTATTCAAAATTGGTTAAACCGGGCAAAATCTAGCCTTATGCAAAAAAAGTTTGAGGGTTTTTAAGCTGTTTTCCTCAACTATAACTTAGAAATATTTAAAAAGACATTTTATATCGATTTTTGATTTGATTTTTGAAAAAAACAGTACGCATATTGATTTAAAAAAAATATATTCAAAAGTGGTGAAACCGGGAAAAATGTAGGCTTTGAGGATTTTCTAGCTTTTTTCCTTAGCCGTAACTTAGAAATATTTAAAAAGATATTTCATATCGATTTTTGATTTGATTTAAAAAAACATGTGGGTATGTTGATTTAAAAAAAAAGTTATTCAAAAGTGGTTAAACCTCGCAAAATCTAGCCTTATGCAAAAACAGTTTGAGGGTTTTCTAGCTTTTTTCCATAACCCTAACTTGAAAATATTTAAAAAGACATTTTATATTGATTTTTGATTTGATTTTTGAAAAAAAAAAAAAATGTAGGTATATTGAAACCGGGAAAAATGTAGCCTTTTGGAAAAACAGTTTGAGGGTTTTCTAGCTTTTTTCATTAACCATAACTTACAAATATTTAAAAAGATTTTTTTTTTATTCAAATGTGGTCAAATTTTGTCTAGACTTGTTTGTTGTTCGGGTTGTAAATCTGGAAGAATAGAAATGAGTTGTTGTCTTTAGTAATATTTTAGTTGACCTCTAACCACTTCGTTTAGTACAAAAATTAAGGACCTGTGATATATATTTCAAAATTTATAGAAATAATCTACCGAAGTCCGATAAACAGAACAATATCCCCCTTATTCATAAAAAATATAAAAGGTTTATTAAGCTCTTATTATTCAAAATTTGTATGAAAATGTCATTTTAAAAAGCTTTATTAACCAATTTTATTTTTTATGAATATGAGGGTATGTTTAAAAAAATTTTAATTTTCGGAAAAACTTACCAACAAACCCAAATTGTATAAGCGGTTATCTCATTTCTATAATGGGTGGTATGTATGTATATTTATGAAAATATTCGCAGTAAGTTTTTTCCGAAAAAAGTATCACAAATATAAAAATATGGCTTATGAAATTTTAATGAGCTTATAAAAAATCAAGATTAGAAATACTCATATACCTAAAGATGTTTTACCCTCGTGAAGGGTGGATACCTTGCCGCGGTACGAGGGCTTAAGTCGATAGCCACAGGGCTACGCTGCCCTTGTGATCATAGCTCCGTACGGCACTTCATCACGAGAGCAGCATAGCCTCTCTGGCGCGACGACAAAGATCTTCCTCCTCCCAATCCAGGGTGTTATGCGAAACCGTGCTCATTGGACGTTTGCAGCCGGGAGGCAAATCGTGGCTGTATTTGAGCGGAGCCTCTCTGATACCGGGTCGCCTCAGAGAGTAAGCATGGCCTTACCGCGGTACGGGGCTCTGCCGCGGCGGACGACACATTTTCCCCTACACTTCCCTTGACCCTAAGCTGGCCTTGTCCGGCGATGGGTCGTACGAACAAGATGAACTCAAATAACCCAAATAAAAACGATAAACCTAAAAAACAAACAACGCCAAATTTCACTCCTCAGCAAAGGAGAGCTATGGAGGAACAGGCGAGAAAGCAACAACAACGCCGGAGGACAACCTCCGTTCCACAATCAAGGGGGGGATCGACAGCGATGGTAACTACGAGTCGGTCAACCAACCCTCTATCGACTAAGATTGACTTGATGGGAGCTAGCACCAGTGCGGTTGCCAACGCAACTAAGCGGACAACGGCGGATGCTAAACTCCCATCAACCGCTGATATGAAAACCAGTATCTTTACGTCTGTGGCAGCGGTCTCACGACCTGGCCTCGGAGTTTCGAAGTAGAAGGAACCTGCAACTGAGATTTCGGCAAGGAGAGCGACCGCGATGGCAACTACGGGTCCGCACTCCCAGGAGACATCTCCCCGCCGCTTCACATACCACGAGAAAAGATTGGCTACAAAGATCCTGAAGAGGTATGAAGGGGTACCGCAGGAATCGCTGTCGCCGAATTCCAGTAAATCGGTAGAGCTAGCGAAAGCTGTGATACCGGATTTCCAAAATTCTTACATGCCAAAGAGGTTAAAAGTTAACCCTTTCAAGCGCCAGAGATCGGACCTGGAGTTAAATCCCCCTCCCAAGCGGCATCAGAATACCCCTGGAGCGGGCAAACTAAGCTTTGCTGAGGTAACCAAGGACAGGATCCTTATAGGCGTCCTTGACCGAGGCAATGACCGTCTGGCCATCCCTAAGGACCGGTGGCGTTATGTGCGAAATGAACTCGGCAACATTCTTCTCAATGTTGCTCCAGAGTTTCCGGGTAGTTCGGCGCGAGTAACGGATGCGGGTTGGCACCAGGGTCAGATTAAATTACTCGCATGCGAGGATGCAAAAACCGTAGCACTGTGCAAGGCAGCAGCTGCTAAGCTGGGTGAAGTCTACAAGGGCGCAAAGATAGAGGTCGTCGACTGGAAGGACATTCCAGCTCGTCCAAGGGCAAGGGCGTGGATTCCGGCCATCCCTGACGAACCCGAGAGAATTCTCGGGATGAACGGCTAATGAATCCGTCCCTGCCAACGCATGACTGGAGTGTCAATCTGGTCGGGGATGCGGTAGGGCCCGACAGACAGGTGGTGTTCACCATGAATAAAGCGTCAATCGAGCCCCTCAAAAGGTGCAATGGTTTAGTACACTACAGCGTAAGCCAGATCGTTATCCACGTATATCGTGGTGATGCTCAGCGCGCTGCCTTCTCGGCTGCTCCGGGGGAACCGGAAAACGAATTACCAGAAGAGGAAGCGGAGGATTCCGATGCGGAAAGCATGTTATCCGCCACGTCCCTTGGCGATAGTACTGTGAACAACTCGGAGATGGAGGACAGCCTACAGAACGAGGAAGCCCTCGACGTCACGGTGGTAGCAGCCAACGCTGAGCGATTAACATCCAACGCTACAGACAGCAAGACTCCTGCAACGCCATATCGGGCAGTTAATCGGAACAACTCGTCGTTGATAGGCAACCTCCGGGATGGGGCAAACCCCGACGATATGGGGACGACAGGGAAGTCTGTGCGCTCTCATGTTGGTGGTGCTTCAGATTAATCTGCACAAATCTAAAGTAGCTTCGGCTGCTTTAAGTAGTCGTCTTTCTAAAGGCGACGTGGATGTGGTCCTCATCCAAGAACCCTGGGTCAATAGCTCGAGAATCTGCGGATTGGGGACTAAGGGCTTCAAGCTCATTCGAGCCAGCGAGGAGAGCAAAGTCAGAACGTGTATTTTGGTGAAGTCTGAGTTGAACTCCTTTCTCCTACCTAACTACACCAATGGTGATATTACCGCTATCAGTCTAACGGTCGACAGCACCCGCCTGACGGTGGCCCTACGACGCCGAAGAACCCCGACCACAAACGAAGGTGAAAGACCTGGTGTCAAATTTCTGCACGGGTAATCTTATTATTGGAGCGGACGCTAATGCTCACCATGTCCAATGGGGGAGCTCCGACATCAATGCCAGGGGCAAGTCTCTGTTTGATTACCTCTTAACAATCAACCTGGTGATTTGCAACGTGGGTAATGAGCCTATTTTTATCACTAAGACCCGCAGGGAGGTCATAGACCTGACTATCTGTAGTGAAGGCGCTTATGAGTGGGTCAGAAAATGGCGGGTTCTTGAAGAACATTCATTCTCCGACTACCGTTACATTGAAATGGTTTTAGACTTTATTGTAGAACAACAAATCATGAAGCGTAATCCACGTAACACTAACTGGCAGTTACACAATGAAATATTAGACAGAGACCTACCAGTACTGCCCTCACAAGCCCCCTCATCAGTAGAGGAGCTGGAGGATCTTGTTACTACATTTACATCGGCGCTCTCAAATGCTCTAGGACAGGCTTGTCCAGTGCCAAAACCACGCGGTAAACACAGGCCACATTGGTGGTCCTACGATTTGGACTCGCTCCGAATATCATGCCGGAAACAATTTAACAAGGCCAAGAGCTTCGGCTCTGAGCCTCATTGGCACGAATATAAAGCTAAACTAAGGGCCTACAAAAAAGCTCTGAGACAGGCGAAGAGAACCTCGTGGAGAAATTTCTGCACTGGCGTCGAAAAGGTCGACGACACAGCGAGACTTAGACGAGTCCTCTCGAAAAGTCAAACAACCATCAGCTATTTGCGAAAACCTGACGGATCCTGGACCAGCACGGAAGAGGAAACCCTTGAGCTGCTCTTGAATACACATTTTCCGGGGAATCTGCATGATGCACCACTAGCACCTGCAACAAACCTGGCAGTAAATATACCCATCACTGAGGAAAGAGTAAGGTGGGCAGTTAAGAGCTTTGAACCGTATAAGGCTGCCGGGCCGGACGGGATTATCCCCGCGCAACTTATAAACACGTTGGAGACATCAGCTAAATGGCTGGTATTTCTCTTCACAGCCTGCCTGGCTCTCAACCACATTCCGGGCTCCTGGAGAAGCGCCACGGTAGTGTTTATCCCTAAGGCTGGGAAGGCATCCCACTACGAGCCAAAAGACTACAGACCGATCAGTCTCTCGTCCTTTGTACTAAAAACCTTTGAGAGGATACTAAGCGACTACCTCTTAACGACTATTGATAGCAACCTTATCTCTAGCTATCAGCATGCATACACCAAGGGTAAATCAACAGAAACCGCTCTGCACAGCCTAGTGTCTGTCATTGAGAAATCGCTGTGTGAAAAGGACTACGGTCTCGTGGGCCTCCTAGACATTGAGGGGGCTTTCAACAATATAAGCCCGGAGGCTATCAACTCCGCTCTAACTAATCTGGGCGTAGATAGACCTCTAACTGGTTTAATTGACCAACTTTTAAGGGGAAGGAAAATAGCTTCTTCACTTGGTACGGTTGAGTTATCACGTTATGTCACAAGGGGAACACCCCAGGGTGGTGTTCTTTCCCCGCTTTTATGGAACCTCACAGTCAACTCGTTGCTACGTGACACAAGCTGGGGGGGGGGCGGGAAGATAGTGGCATACGCAGACGATTTAGCTATTGCATTCAGAGGCAAGTTCCCACAAACTCTGTGTGACCTGATGCAAGTGGCACTGCGAGAGGTTTCGAGGTGGTCCTCTCGCTGCGGACTTAGTACCAACCCAGGGAAAGTGGAACTTGTCCTCTTCACCAACCGGTACAAAATACCGCCACTAAGCCTACCAGAACTAGATGGCACTCGCCTGGGCTTGTCGGATAAGGCCAAGTTTCTAGGCATAGTTCTGGACAGGAAATTGAATTGGAAGGAGAATGTTCTTCAGCGCCAGAAGAAAGCTTGCATCGCTCTTTACACATGCAAAAGAGCCATTGGCAAAAAATGGGGGCTCAGCCCTAGAGTATGCAGTTGGATCTACTCGGCCATCATTCGCCCAATCATGCTTTATGGAGTCGTCGTATGGTGGCCTGCGCTGAGCAAGGCAACATACCTGAATCTGTTGCGGAAAGTCCATAGATCCAGTATGATCTGTATAAGCGGTGCGCTAAGGACAACGCCCAACGAAGCCCTCCAGGTCATTCTGGGCATTTTGCCACTTGATCTGGAAGGGTTTCGGTCAGCGGCGGCATCAGCTCTGCGCCTAAGAGAAACCTCCAGTTGGGCTGCGGGTACTATTGGACACTCCAGTATTCTGGAATCTTACAGCTTTCTCCCTCTAAGCACAGATCGTTGTGCGACTACTACAGTCGGGGATAGCTGTTTCAAAATAAACATTCCCAGCAGAGAAGACTGGGAGAGGACGGATTGATGTCCCGAAACAAATGGTGGCACTTCCATATACACCGACGGCTCGAAGTTGGACGGCAAACTTGGAGGAGGAGTTTATTCAAGGGATTTGGACCTTGAGCTCTCCTTCGGACTACCTGATCATTGTAGCGTATTCCAGGCGGAAGTCTCGGCAATCCTGGACGCCGAGGCCTGGTTAAGAAAACGTGTTATCGGAGAAGATATCGCTATTTTCAGCGATAGCCAAGCGGCCATCAAATCCCTTGGCTCATACACGTTCAACTCTGAACTGACGCTCGGCTGTCGTCGATCTCTTCAGGAGATGGCCCAACAGAACCGCGTAAACCTCATATGGGTCCCGGGACATAGGGACATTGAGGGAAACTGTAAGGCAGACGAGCTTGCCAGGCAGGGCACGACCAAGCAGGTTCTTCAGGAACCGTTTGCTACATGCAAACTAATGCTGAAGGAGCACACACTCCGTCAAGCCAACGAAAGATGTCTGCAATCCCCAGGGTGTCGCATATCGAAACAAACCTGGCCAAAATGGGATCTTACAAGGTCTAGACGCATTTATGCCCTAACTAGGAGGGAAATCTGCATATTGATAGGGGTATTAACCGGTCACTGCCTTGGTAGGAATGCAGAAAGGCTAGGTGTGCCCTACCGACGATGCTGCAGGAGTTGCAAAGATGATGAGGAGGAGGAAACAGTGGAGCACCTCATCTGCAACTGTCCGGCTTTAAGCGGCGCGAGAACGCGCTTTTTGGGAGTTCCGTTCCTGGATAGCCTAAGCCAGATCGCGGAACTGGACATAAAGGACTTGATGGGCTTCATAAAGTCATCTAAGTGGTTCGAGGAGGAGTAACGGTGTCGGTTTAGGAGTGTTAGTCCCGGGATTCTGCTATGTGGAAAATCCCAAAAACTCAGGGATTTTCCATATGGCTGGGTCCCGGTACTGACTTTCCTTGTGTTGGTGGTATCACAACGGGCCTTTCAAAACTGGCCTAAGTGTGCCTCTGCGGCAGCCACTTGAACCTAACCTAACCTAAAGATGTTTTAAAAAAGAAAAAAATATTTTCAATGAAAAAAAAATTGTAGCCCGGAGGTGTTCTCGAACCTACAACATTTCGCTCGCTATCCGATGCGCTAACCACTGCTCTACTGCTTTATCTACGAATTTATTGTCAAATCACCAATTCAAGCTGTATGGGCAATGAGCGAGAGAATGAAAATAGTTTCTCTAATAAAAGGAGGAGCTTGTTGAGTGAAAGATTGAAAGGATCATTTTGCAGAAAATGAGTTCTATTTATAGAAACTTATTATACAGGCGTGTTTTTAAAACTTTTTAGAGGGGGTAAATTACAAATTCTGGTTTCCTAGCTTTTTTCTTTATATGGATTATTTATTTGATTTAAAGAAAAAATATATATTAATTTTTCTATTCAATTTTGTCTAGACTTGTTTGGGGCTCGGGTTGCAAATCTGCCCTTTTAAAAGTTAATACATATGTACATATGAATAGAAATCAGTTGTTGCCTTCAGTAAAATTTAAGACGACCGCTAACCACTTGATTTAGTTCAAAATTTAAGTACATATTAAATATGTTGTCGATTTTTATATTTTAAATAGGGAGTCTATCAGCAACTTTGTCTCAAACGGTAGAAATCACTAAAATTTATAGAAGTAATCTACCGAAGTCCGATAAATAGACTACTGTGTTTGAAAAAATTTCGCAACTTCGATCTTATATAATCAAAAATTAGACAAAAAAAACCCAAACTGAATAAGCGGTTATCGCATTTCTATAATGGGTGGTATGTATGCATATGCTTTCCGTCAACTAAATATATTCAGCAATTTTTTTTCTCGAAAATAGAGATCACAAACATAAAAATTTTAAAAAAGTCAAGATAAGAAATATTTATATAATGAAAAAATAAAAAACAATTTTCAATGACAAAAAATAAAAAAAAAAAATGTGGCCGATAGCTGTACTTGAACCATTAACTGCTCGACCACTACCCCCGACGCTTCCCACTCGGCTATCGCTTTATGTACAAATTGATTGTCAGATAACCAATTCAAGTGGCATGAGAAAGTTTCATTCGCTTATTACAGATAAATGAAGCAGGATTGGTTATATATTAGATAATTGTGCACTGCCTTAGAGGTATGCCAACAAATCCATATGCATTACATAAATATTTATGCATATTTTGTATGGGTTTAAGCTTGGCAAATATTTATATTTAAAATTTGTTAGCCTATTAATATAATAGATAATGGACCGAAGTACTCAATGAGCGAAGGAGTGAAAATAATTTCTCTAATAATAGGAGGAGCTTATTGAGTGAAAGAATGAAATTCATTTTGTAGGTTGTTTAACCAAGGATGCCAATTTGCGCATTACCACGTTCTCAAAAAGTTTAGATATAACAGGAAGTTTTGAAATTGGCCGATAATTTGAAACATTACTCTTATTACCACTTTTATGGATTGGTTCAATATAAGAAATTTTTCATTCATCCATTCTTTAGAAAAAAAGACGAAAATTGCTGATAATCGCATTGTTTTGAATTGTTGATGGACTGAATACCCAAAATAATATCGTCAACATCTAGAACTAATGAACAGAAATCAAGACAAGATGCTGTGTTATCTCACACACCACTATTGTCGTTCCTTGCATCATCAGTGTCGAAATTTGCCTGAAAAAACTCAGCAAATAAATTTGCCTACCTTCGTAAGACACAGAGAGCGGAATTCCTGAGGATGACTTTTTGGAACGAATGAAATTCCAAACCGATTTAGGATACGATCTGATATTATTTAAGAAATTATTAATATACTGATTATATAAAAATTTGTCAAGGCAACTCCTTCACATACTACAAGTATTCTAGCTTTGTGCTGAGGGGAACCAGTTTCCTTAAATTTGATACACTTCCCGGTGTCCTCTATGGCGCGACGACAAAGATCTTCCTCCTCCCAATCCAGGGTGTTATGCGACCACGTGCCCATTGGACGCAGCCTGGAGGCAAATCGTGGCTGTAAACGAACGGAGCCTCTCTGATACCGGGCCGCCTCGGAGAGTAACTATGGCCTTACCGTGGTATGGGACTCTGCCGCGGCGGACGACACACTTTTCCCTCACTCTCTCTTTGGCCCTAAGCTGGCCTTATTCGGCGATGAGTCGTGCGAACAAGATGAAAAACACAAAACAAATCTGTAAACAACCAACAACTACGTTCACTCCTCAGCAGAGGAGAGCTATGCTGGATCAAACGAAAGCACAGCATAGGAGTATGACCTCCACTTCAAAATCAACCGGGGGGCTGACAGCGATGGCAACTACGGGTCGGTCAACCTATAAATCTTCAAGTAAGATTGAATTGATGGGAGCCAGCACCAGTGCGGCTGCCTACGTAGCTAAGCGGACAAGGGCGCATGCTGAACTTCCATCAACTGCTGGTATGAAAACCAATCTCTCAACGCCTGTGGCAATGGTCTCACGACCTGGCCACAGAGATCCAAAGGAAAGAGAAGCAGTAAATGAGCAGTCAGCAAATGGAGCGACCGCGATGGAAACTACGGGTCCGGACTCCCAAGAGACATCTCCCCGCCGCTCTGCGAACCTGGAAAAGCATTGGCCGCTAGGATCCTGAAGAAATATGAAGGAGTTCCGCAGGAAACGCTGTCAGCGAGCTCCAGGAAGTGTATGGAGTTAGCACAATCTCTGATACCGGATTTCCAAAGCAGTTATTTGCCAAAGAGGGTAAACGTTAGCCCTTTCAAACGCCAGAGCTCGGACGTGGAGTTAAAACCCCATCCCAAGTGGCATCAAAACACCCCCGGAGTGAACAAACCAAGCTTTGCTGATGTAACCAAGGACAGAATCCTCATAGGCATTCTTGACCGAGGCAACGACCGTTTGGCCATCCCCAAGGACCCGTGGCGGCACGTCCGGAATGCACTCGGAACAGCTGTCATCCACGTTTATTTGGTGTCTCCAAGTGGTTCAGCGGCGGTCATGGATGTGGGCTGGCATCAGGGACGGATCAAACTTGTCGCGTGCGATGACGCAAGACCTGTTGCACTATACAAGGCAGCAGCTGCAAGACTGGGTGAAGTCTACGAAGGACTGGAGGGACATTCCGCCTCGGCAAAGGGCAAGGTAATGGATTCCTGCCATCCCTGCGGAGCCTGAGAGAGTTATCACGCTGCTGGGGATAATGAATCCGTACATCCCGACACAGGACTGCAGTGTCGCTCTGGTGGGCGATGCGGTAGGGCCTGATAGACAAGTGGTCTTCACCATGAGGCACTCGAGCCTCTTAAAAGGTGTAATGGGCTACTGCACTACAGTGTAGGCCAACCGAGGAGTCCCACGCGGAAAGCATGTTATCCGCCAACTCGGAGATGGAAGACAGCCTGCTGGACGGGGAAGGACTCGCTGCCACGGTGGTAGCAGCCCATCCTGGGCGCAATATCTCCGACGCCTCAGACAGCAGGGCTTCCGCTACGCCAAATCGCGCAGTTGCTCCTAACTCGTCGTTGGGATTCAGCCTTCGGGACAGGGCAGACCTCGACGATATGGGGACGGCATGGAAGTCTGATGGCTCTCATGTTGGTGGTGCTTCAGATAAACCTGCACAAATCTAAAGTAGCCTCGGCTGCTTTAAGTAGTCGTCTTTCTAAAGGCGACGTGGATGTGGTCCTCATCCAAGAACCCTGGGTCAACAGCTCGAGGATGTGCGGATTGGGGAATAAGGGTTTCAAGATCATTCGAGCCAGCGAGGAGGGCAAAGTCAGAACCTGTATTTTGGTTAAGTCTGACCTCAACATCTTTCTTCTACCAAACTATACCAATGGTGACATTACCGCTGTCAGTTTAACATTCGGCAGCACCAGCATGACGATGGCTTCGGTCTATATGCCCTACGACGCCGACGAACCTCCACCACAAAGGGAGGTGAGAGATCTGGTGTAAAATTTTTGTACGGGTCACCTTATTATAGGAGCGGACGATAATGCTCATCACGTCCGATTGGGGAAGCTCCGATATCAATTCCAGGGGCGAGTCTCTGTTTGACTACCTATTAAAAACCAAACTGTTAGTTTACAACGTGGGTAGCGAGCCTACTTTCATCTCTAAACCCCGTAGCGAGGTCATAGATCTCACTATTTGTATTGAAGGCGCTTATGAGTGGGTCAGAAAATGGCGTGTTCTTGAAGAACACTCTTTCTCCGAACACCGTTATATATAGAAATAGTTTGGACTTTCATGTAGACCAACTTATTATGAAACGCAATCCACGCAATAACAACTGGTAGCTACACAATGAAATTTTAGCCAGATACCTACCAGTACTACCTCCGTAAGCACCCGCATCGGTTGAGGAGCTGGAGGACCTGGAAACGACCTACGACCTGGACTCGCTCCGTAAAACCTGCAGGAAGCAATTTAATAATGCTAAACACCTCGACGATGATGATGATGAACACCTCGACACGGAGCCTCAATGGCTCGAATACAAAGTTTAACTAAGGGCCTACAAAAAAGCCCTGAGACAGGCAAAGAGAACTTCGTGGAGGAATTACTGCACTGGGGACGAAAAGGTCGACGACACAGCGGGACTTAGACGAGTTCTCTCGAAAACTAAAACAGCCATTAGCTACAACAAGCCTGGCAGTAAATATACCCATCACGGAGGAAACGGAAAGGCGGGCAGTTAAGAGCTGTAAACCGTTTAAGGCTGTCGGACCGGTCGGTATTATCCCTGGAGACACGCCACGGTAGTGTTTATTCCTAAGGCTGTGGAGGCCTCCCACTACGAGCCAAAGGACTACAGACCCATCAGCCTCTCGTCCTTTGCACTCAAAACTTTCTAGAGGATAATCAGCGACTACTTCTCCACTACTATTGATAGCAACCTTATCTCCAGCTATCAGCATAGTGGCATCTGCAGACGATTTAGCCACTGCACACATGGGCAAGTCCCACAAACTCTGTGTGACTTGATGCAAGTAGCACTGCGTGAAGTTTTGGCATGGTCCTCTCGTTGCGGACTTAGTATCAGCCCGAGAAAAGTGGAACTCGTTCTCTACACCAAGCGGTACAAAATACCACCTCTGGAAATACCAGAACTTAATGGCGTGAGCCTGAACTTGGCTGATAAAGCCAAATTCTTGGCAGATTTCTGGACAGGCAGTGGCGTGCCTACGAGTATCAACCGAGGCAAGCCCCAGTCTTTATAACCCCAACGAAAGCACTTACTGTTGCCAGAGAACATTTCAGACAAAGAAGAGTTCAGGATATTTATCGACTTTTGCAGCCGGGGAAAATTTTAAACTTTCAGGTTCCGCTAATAGGCACGTTATTGTTTGCAGATTTTGTAAGCTTTTCCAATCCAAGGGAAACGTTTTATTCGCACTATTTCCCATTTAGGTACATTGCAAGCTAAGAAATCTTGAATACCTATATATTTTAAGTTTTTATAGTGCCTAGCAAATAAAAAAAAAAATTACAGCACCTACCACTATTGAATTATTTTTTTCTACTTTAAAATATGCGCCAATAATTTTTGAGTAGCGCGCTTTGCACTTTAAAATTGTAGATACATACATAAACAAATTTCATTTTCGTTTTATCGTAAGCATTTATAGCGTACGGTAACACCAGCCAGAAGCCAGCTTCAAAGTTTCATATAAAATTACTTCCAAATTCAAAAAAACAATTGCTTCAGCACGCAGATTCGTACTGGTTTTGAAAGCCCCGTAAAAGCCAATAAGTAAAAGCGAGATGGCCGTCATTGCCTAGGAGGTTAAAGGCTGTTTTAAGTAAGTAAGTAAGAGATGGCCATCACGCACTGAAATAATTTTATGTAAATGAGCTATCAGCCGGCAGGTGGCACGAAAAGCTGTAGGTATGTTTCCATGCTATTAACAGCTATTAGGTAGTAGGTGGCAGGCAGGGAAATAAAAACCGGATATCCTTTTAAGAAGCCAAATGAACATACATATTGTAGCTCATAGGGGATTAGCTAGGCAAGCCGGGCTTTTCGGCTTATATGGAAGGCACGCCACTGTGGACAGGAGATTATTCTTCAGTGCCAGAGGAAGGCGTGTGTTGCACTTTACACGTGCAACAGAGCCATTGACAAAATGTGTGGTCTCAGCCCCAGTCTGGCTGGGGAGCAAGCACAGCTGGACACTCCAGTATTCTAGGATCTTACATTTTTGTCCCTCTGAGCACAGATCGATGTGCGGCCACAACAGTCGGAGACAGCTCTTTCAAAACAAACATTCCCAGCAGGGAAGAATGGGAGAGAATGGATCGCTGCCCCGCTACTAATGGCGGCATTTCTGTTTACACTGACGGCTCGAAGCTAGACGGCAGAGTTGGAGGTGTGGTTTATTCAAGGGATCTGGAACTTGAGCTCTCCTTCAGACTACCTGATCTCTACAGCGTGTTCCAGGCTGAAGTCTCAGCAATCTTGGATGCCGCGATTTGGGTAAGTAAACTCGCGTATCGGCGAGGACATCGTTATTTTCAGCGACAGCCAGGCGGTCATCAAAGCTCAACGAAAGGTGGCAACAATCCCCAGGGTGCCGGACATCCGAACAAACCTGGCCAAAATGGGACCATAAAAGATCTAGAGGCATTCACGCCCTAATATGGACAGAAATCTCCATATTAATAGGTATTCTAACTGAGCACTGCCTTATTGGTAGGCACGAAGAAAGGCTAGGTGTGCCCTACCAACCATGCTCTAGGAGCTGGAAAGATGATAAGGAAGAGGAAACGGTGAAGCACCTCATCTGCAACTGCCCGGCTTTAAGCAGTGCTAGAACGCGCTTTTTGGGAGTTCCCTTCCTGGATAGCCTAATCCAGATCGCGGAACTGGACATAAAGGACTTAATGGCCTCCACAAAGTCATCTAAGTGGTTTGAGGAGTAGTAACGGTGTCGGTTTAGGAGTGCCAGTACCGGGATTCTGGTATGTGGAAAATTCCAAGAACTCAGGGACTTTCCATATGGCCGGGTTCCAGCAGTGACTTTCCTACTTTTGGTGGTATCACCACGGGCCTTTCAAAACTGGCCTAAGTGTGCCTCTGCGGCAGCCACTTGAACCTAACTTAACCTTTGTGAACCACCTATAGAGTGCGCCAATGTTTTTATACATATCAATCTTGCCATGTACTGTTTAATACCTGTAAAAATTCACACTCACAAATGTTCAGGACAAGCTCTACGTGGTGAAGAATCTATGAAGGCAGAGAAGACATTATTTTGCAGTTTTTAGTTCATTTTAAAAACATTTTAAATTAAAAATATTTTTTTTATTTTATTATTTTTTTTTTTCAGTTAAGTTTTCTCTTAAGAACTTTTAAAAACATAACCATTTCACTTATCTTTTCATGAAAAGTGCCAAAAATGGTTATTTTTTTAAATTTTGGTATTGGGAACCCCACAGGTGGGCTTTTAGGGGGTGTGCCACTGGCATGGGTGGGTCGGCCCTTCAAAGCTATTGGGGGGTCGGTGATACATTTGGACACGATTGGTGCACTCGAAATGGGTCAACTTAAGATTTTTCAAACTTTGGCGCTCAAAGTCAAAAGTTAAAAGTCGGGACATCAGAGTTGATTTTAAGGGTATGCTTCCTTCGGCAAAGTATCTTATTTTGAACCCTTAAATACGATTTTTCTTGTCACTTGGGCGATTTTAAAATCGACCAGTCTAATTACACACAGTACTCCTGTAGGGCGCTTGAGATCAAAATATTAGATTTTGGTTTATGCTGCATATCTTGAAAACCTGAAGTCCTTCCCAAAAAATAAAATTGGCATAATTAAGTAGTAGTTGCTTCTCGATGAAATATAACCAAAAAATATCATTCATTGTCAATTAGTGCCAAAAAATTACGTCAAAACCGGATGAAATTTCCAAAAATTTCAACTTTTGGCTTAGAAAACATATCATACTTTTTTCAAATGAATAAAACACTAAATATATTTTGAAAGTGTCAACAATTCTCTACCCAAAACCGTTGAGGATTTTGAAATCGGTTGAAAATTGGGTTTTTAATGTTTTTTTTACGAAGAAACTGAAAAAAACGGTTTTTTAGCCTTAAAACATAGGCCGGCAAATACTTTCCTGGGAGGAAAATTTGAATGCTCAAACACAGTGAGCGCTCTCTCCATGCCGACTACTGCCTTAAAACCAGATTTTGGGGGTGTTACGAATTTTCCAAAGGGCGTTTCGTGTATAACTCTACCAGATGAAGAATCTCTACTAGGTCGCTTCAAAAGTGTAAAATGGCTGTAGCACTGTGATATCAGCTTGAACTTCTATGAAACTTTTTTCTTATGTACCTTTTTGGTTTAGTGTGCAAAAGAAAAGAAAAGAACGAAGTCTGCGGGGTCAGCTAATAAATAAATAATACTAAAATGGGCTTTCAAAGCGCTCATTGTGTAATACCTTTTAGGTTTCGCCCGTTTTTGTCAAAGTTATAATAGTCACGCAACGCAACAAAGCTGTATTTGTTTGGCCTTAAGTGTTATTGTTGCTAGCTTTTTCTGAAATCCGACGGTCTGTTGGATGTACATATGCATGTACATATGTACGTTACGGATAGCAGTCATTTGCTTTTCCTGCTATTGTGTAAATCAAAAAAGATTTGTCAACGTTGAGGGTTGGGCAATTAGGTCTTGGCTGCAAATTCAGACAATAAACCCTCTGCGAGATGCTATAATTCACTTAAGTAAATACTAAAATCTGCAAGCTTACTTTTACTGTCCACTCTCATACAAATGTTCGAAGCCATCAAGACTAAGTATTGGTTAAGTTTGCCTCCCACCCGCTTTCTCCCGAATACATTTCGGCACAGATGATTAAACATTAGAAATAAAATTGGCACAAACTTATGTGCATATATATACTCTAGTGCGCACTTTAATTACGAATAGGCCATACGGCATTTTTGGTATTATATTCGAGTGGTATACAAGACAAATGACAAGTGTTTGAAGCAGTGTCGGATTAACCCTAAGGCAAAATAGGCAACTGCCTATAGGCCCCGCATAGACCCGGGGCCTCGTCCACCTACAAAAAATTATATATTCTAATGAACGAGAACTGGTATGAAATTTCCCAACAACAATGTTAAAGCAATTCACGATTAATATCGCATGATAGTCTGGTCAAATTAGCATTTGAGAAAACATTATTTTCCACAGAGCCAAATTTTAGTAGAGAGCTCAGATTCGCCGTCAGAAAGAAAACGTCAAAAGTCCCAATCGATCCCATGTGTGCTAAAAAGTCATTCGGGGTGAAAGTCAAAATTTGAGGTTCTAACGATTTTTCTCGAAAACTCTAAGTTTTTTCGAAAAATTTCCTGAGATCTAGTTGTAGAACTCTCTACAAATATGGTACTGAAATTTTTTTTGTATAAAAAAAACTCCCACAGAGCCAATTTTTTGTCAGGAGCCTAGTTTCACCCCCAGGAAGAAAACTGCAAAAGTCCCCATCGATCCCATTAGGCATAAAAAAGTTATTCCGGGCCAAAAAACGAGGAAAATCCAATCGACTTTTTCCCCCAAATAACTTTTTTATTTTTAAGCTTTCTACAATAATTTCGCTCTGTGGGAATTTTTGTTAAACAAGATAACTCCATTTTCCCAAACCAGTATATTTGGATATTATGGAAGGAGAAAAGGTGGCTCTAGCTCGAGAACTATAGGCTTTACAAAATAACTATTTTCATTGTCGATGGGGAACCTCGTGACAAATAAACGGTAAAACAAAATTTTGCTACGCATACTACAGTTTTCGAGAAAGATCCTGTGAAGTCTCTACTTGGCATATACATATGTATGTATTTTCATATAATTTCGACCACTTCGTAAAGGGGATGTCAGTTAACGAAAGTAAGCATGACGTAAATAACCACCAATAAGTCGGCGTAGAATATGATTGACCGCCGAAACACACACAACCACAATAATTGTCAAAATGTTACTTTGCTGTTAAATATATTATTTTCATCCATATAAAAAAAAAAACTAATGGCCGCGAAATACCAACAGGTTATCATAACCTCTAACGAGATTTTTAGCCGAGCTTCTCTTTCCAACTTGTGGTGTGTTGCTTTTGAGTTATCCTACAAGTTGGCGGGACCTACAGTTTTTTGCCGACTCCGAACGGCACTTGCAAAGAAAATGAATTTTTTGCTGAGAAGCTTCTCATGGCAGAAATACACCCGGAGAGTTTGCCAAACTACTGCCGAGGGGCGACCCCGTTTAGAAAAATTCTAATTTTTGATGTTAGTTTTGTCGGGCATCGAACCGCCACGACTTGGTGTAGAAGGCCGAACACTTAACCGCTACACCACGGCGGCCGCCATATGGTTTCTTCAAAAAATGCATTGTCTAGGGGCCGCGACAGGATTTTTGCCTACGGCCCCCGAAGGTGTTAATTCGGCCCTGGTTTGAAGGCAGTTCTTCTCCAAGATCAAAATGCGGCTCATTTTAAAATCATCAACGCGAACCAACAAACTACCCTTACGATATCGAGCTTTCGTTGAAAATACGGAAATCCCAGAAAAGTGATATGTAGTTGGAGTGCCCGTTTCCAAACTAAGGCAAACAATTTCTTCGAACATAAATGGAAGTTCAGAAAACAACCTTATATCCTCAAATTTCAAAAATGGGTAGGACAAAAATTACAAAACAAAGACACCGACACTATAGGTTTGTTTATCGAGCTGCTCTAGCTTACGCCGGGTTGAGATATTTCATAAAATTGTGTTTAATGAACACTTTTCTTGCTCTAGGTTGCTCTATCTTTTGTTTCATGAGTAAGCTCAAATCAAAACTAGAGTAATCCAGATCACAAATTTCTGCTCTAGGTTTTTTTGTGGAGTAAGTTAGAGCAGAGAAGCAATTCTCAGTCAAGAACAAAAAACAAAAAAAAGTTTTGAAAACATCAAAAAAAACTTGCAAGAAGAGCAACTTTTTAGTATACGTGCATTTCCATTAATTTTGAGAATTTAAACAAAAAAACCAAATAAATAGACACTAAATAGAAACTATCGAAATTCAAGGGTTTCATGACATTTCAGCTCTGAGTTGCACTAGGTTGCTCTATTCCTATTTTGATAGCTGCTCTTATCTGCTCTGAACTCTTTTTTTGTCAGTAAACAAACCTTATGTCTGTGTTTAACGTCAAAGTAGTCTCTAACAAATTTTTATCATCTTTTAATTAGTTATGGAAAGTTTTATCGAATGAGATGCTGACACCAAATTGGTCGATATTTGAAAGGATGAAATACCCTTTGCCCCAAAGAATAACACCAAAATAACACTACACGACAACACTTCTCGACATTTGATAGATGATTCCTATGTAGAGTTTTCTGCTGATTCCAAATATGTAAACATTTGATTTTAAAGAAGAACCGTTTTCGAGATATTTTGAAATTTCAGTTTTTGAGATAGTAAAAAAACGTAGGATGACTAATCGTCAATATCTCCGTCATTACGATCCCGACTTTTATGATATTCCATTTTATTTTCAGTGGACAAAATACCCTCTCTACCAAATCAAAAATTTTTAAATTGACGTTAAAATGATTGAGTTATGATGACCAACAAACAACATTTTTAAGTTTTTTTTCTACCCGTTATCTATTTTTTTGTAATTTTTTTAACGAAATATCAAATATCCTACTGGTTTGGCACTTTCCGTCAGTAGCCTATTCCTTTGTGAACATTAAGGCACTTTCCGGATTAAAATCGCCCTGCAGTCAAAATCCGAACTACTCAGCTAACATACTAGTTCATAGACTAAACATTTTGTGGCATGTACATACCAGTTCATTGTTGATTAGCTTTAAACCATTCAATGCCAAACTACTCAGCGAAAAGTCTAGTTCATTGACTATACATTTTGTGGTGTATTCATACTAGTTAATTTCTGATTACCTTTAAGCCAGTCAATGCCAAACTACACGGCAAACAATATAGTTTATTGACTGTACATATTGTGGTGTATTCATACTAGTTCATTTCTGATTAGCTTTAAACCAGTCAATTCCAAACTACTCAGCAACATTATAATTCTTCGACTATACATTTTGTGGTGTATACATACTTGTTCATTTCTGACTACCTTCAAATTAATCAATTCTAAACTATTCAGCAGACACTGGAGACACTTTCAATGTAACCCTGTTTAGTTTGTTTTGTCCCATTCGGAAACTATCATCCTCCCCCCTGGCAGCAGGGCTGCAAGATATTCTATTGTTATCTAAGGGAATGGATATGCAATGTCTGCTGCAAAAAGATATTTATTAAAGGGTCGTATTCTGTGCAATGCTTCTTGTGTAAGAGATGGGCTTAACCCTAACATTCACAGACCCCGTACTTTCTTTAGTACTTTCGTGGCCCCTTCTTGTTCGCGCCGATCAAGCGTGCCCCCACCGCCCTATTTGCCTTCAAGTAGCAATAATAACACTGGAATACAGTGACAAATTTTCCAGACTTCTTTTAGTCTTTTTATATATTTATTTGACCGTTAATAACTTTTGTAATAATCCACCGATTTTCTTGGATGAAATCTCATTTGTTTTGTAATAAAACAGAGCTTACAGAGAAAAGAAACCATCTTTAAAAAAAATCAACAGTTTTCGATATCCTTCCTCTCAAAATACACATTTTTTTACATTGTAAAAGGTAAAAATCCGTATTGATTGTTCATTATCTTCGAACCGACAGGGCCTAGCGAAAAGTTTTGTATGCATGGTTTATGTCAAATTTTACTAGCTTTTAAAATTTTCAAACCGTTTTGGAATTGCTCAATTTGCTCTTGAGATATACATGATTAGGTGGAGCCATCTTTATTTTTTGGGAAATCGTGTATATCTCGATAACAAGAGCTGTTACAAAAAGAGTAAAATGATTTATGAAATCAGCACACACAATTACATCTAATGAGATAAAAATTTCCTTGGCAGATTTTGCAAAGTGCAAATTTGTTCCGCAGTGTAATAATAATGTCTTAACGACTAGCAGCACTTCTGCTATACCCGCCACACAAAACGCAGACTGTAGCTCGTGCAGTACGGCGTCAAAATCACGCGCAGCAGCTCAACACTCTCGCTCCCACCGGAGCAATTTAGATATGAGAAATGCCGAGCACAATTCTCTCTGGTCCTACATTGCATCCCCCCGGGGTCTCGTACCCATCTCTACGTGTACTGCTGGTCGGCAAAGACTATACACGTGCATCTAGGCTCTGGGCTCGCAAACATGAACCTTTGGACGGATGCGTTCATCGCACCATGCTGCAATACGCCTCAACCTACGACGCCAGCCAACCCGGTCACACCAGGTCCACAGCTAACTAGGCTGAGGCACAGCCGTGGTCTTAGCCTACCAACACCTGGGCAAACACAACTGTAACGGATTAACTGGAAAAATCGCAGAAATAACTAATCTGATGACGCAATATGACATAAAACTTGCCGCAGTTCAAGAAACCAAGCTCAGTCCTAGGTCGGACCTCATTACATATGACGGATATAACATCCATCGAAAAGAGCGCACATAGTAACAGGAGGTCTAGGAGGTGGTCTAGCTTTCATAACACACAACTCTGTACAGTATGATATATTTGATACCGACATCGAAGGAACGGATGATATCCTAGAAAGCCAAGCAAAACAAGCCCATTGTCATCACTACCTCGGAGGTCAAGGAAGCCATCAGACAGGCTAAACATTCAAAATCCATCGGCCCCGACGGGATTGCCATGAAGATGTTGAAACATCTAGGTCAGGAGGGACACAAGTACTTACCGGCTCTATTCATCCTTTCACTGAACACTTTCGTCATTCCTGAAATATGGAAAAAGGCGAGAGTGGTTCCTCTATTAAAACCTAGAAAGCCGGCAAACATATATATCACTTTTGTCGGCGGTAGTGAATATGCTAGAGTCCATCTTGCTACCGTATTATACTGCAAATCTGCACCTGGCTAGTCATCAACATGGCTTCCGTAAGCTAGATAGCACCACTACTGCCCTCAATGCCATTACAACGCCGATAATTAACGGCCTAAATCAACCCCAACCAAACCACAGGACTGTGTTAGTGGCACTAGATCTGTCAAAAGCTTTTGATACAGTCAATCACGCCACGCTCAAACAATACAAGATCTTCTTGAAACACACCTCCCTGATGGGTTAAAGAGATGGACCGCTAATTATCTGAACGGACGGCAGGCGTCGGTCAACTTTAGAAACGCCACATCAAAACCTAGACGTATTAGATAGGGGGTGCTACAGGGTGGTGTCCTATCCCCGACACTTTTTAACTTCTATCTATCGAATATGCCCCCACCACCAGAGGGCGTCAACATCGTTTCATCTGCCGACGACTGTACAATAATGGCGACGGGGAAAGGCCCCTATACTGATGAACTCTGTGCGAAAATCAACAGTTACCTCTGCGACCTTTCCAGGTCTTTCACTGAGCGAGATTTGTCGATATCACCGACTTAATGTACGGCGACACTTTTCAAATGGACGCACCAAGTGAGAAACGAATTAGACATTTACGTTGATGGCACTAAGCTACCAATTGTCAGCCACCCAAAGTTATTGGGGATGACACTGGAAAATACTTTCTCATTTGCTGGCCATGTGTATGCAGTATGGATGGGCCCGAACATCGAGTTCGATCACTACTTGATAGCAGCCAATATTCGTAACCGCCTAAGTACAACAAAAGAGGCCCCAAAAAAACGCAAGGGAAGCTGGACGTCGAAAAACTGCAGTCACAACAGGAGCCAATGATTTCGCAGAACGACTCGCACACCTGCTCTCTGAGAGAACAATTCAACCCAACGGAGTGCATGAGCAGTGGGAACATATCTCCGGAGCACTTTAAGAAAATTTTATCAGAAAAACGGAAGGTTTTAAACCTGGGCCAAACTCCTGTAAAAATGACAACGGCGACCTGGTGGCAGATGTTCATGGAGTACTAAGAGGAGAGATCACATCTCTGCCCTTCTAAACGGAGGAACAGAGCAAAAATCCAGAGAAGAGGACGAACCCGACCCCACAATCGAAGACGATGGAATCCAAGTTTCACATGATGTTAGCCATATACAATGTACATTTTTAGCTTTTAGGTCAAATTTGCACGGAAATTTTTCACTACAGATGGCTAGACTTTTTTACACATCTTGTCCTTTATCCCCAAACTTCCAAAAATGCATTTGGAGGGAAGAGAATTAGAACTTTGCCCCTGAACTATCCCATATTGCATGTTTTTAGAAATTTAAAAACAGTTTTTTCTCAGTTTTACGTCAACCCTTGTGACATAGCGTGATAACTCAACCGTACCAAGTGAAGAAGATATTTTCCTTCCCTTTAGAAGGTCAATTAAACCAGTTAGAGGTCTATCTTCGACCAGATTAGTTAGAGCGGAGTTGATCGCCTCCGGGCTTATATTGTTGAAAGCCCCCTCAAGGTCTAGGAAGGCCACGAGACAGTAGTCCTTTTCAAACTCGGCTCGTAGTGGGATGCATTCCCAGCCTTAGGGATAAACACTACCGTGGCGCTTCTCCAGGAACCCGGAATGTGGTTGAGAGCCAGGCAGGCTGTGAAGAGAAATACCAGCCATTTAGCTGATGTCTCCAACGTGTATATAAGTTGCGCAGGGATAATCCCGTCCGGCCCGGCAGCAGGTGCTAGTGGTGCGTCATGCAGATTCCCCGGAAAATGTGTATTTAAGAGCAGCTCAAGGGTTTCCTCTTCCGTGCTGGTCCAGGATC
The DNA here is from genome assembly GCA_964058755.1 of Campiglossa producta. Classification (NCBI taxonomy): domain Eukaryota; kingdom Metazoa; phylum Arthropoda; class Insecta; order Diptera; family Tephritidae; genus Campiglossa; species Campiglossa producta. The sequence goes on from CAXKVI010000013.1 coordinate 383,082, forward strand.
CGTCAGGTTTTCGCAAATAGCTGATGGCTGTTTGACTTTTCGGCAGGACTCGTCTAAGTCTCGCTGTGTCGTCGACCTTTTCGACGCCAGTGCAGAAATTTCTCCACGAGGTTCTCTTCTTTTTTGTAGGCCCTTAGTTTAGCTTTATATTCGTGCCAATGAGGCTCAGAGCCGAGGCTCTTGGTCTTGTTAAATTGTTTCCGGCATGATTTGCGGAGCGAGTCCAAATCGTAGGATAGTGAGGTCTATGACCTCCCTGCGGGTCTTAGTGATAAAAGTAGGCTCATTACCCACCTTGCAAATTACCAGGTTGGTTGTTAAGAGGTAATCAAACAGAGACTCGCCCCTGGCATTGATATCGGAGCTCCCCCATTGGACATGGTGAGCATTAGCGTCCGCTGCAATAATAAGATTATCCGTGCAGAAATTTGACACCAGGTCTTTCACTTCCGTTTGTGGTGGAGGTTCTTCGGCGTCGTAGGGCATATAGACCGACGCCACCGTCAGGCGGGTGCTGTCGACCATTACGCTGATAGCGGTAATATCACCATTGGTGTAGTTATGTAGGAGAAAGGAGTTCAACTCAGACTTGACCAAAATACACGTTGTGACTTTGCTCTCCTCGTTGGCTCGAATGAGCTTGAAGCCCTTAGTTCCCAATCGCCGATTCTCGAGCTATTGACCCAGGGTTCTAGGATGAGGACCACATCCACGTCGCCTTTAGAAAGACGACTACTTAAAGCAGCCGAGGCCACTTTAGATTTATGCAGATTAATCTGAAGCACCACCAACATGAGAGCGCACAGACTTCCCTGCCGTCCCCATATCGTCGAGGTTTGCCCCATCCTGGAAGTTGCCTATCAACGACGAGTTGTTCCGATTAACTGCCCGATATGGCGTTGAAGGAGTCCTGCGGTCTGTAGCGTTAGATGTTAATCGCTCAGCGTTGGCTGCTACCACCGTGACGTCGAGGACTTCCTCGTCCTGTAGGCTGTCCTCCATCTCCGAGTTGATCACAGCACTATCACCAAGGGACGTGGCGGATAACATGTTTTCCGCATCGGAATCATCCGCTTCCTCTGCTGGTATTTCGTCTTCCGGTTCCCCCGGAGCAGCCGCGAAGGCAGTGCGCTGAGCATCACCACGATATACGTGGATAACGATCTGGCCCACGCTGTAGTGTACTAGGCCACTGAATCTTTTGAGGGGCTCGATTGACTCTTTATTGATGGTGAACACCACCTGTCTGTCGGGCCCTACCGCATCCTCGACCAGATTGGCACACCAGTCATGCGTTGGGAGGGACGGATTCATTAGCCGAAGCATCCCGAGAATTCTCTCGGGTTCGTCAGGGATGGCCGGAATCCACGCCCTTGCCCTTGGACGAGCTGGAATGTCCTTCCTGTCGACGACCTCGATCTTTGCGCCCTTGTAGACTTCACCCAGTTTAGCAGCTGCTGCCTTGTACAGTGCTACAGTTTTTGCATCCTCGCGATGTGAAGCAGCGGGGTGATGTCTCCCGGGAGTTCGGACCAGTAGTTGCCATCGCGGTCGCTCCCTTTGCCGAAATCTCAGTTGCAGCTTCCTTCTCCTTCGAAACTCCGAGGCCAGGTCGTGAGACCGCTGCCACAGACGTAAATTTACTGGTTTTCATATCAGCGGTTGATGGGAGTTTAGCATCCGCCGTTGACAGCTTAGCTGCGTTGGCAGCCGCACTGGTGCTAGCTCCCATCAAGTCAATCTTACTCGATAGAGGTTTGGTTGACCGACTCGTAGTTGCCATCGCTGTCGATCCCCCCCTTGATTGTGGAGCGGAGGTTGTTCTCCGGCGTTGTTGTTGCTTTCTCGCTTGCTCCTCCATAACTCTCCTCTGCTGAGAAGTGAAATTTGGCGTTGTTTGTTTTTTAGGTTTTTCGTTTTTATTTACGTTATTTGAGTTCATCTTGTTCGTACGACCCATCGCCGGACAAGTATATAAAAGAACTTCCCACCAAACCGAATTTCATTGTACTCTGTAGCTGAGTGGACAGCACTTGAGTACAAGTATGTAGGCCCGCGGTTAGATTTTATTTCGAAAAATTCGTAACGAAGTCGCGTCTACCCTCTCATACAAATTTCTCAGCAACTTCGAAAGCAAATCGGTTGCGATTTCGGAAAAATCTTTCGACGCAACGTAAAGAATCACCCTAATGTACATATTTTTCGACAACAGTACTGGAAAAAAAAAATTTAATTTTTTTTAATTTTTTTGATTTTTTTTAATCAATTGAAAAATAATCATTAAAAAGTGTAACTGGGAATCAATCATTAGGTGGCTTCTCAAAAAATAATCTATGAAACTGCTAATCATTACCGATTAGAAATCAATTATTAACAGCTCTGCCTACAACTACAATATACCTTGCCTACACTGCCTACAACTACAATATACCCTGCCTACAACTTCAATATACCTTGCCTTCACTGCCTACAACTACAATATAACCTGCCTACAACTACAATATACCTTGCCTACACTGCCTGCAACTACAATATACCCTGCCTATACTGCCTACAACCACAACATACCCTGCCTACACTGCTTACAACTACAATATACCCTACCTACACTGCCCACAACTACAATATACCCTGCTTACACTGCCTACAACTACAATATACCCTGCCTACATGCCTACAACTACAATATACCCTGCCTACACTGCCTACAACTACAATATACCCTGCCTACACTGCCTACAACTACAATATACCCTTCCTGCAACTTCAATATAACCTGCCTATACAATACAATATACCCTGCCTACAACTACAATCTACCCTGCCTACACTGCCTACAACTACAATACCCTGCCACCACTGCCTATACAAATCAATATACCCTGCCTACACTGCCTATACAAATCAATATACCCTGCCTACACTGCATTTAGCCAGCGTTACTTTCTTGGATGACCCCCCAGCGCTAAGATGTTTACACATCAAAAATGGCGGTTATATACCAACAGGTTATCATAACCTCTAACGAGATTTTTGCCGAGCTTTTCTCCCAACTTATAGTGTGCTGCGTGTAGGCTGCGTAGACAGGGTATATTTTATTGTATGGGCAGTATAGGCAGCATAGGCAGTGTTGGCAGGGTATATTGTATTGTATAGGTAGTATAGGCAGGTTATATTTATTTATTTATTTAAAGTCGACACAGACAAAAAGCGGTCGACATAAAAGATATATACAAAGCAGAAAAGTTAAAAAGTACATATAAATTTACAGAATGTGTTGTAGATAAAATATAATCTTAATTCAATACATACATATATTTATATGAATAACAATTTAATTAAACAAAAATAGGACTATACTAAAGGGGAAATCACCGGATTCCCCTGTTGCGCTGTCGGAATGCACTAGATTCCGATCAGCACGCTGTCGGAATGCATAGAGATTCCGATCAGTGTGCTGTCGGAATGCATTCGATTCCGATCAACGCCGAAAATGGCAGGACGTGACGACAATCCAAAGATTACTAACGTTGTTGGAATGCAATCGATTCCAATCAACTCAGTAAGTATAAGACCAAAGAAAGTATTACATTGGAATCTGCCCAAAAGTGGCAGGAATCGAAATATTTACGTTGTTGGCATGCTTTCGATTCCAATCAACTGCTAGACCAAAGTTGAAAAGCATTCGTTTCCAATCCTTCATTACTCGATAAAATGTGTGTGCATATTTTCGAGAGCGATGTCAATCTGTTTCAGGCTAAAAAATCAAGTATTGCATTACGTAAAGAAGCAAAGTTACATTCCGCACTAAAACAGCTGTGCAAGTCATTGTAATATGAGCACCAAATGCGCAGGGGATCATTTTTAGCAAAGTTTTGGCGAAAAATGGGTAAGTGAAATGGAACATAATGTCGGGACAGCCTAACAGGCACAGCGAAATTCAATCGACTAAGAAGGTCGGAAGAATCCACCTCGCCTATTATCAGTTTGTGGAGCAACATTACCCCGAGTAATATTCTTCGATTTTCCAGAGACGGTAAGCGAATGAGAAGAAGCCTACTTCTGTAGGGTGGGAGGTAACGATTAGAGTCCCAATTAAGGCCGCGAAGCGCAAAGATCAAAAATTGCTTTTGAACTGACTCAATTCGATTTATATGAATTTGATATACAGGGCACCACACACATGAGCAATATTCAAGATTTGGACGAACCAAAGATGTATAAAGAACCTTAGTAAGATACGGGTCATCAAACTCTTTAGCCCACCTTTTGACGAATCCAAGTACACCCAACGCCTTATTAGCGATAGACGAGATATGCATTTTAAAACTCAATTTAGGATCAAAAAGAACCCCTAGATCGTTTACAGTAGAGATACGCTCCAAAGGGGTACTATTTAGCAAATAAGGTTTTAAGACTGGCTTCACACGGTGGAATGTCATTTGTTTACATTTAGCGATATTTAAATCAAGTAAATTTCTTGAACACCATAATTGAAAAGAGTCCAAATCAGCCTGAAGGAGACTCAAGGAGGCCGTGTCAGTCTGACAATACGAAAAGCAGAGCTTTACGTCGTCCGCATACATCAGGGTTCTGGAATGTAAGATAATCTGAGGTAAGTCGTTAATAAACAGAGAAAAAACAATGGGCCTAAATAGCTGCCCTGAGGCACCCCGGAAGATACCACAATCGACGTTGAAAGTTTGTATTTAAACAGAACTTGTTGAGTCCTGTTTGAAAGATAGCTTGCCAGCCATGTTAAAAGACGAACCCATCAGGTCTAGTTTATGAATAAGAAGCTCATGATTAACAGAGTCAAATGCCTTACTGAAGTCAGTATAGATGACATCCGTTTGCTGTTTCTTCATAAATCCGTCTATTACTAGGGAGGCAAACTCAATCAAGTTGGTAGTGGATGATCTCTGACGTATGAAACCATGCTGAGAAGAAGATAATAATGAAGTGCACTGATATTGGAGTTGGCTTGTAATGATCTTTTCAAATGTCTTGGGAATAGCTGAAAGTTTAGCTATACCCCTGTAGTTCTCGACATTTGACCTACTACCCTTTTTATGCAAGGGTATAATAAAAGATGATTTCCATATTGATGGGAACGACGCAGACTCAAGAGATAATTCAAATAATTTTAAGATCGGCCCAGATAAATTTGCAGCACAATATTTTAGTACGCGGCTGGGAACACCATCAGGCCCCGGAGAAAAGTTCGGCTTCAATGCTAGAAGACTCTGAAGAACAATACCGTTATCGATGACAGGATTAAGAACAGATTTTGAGCTATTCAGGTAATACGGATAAGGACATTTTTGAAAATATTTGGATGAATAAGTCGACTTGAAAAATTCAGAAAAAAGTTCTGCAATGTCATCTTCAGTAGTTGCAATTTTCCTGTTAAAGATAAATGAAGATGGATATCCAGAAGTTTTCCGTTTTGTATTGATAAAGCTGTAAATCGTTTCGGGTTACGAAAAAACTGGGTTTTACAGAGAACCAAGTAATCTTTGTAGCACCGTTGATTAAGAAAATTAAATTTGGAACGAGCAACTAAGTATTTAGAGAGGTCGGCAGATAACGCAGATTTCTTAAATCGCTTATATAGCCTAGACCTAATATTGTTAAGTCTGATAAGCTGTTTTGATAACCATGGAGGCTTACTCTTGCTAGTGTTATTGTAACGTAGGGGAACGCAACTATCGAAAAAGCTGTCAAGGACACTGTAAAATATCGATACGGCAGAATCAACGTCATTACAGGCGAGAAGATCCGACCAGTCATGACAAGCCATCAAGTCATTTAACTTAGTGAAGTCCGCACTATAAAAGCATCTAGAACGGGTTCGTTCATTTATTTTAGCTGGATGTTGATGGATGACATCAAGCGCAACCTCGAGTGTAGGGTGTAGAGGGTCTTAGGGAAGTGATAATGGTGGAATTCGCGAGAGGGCAGTACCCACCGAAGCATCCACAAACACTAAATCAAGCATTTTATTTTTACTATTTGGTACGTTATTTATCTGTAAAAGAGATGTATCCAGCAAGCAATTAAGAAAATCATGATGACTGGTAGGTGTCAGATGGCTCGAACCACTAATACAACTAGACGATCGTTATCTCGCACCTGAGAATACAAATTGCAAATAGCTGTGCTATGACTAGCATAAACATGCACGTCTGAACGAGGCGGTATATATGAACAACAAACAAATACATTAAAAGTACCAAAAGAGATCCTTACTGCTATCAATTCAATATTAGTCTCATTGTTCATTGTTACCCTCGTGAAGGGTGGATACCTTGCCGCGGTACGAGGGCTTAAGTCGATAGCCACAGGGCTACGCTGCCCTTGTGATCATAGCTCCGTACGGCACTTCATCACGAGAGCAGCCTAGCCTCTCTGGCGCGACGACAAAGATCTTTCCCCTCCCAATCCAGGGTGTTATGCGAAACCGTGCCCATTGGACGTTTGCAGCCGGGAGGCAAATGGTGGCTGTATTTGAACGGAGCCTCTCTGATACCGGGTCGCCTCAGAGAGTAAGTATGACCTTACCGCGGTACGGCGCTCTGCCGCGGCGGACGACACATTTTCCCCTACTCTTCCCTTGACCCTAAGCTGGCCTTGTCCGGCGATGGGTCGTACGAACAAGATGAACTCAAATAATCTAAATAAAAACGATAAAAAACAAACAGCGCCAAATTTCACTCCTCAGCAAAGGAGAGCTATAGAGGAGTAGGCGAGAAAGCAACAACAACGCCGGAGGACAACCTCCGCTCCACAATCAAGGGGGGGATCGACAGCTATGGCAACTACGAGTCGGTCAACCAACCCTCTATCGAATAAGATTGACCTGATGGGAGCTAGAACTAGTGCGGTTGCCAACGCAGCTAAGCGGACAACGGCGGATGCTAAACTCCCGTCAACCGCTGATATGAAAACCAGTATCTTTACGTCTGTGGCAGCGGTCTAACGACCTGGCCTCGGAGTTTCGAAGGAGAAGGAAGCTGCGGCTGAGATTTCGGCAAGGAGAGCGACCGCGATGACAACTACGGGTCCGCACTCCCGGGAGACATCTCCCCGCCGCTTCACATACCACGAGAAAAGATTGGCTGCAAAGGTCCTGAAGAGGTATGAAGGGGTACCGCAGGAATCGCTGTCACCGAATTCCAGTAAATCGGTAGAGCTAGCGAAAGCTGTGATACCGGATTTCCAAAATTCTTACATGCCAAAAAGGTTAAAAGTTAACCTTTCAAGCGCCAGAGATGTGACCTGGAGTTAAATCCCCCTCCCAAGCGACATCAGAATACCCCTGGAGCGGGCAAACTAAGCTTTGCTGAGGTAACCAAGGACAGGATCCTTATAGGCTACCTTGACCGAGGCAATGACCGTCTGGCCATCCCCAAGGACCGGTGGCGTTACGTGCGAAATGAACTCGGCAACATTCTTCCCAACGTTGCTCCGGAGTTTCCGGGTAGTTCGGCGCGAGTAACGGATGCGGGTTGGCACCAGGGTCAGATTAAATTACTCGCAAGCGAGGATGCAAAAACCGTAGCACTGTACAAGGCAGCTGCCGCTAAACTGGGTGAAGTCTACAAGGGCGCAAAGATAGAGGTCGTCGACTGGAAGGACATTCCAGCTCGTCCAAGGGCAAGGGCGTAGATTCCGGCCATCCCTGACGAACCCGAGAGAATTCTCGGGATGCTACGGCTAATGAATCCGCCCCTACCAACGCATGACTGGAGTGTCAATCTGGTAGGGGATGCGGTAGGGCCCGACAGACAGGTGGTGTTCACCATGAATAAAGAGTCAATCGAGCCCCTCAAAAGGTGCAATGGCCTAGTACACTACAGCGTAGGCCAGATCGTTATCCACGTATATCGTGGTGATGCTCAGCGCGCTGCCTTCTCGGCTGCTCCGGGGCAACCGGAAAACGAATTACCAGAAGAGGAAGCGGAGGATTCCGATGCGCAAAGCATGTTATCCGCCACGTCCCTTGGCGATAGTGCTGTGAACAACTCGGAGATGTGGGACATTAACATCTAACGCTACAGGCAGCAGGACTCCTGCAACGCCATATCGTGCAGTTAATCGGAACAACTCGTCGTTGATAGGCAACCTCCGGAACGTGTATTTTGGTCAAGTCTAAGTTGAACTCCTTTCTCCTACCTAACTACACCAATGCTGATATTACCGCTAACGGTCTAACGGTCGACAGCACCCGCCTGACGGTGGCGTCGGTCTATATGCCCTACGACGCCGAAGAACCCCCACCACAAACGGAGGTGAAAGACCTGGTGTCAAATTTCTGCACGGGTAATCTTATTATTGGAGCGGACGCTAATGCTCACCATGTCCAATGGGGGAGCTCCGATATCAATGCCAGGGGCGAGTCTCTGTTTGATTAACTCTTAACAACCAACCTGGTGATTTGCAACGTGGGTAATGAGCCTACCTACCTGAGACAGGCGAAGAGAACCTCGTGGAGAAATTCCTGCACTGGCGTCGAAAAGGTCGACGACACAGCGAGACTTAGATGAGTCCTCTCGAAAAGTCAAACAGCCATCAGCTATTTGCGAAAACCTGACGGATCCTGGACCAGCACGGAAGAGGAAACCCTTGAGCTGCTCTTGAATACACATTTTCCGGGGAATCTGCATGACGCACCACCAGCACCTGCAACAAACCTGGCAGTAAATATACCCATCACTGAGGAAAGGGTAAGGTGGGCAGTTAAAATATCAACAGTAATTTCGACCAGACCGACAATAGTATCAATAGTGGTGCTGTTAATAACCTAAACAATAATACTGCTGTTAGTTCTGGCTCTTTTCCTGCTGTTCACGGCCAGAGTGGTGATAATGGTAATAATACTGAGCGTCACATCCATCGACAAACAAACAACAATAGGAGAACATTGGTTTATGGTTGCAACGACAGCACTGAACTTGAAGCAGTTTCGTTATGGAAGTGGGTACATGTCTCCTCCTTTAAGCCTACAGTTTCCGAAAGCAACGTTATCGATTTTGTTTCTAAGTATGCTGGGATTGACCGCACGTATATTTCCTGTCGTAAATTGGTAAAAAAGGGTGTTTCGGTGGAAAGCTTAGAAAGCGTCAACTTTAAGCTCGGTGTTGCATCAGCCTTTTACGACCGTATTTTAAACCCAACCGTTTGGCCATCTAACGTTAATGTGCGGCCCTTTCAATTCCACCAAAGCCACAATAATGACACATAGAACACATGTATCCCGTCGCATTTCTGTGTCTAATTCTTCTTTAAAAATCTATTTTCATAATATGGGTGGAATGCGTACTAAGTCTAAGGACATCTATATAGCTACCTCGCGCTTGGATTACGATGCTTTCGTCTTCGTAGAAACCTGGCTCAATGCTGATTTTTTCGACGAGGAATATTTCGACCCTAATTTGTATTATACATTCCGTAAGGATAGAGATGCAGTTAAAACCGGTCTCCGAAAGGGAGGTGGCGTTCTCATTGCCTTGAAGCGATGTTTCCGTGTGTCTGTACATCAACTTATGCACAGTGATTCCTTAATTGATCAGTTGTGCGTCAAGATATCCGGATCTTCTAGCTCCACATTCATATGTGTGTCATACATACCCCCAACCAGTTGTGACAGCCTATATAATTATCACATAGATAATATCGTTAATCTGTATGAAACAAATTCTCATGCGACTTTTTGCGTTCTTGGTGATTTTAATATGCCCGATATAGTTTGGTCTGACCTTCAAAAGGATGGTCTGTTGACTCCTACTAATGTTACTCGTTCTTTTGAAATGAATGTTATAGATAGTACTCTAAGTTGTAATTTTATTCAAATTAATAATGTTTTCAATACGCTTTCTAGATTACTTGATCTGGTTTTTGTCGACGAAAATTCAATGGTTAGCCTCTCTGAGAGTTCCCTTCCCCTATGTTCATCCGATAGACATCATGTCCCGCTCGACATTTATATTCATAATTTCGATACCTTTCCCGTTTCCTCTCGCTTAGAGAACTCATCTTTAAATTTTCGCGCTTGTGACCTTGTCGCGCTGAATGATTCGATTTTAGCTTTAGACTGGGAGATAATACTTTCGCCGATGGACGTAACTGATTGCTTTGACTCTTTCCTAACTAAACTAACTGAGATTTTTCATAGTGTTGTGCCGATTTTTGGCGCTAAATTACATAAACTTCCTTGGTACAACCAAACTCTTAAAAATCTTAAAAACAAACGTAACAAATGTTATAAGTTGTATAAGTTAAATACTGCAAACGCCATCCTCAGAGATCAATATTTACTTAGTGTCAAACAATTTAATGTCCTAGACAAATTCCTTTACAATCGGTACATTGGTAGGCTTGAAACTGAGCTCAAGACGAATCCAAAAGCTTTTTGGAACTACGTCCGCGGTAAACGTGGTTCTTCCAATATACCGATTTGTATGAAGTGGAATGGTATATGTTCTCAATCTCCTAGTGAAACCGTTGAGCTTTTTGCTGAGTTTTTCAAATCTAATTTTGATGATGCTCTTGCTCAGAATGATGATTTTCTACGTGCGTCTCCCTTTGAGCTTCTAGACTTCGGATCTGTCACTATCACTCCAGAAGACGTGTGTAAAGCCATGCTCTCACTGAAACCCTCGCTAAAGTGTGACAGTGATGGCCTTTGCGGCTTTATCCTGAAGCACTGCTGTTTTCCCCTATCCTCTCCTCTTTGTCACATATTTAACTTATCCCTGTCCTCTGGGACTTTCATTAATAGGTGGAAGGAGTCTACCATCACACCGATTTTTAAATCTGGCAGCAGGAATGATGTCGCTAATTACAAGCCTATTGCTAAACTTACTTCGTGTTCAAAGCTTTTCGAAATGGTATTAAAAGAAAAATTGTCTTTCGTTACTAAAAGCATTATTGAGCCGCACCAACATGGGTTTGTCGCGGGGCGTTCCACCGTTACCAATCTGGCACATTTCTCTGATTTCTGCATCTCTGCTTTTAATGATGGCTACCAGGTCGATACAATCTATACCGATTTCTCGAAGGCTTTTGATAAAGTCTCTCACCAAATCTTATTATCTAAACTCGAGCATCTTGGTTTTCACTCAATGTTTTTAAGTTGGCTGAAATCGTACTTGTCGAATAGAACTATGTATGTGGAAATTGAGGGCTCTATTTCCCACACGTTTATTGCCACCTCGGGTGTCCCTCAGGGTAGCATTTTAGGCCCTCTTTTGTTTATTCTATTCATAAATGATATTGGCTCCTGCTTTAAATTTTCTAAATTTCTACTTTACGCCGACGATCTAAAAATTTATCGTAGAATAAATGGTCCGTCCGATTGTGCTCTTTTGCAACATGACCTTAATAAACTCGTTGATTGGTGTCTCGCAAACAATCTCCACCTTAACGTTAATAAATGTTTCCACATGTCTTTCACAAAGTCTTCCACCACCCTACCATCATCTTATGAAATTGCCGGTGGTCAATTGGCCTCAGTCATTGAGATTGTTGATTTAGGGGTTGTTTTTGACACAAAGTTTTCTTTTGTCAATCATATATGTTACATACTTCCAAAGGCATACTCGAATCTCGCTTTTCTTCGAAGATATGGCAAAGACTTCAAGGACCCGTATACAAGGAAAGCTCTCTACATATCTTTGGTTCGTTCGAGACTAGAATATGCCTCCATTATTTGGAACCCCATTTATAACTGTCACTCGGCTAGGATTGAAAGAGTTCAAAGGAAATTTATGCGGTTTGGCTTAATTTCCCTCAACTTTGAGGTACCACTTCCTTCTTACTATTCTCGCTGTTTGCTTATTAACCTCCAACCCCTGTTTACCCGAAGAACTCTGCATTTACTAATGTTTGCCTATGATATTATAGTTGGCTCTTTAGACTGTCCAGACCTCCTTGAAAAAGTTTATTTCAATGTACCTAGTAGATCCCTACGATCGTTCTTACTTTTTTATTTGTCTGCCCCTAGGGCGAATTATTGTTATTTTAATCCATTATTTCGTGCCCTTATTGAATTTAATAAGCTCGGGAGGAGTCTAATTATTGATTTTTCCCTGCCAAAAGCCTCTTTCAAGTCTCTTATTGAATTAAGTTTTAATGTTGTGAGTACTTAAGTATTTACTTTTAGTTTTAATTTCATGTACATATATAGTCTGTAAGATGAAAATCATAGACTGAATAAAGAATAATAATAATAATAATAAAAGCTTTGAACCGTATAAGGCTGCCGGGCCGGACGGGATTATCCCCGTGCAACTTATAAACACGTTGGAGACATCAGCTAAGTGGCTGGTATTTCTCTTCACAGCCTGCCTGGCTCTCAACCACATTTCGGGCTCCTGGAGAAGCGCCACGGTAGTGTTTATCCCTAAGGCTGGGAAGGCATCCCACTACGAGCCCAAAGACTACAGACCGATCAGTCTCTCGACTACCTCTCAACGACTATTGATAGCAACCTTATCTCTAGCTATCAGCATGCATACACCAAGAGTAAATCAACAGAAACTGCTCTGCACAGCCTAGTATCTGTCATTGAGAAATCGCTGTGTGAAAAGGACTACTGTCTCGTGGCCTTCTTAGACATTGAGGGGGCTTTCAACAATATAAGCCCGGAGGCGATCAACTCCGCTCTAACTAATCTGGGCGTAGATAGACCTCTAACTGGTTTAATTGACCAACTTCTAAGAGGAAGGAAAATAGCTTCTTCACTTGGTACGGTTGAGTTATCACGCTATGTCACAAGGGGAACGCCCCAGGGTGGTGTTCTTTCCCCGCTTTTATGGAACCTCACAGTCAACTCGTTGCTACGTGACACAAGCTGGGGGGGGGCGGGAAGATAGTGGCATACGCAGACGATTTAGCTATTGCATTCAGAGGCAAGTTCCCACAAACTCTGTGTGACCTGATGCAAGTGGCACTGCGAGAGGTTTCGAGGTGGTCCTCTCGCTGCGGACTTAGTACCAACCCAGGGAAAGTGGAACTTGTCCTCTTCACCAACCGGTACAAAATACCGCCACTAAGCCTACCAGAACTAGATGGCACGCGCCTGGGCTTGTCGGATAAGGCCAAGTTTCTAGGCATAGTTCTGGACAGGAAGAAAGCTTGCATCGCCAGAAGAAAGCTTGCATCGCTCTTTACACATGCAAAAGAGCCATTGGCAAAAAATGGGGGCTCAGTCCTAGAGTATGCAGTTGGATCTACACGGCCATCATTCGCCCAATCATGCTGTATGGAGTCGTCGTATGGTGGCCTGCGCTGAGAAGCCCTCCAGGTCATTCTGGGCATTTTGCCACTTGATCTGGAAGGGTTTCGGTCAGCGGCGGCATCAGCTCTGCGTCTAAGAGAAACCTCCAGTTGGGGTGCGGGTACTATTGGACACTCCAGTATTCTGGAATCTTACAGCTTTCTCCCTCTAAGCACAGATCGTTGTGCGACCACTACAGTCGGGGATAGCTGTTTCAAAATAAACATTCCCAGCAGAGAAGAGCGGGAGAGGACGGATTGGTGTCCCGGAACAAATGGTGGAACTTCCATTAACACCGACGGCTCGAAGTTGGACGGCAGAGTTGGAGGAGGGGTTTATTCAAGGGATTTGGAACTTGAGCTCTCTTCAGACTACCTGATCATTGTAGCGCCTTCCAGGCGGAAGTCTCGGCAATCCTGGACGTCGCGGCCTGGTTAAGCAAACGTGTTATCGGAGAAGATACGGCTATTTTCAGCGATAGCCAAGCGGCAATCAAATCCCTTGGCTCATACACGTTCAACTCTGAACTGACGCTCAGCTGTCGTCGATCTCTTCAGGAGATGGCCCAACAGAACCGCGTAATCCTCACATGGGTCCCGGGACATTGAGGGAAACTGTAAGCCAGACGAGCTTGCCAGGCAGGGCACGACCAAGCAGGTTCTTCAGGATAAAGAGCGCTTAGGTATGCCGTTTGCCACATGCAAACTAATGCTGAAGGAGCACACACTCCGTCAAGCCAACGAAAGATGGCTGCAATCCCCAGGGTGTCTGATTTCGAAACAAACCTGGCCAAAATGGGATCTTAAAAGGTCTAGACGCATTTATGCCCTAACTAGGAGGGAAATCTGCATATTGATAGGGGTATTAACCGGTCACTGCCTCATTGGTAGGCATGCAGAAAGGCTAGGTGTGCCCTACCGACGATGCTGCAGGAGTTGCAAAGATGATGAGGAGGAGGAAACAGTGGAGCACCTCATCTGCAACTGTCCGGCTTTAAGCGGCGCGAGATCGCGCTTTTTGGGAGTTCCGTTCCTGGATAGCCTAAGCCAGATCGCGGAACTGGACATAAAGGACTTGATGGGCTTCATAAAGTCATCTAAGTGGTTCGGGGAGGAGTAACGGTGTCGGTTTAGGAGTGTCATTCCCGGGATTCTGCTATGTGGAAAATCCCAACAACTCGGGGTTTTTCCATATGGCAGGGTCCCGGGACTGACTTTCCTTGTGTTGGTGGTATCACAACGGGCCTTTCAAAACTGGCCTAAGTGTGCCTCTGCGGCAGGCACTTGAACCTACCTATCATTGTTCAATAATATCAACTCAGATGATAGACTTGAGTCCACGGCAATAAGAACAACACCAACCCTGGAGTTTCGGTCGCGCCGGTAAACAACATATTTACTTGAGAAAACCTCAGAATTAAAATTATCTGGCTTTAACCAGGTCTCCGTAAAAGCTAATACGTGTGCAGTAAAAGTAAAGCTATTAAGATGGAAGGGAACCAATTTAGATCGTAAACCACGAACATTTTGATAATTAACGACAAAGGAAGAGTCAAGAATTACTTTTGTACTGCCCCTGCAGTTTCGATCATTCAGTTTTTTGAACTTTCTAATGCAGTTTCGGGTGCAGGTGTTTTCTTTTTAAATAAATGAACTACGGAATACTTCGGCAAAAAAGCAGGCGAGAGCACCGTATCAAAGAATTCATCAGGAACAGATATTCGGAATGATGAAATATCTCTGGCATAGCTAAACTTAAACTTATAAACATTGATGCTCCTGCTAGGTACAATACCAAGATTAGAGCAAACATAATCCATAATGTCAGTCTCGTCCAACGAATTATGTAGCCTTGTTACAAAAAATGGCCCTACGAGGTGGTACGGCAGTCACTTGCCTGGGGGTAACGGATTGACCATTGGAAACCAGTCTGGACTGAGCCGCTGTTGGACGGGGGACAGCTAAAACATTAGTAGTTTTAGTTGTGACGGCAGAGGCTGGCAAAGTCACTATACGCGAAGTTGAAAGCGGAGGGGCAGGTAGAACAAGAGTTGTTTTTGGGATGGTACCAGTGACAGTTGTAGCAACAGCGACTGAGAGAGTCTCTGTAACCGAAGTTTGCAGAGTCTTTGACACAGGTATGGGTCCTGGTGTTACTGGTGAGGCTAAGGAAATTAAATTGGGCGAAATGGGAAAAGCGGAAGCAACACCGGTGCCACTGTTGTTCGACACTGCTCTAACCTGCTCCGAAATCAAAATTGCCGGTCTGTTACTCTGACGATCAGAAGAAACACCCGAAGACTCAATCACTACATAGTTTGTGACAACATTGGCTGGAGTGTTGGTATCCAGCACAGGTGTCTGGGCACTACTCTGAGGCAAACTGGAAAATGAGTTAGGGTCATCATTTATACTTTTTTTTATTATTATTATTATTGGTTGGATTGCATTTTTTCCGCTTGGGTGATTCAGAAAAATTCTCAATTTTTTGAAACGAGTATCCAATGCTTTGAATCTATCATGAAGATCACGGAAACCGGCGAAGATGTTGCTGAAGTCTTTCTGAGTTTGTCTCATGAAAGCACGCATTTCATTTTCTACCGTGCGGCAATCATGGCAGCTCCAAGTGAGTCCAACTTTACTGGATATTAGATCCACTACTCGCCCACCTAGATTTGTGAATCCAGCACAGGACACGTGAGCCATATTTTCACAAAGCCAACAACAAACATAAACTTCGGCTTCTGATATTTTCTTCTGAGAAGGGCACTTTTTATAACAACAATCCAACATAGTGAATTAATTAATTAAATTCACAAACTGCAATAAAATAAAATAAGCAAGTGCAGCTGAAAAGCAAGTTTATTACCGCGAGTTATTTTGGAGAACTGCACAACTGGTAAATAGCTGAGTGCTAAACAACGAAACAGTGGATGCAAGGAAAACAAAAAGAAAGCGCGCAAATGACTTGCAGTTAGTAAATACCAACAACTTAATAAGTTAAACTATTGTTGGTAACTATTGTTTGTATAGAATTATTTTTGTTGCACAAACAGGATTGATTGAACCGCACGAAAATGCACAAATATTATTAAAATACACGGCTACTTTATATGTAATCCACTTATTGCTGATATTTCTTTATATTGAACACAGTTTAAGGGATTATAAAAATATTTAACTTGTTAAAAAAAAGTGAAATAAACAAAAAACTATAAGAGCGATCAAAAACACGTCGTTTAGCTAAAGAGGTTGCCAGACTAATGTATTGTAGTTGTCGGCAGTGTAGGCAGGGTATATTGTAGTTGTAGGTAGGGTATATTGTAGTTGTAGGCAGTGTAGGCAGGGCATATTGTTGTTGTTGTAGTCAGGCGGCCGCCGTGTTGTAGCGGTTAAGTGTTCGGCCTTCTACACCAAGTCGTGGCGGTTCGATGCCCGGCAAAAGTAACATCAAAAATTATTTAGAAAAACCATTTTTCTAAACGGGGTCGCCCCTCGGCAGTAGTTTGGCAAACTCTCCGGGTGTATATCTGCCATGAGAAGCTTCTCAGCAAAAAATTCATTTGCTTTGCAAATGCCGTTCGGAGTCGGCAAAAAACTGTAGGTCCCGCCAACTTGTAGGAAAACTCAAAAGCAACACACCACAAGTTGGAAAGAGAAGCTCGGCTAAAAATCACGTTAGAGGTTATGATAACCTGTTGGTATATCGCCGCCATTAGTTTAGTTTGTAACGAGGTGTAGTCCTGCCCAACGCGTATTTTTCCTTAACCTAAATTGTCATCAATATCTTCTAACGGGAGTCCAAGGAAATAGCAGTTTCAATAGGGTTGGACCAAAGGGAGATAGGTGTTAGAAGAGTGGGCTCAGAAGAGCAAGAAAATAAGTGATTGGTATTGTGGGGGGACGAGCCGCATGCCGGACATACATTCAGTACATCAGGGTTCAGTCTAGATATATAGGAGTTTAACCTGCTACAATATCCAGAGCGTAATTGTGCCAGAGTGACCCTTGTCTCTCGAGGAAGATGACGCTCCTCTTCAGAAATGCCTGGTGTTGCGGCATGTAAGGCATTGTAGTTGTAGGCAGTGTAGGCAGGATATATTGCATTGTATAGGCAGGTTATATTGTAGTTGTAGGCAGTGCAGGCAGGGTATATTTTAGTTGTAGGGAGTGTAGGCGGGGTATATTGTAGTTGTAGGCAGGTTATATTGTTGTTGTTGTTGTTGTTGTTGTAACAACAGGTTATATTGTAGTTGTAGGTAGTGTAGGCAGGGTATATTGTAGTTTTAGGCAGTGTTTTTTTTTTTTTTCATTGGAGAAAGCATCGAAAGCCTTAAAGTCAGTGTGTGACTTGAACCTAAGCACTAAAACTCCAACCGTCATGTACCGATCCCCCGGTACTACCGCTAAGTATTCCGTCGGGAGGTGGTTTGGGCACTAGTCTTAACGTCTATTGGTCGGCGTAACCGTCCATTTCAGTTCATTACTGGGGATCTTTTTACTAGATTTTCATTCTACTCGTCAGGAGTGATGTTGAGAAGGTCGGTCTTGTCCACCAACATAAATATATCATTCGTTCATTATCATTATCATAACCTAAGTACATACTATCGTATACATAAACATTTTGGACAACTTTGGTAATAGTTTATCAACGCTAACAAGTACCTGTTTGGTACTTCCGAAGCTAGGCGGTTGGAAGGGCCGTGGTTCCAATCCGCGTCTTTTAAAATAAACGCATGTTTCCTGGGAGATATTTACACTTATTTACACAATTGACCGCGTACTCATATGACGGCTCTCCTTGTGAGCCAGGACAGTTGGACAGGCCGTGCGTCCAAGACTGTCCTCAATTGGCAGTATTCGCCGTTATTGATAAAGTCCTATGTTTGCAATAAACATTTACTCGCATAACGGCTCTCGTTGTGAACCAAGACAGTTAGACAGGCCATGGGTCCAAAGCTGTCACCAGTTATTGACCCGTAGACTAAGTGGTCGTAAGGGCCGTGGTTCCAACCGATTCAAAAATATTCACCCATGATTACAATAAATCACTCGCTCGCCTAATGGTTCCCATTGTGAACCAAAATAGTTGGACTGGCCGTGGGTTATTATCTGACTCGTATAATGGAGAGACTTTGTCTCCAATCCGTCTAACTATCTTTCAGCTTCAATCATAGCTTAGTTCTCCCTGACTTCTTAGCCCTTTCATGGTTTCTGCAATAACGTCGCTCGCTGCAGTCCATTTTATTTTGCTCTGTAGCATGTGCTCCACTAGTGTTTCCGAAGTGTAATCTCCCCCGATAATACTGCGAAGCTTTCTTCTAAAGCTGACCGATCCAGGGCATTCGAAGAATACGTGATGGACGTCCTCAATCGCTTCGCCCCCACAGTAGTCGCACAGGTTGTTTTGATCGTGTTTCAATCGGTGAAGATATTCTTTGAAACATCCGTGGCCGCTTAAGAACTGGGTTAAGTAGAAATCAACTTCGCCGTGTGCTCTCGTTACCCACCTTTTAATATCTGGGATACAACGGTACTTCCAACGCCCCTTTGTGGATGTATTCCATCTGTGTTGCCACTTTTGAACGCTGCACTTTTGTAGCTGCTTCCTCAGCCAAAATGTCGATTGGCACATTCTTGCAATTACCAGTGCAGCATCGTCTGAGACCGTTCTAAAGGCGCTACAAACTCGAAGCGCACACAGGCGGTAGGTCGACTTTACCCCTCGGAAGTACGACTGATACTCGGTGGCGTGATGCCAAACTGGAGCCCCGTACAGTAGTTGGCTCCTTACGACTCCTGCAAATAGCTGGCGGCGCCCTTGCTTTGGTCCTCGAGCATTAAGCATTATCCTCGATAGTGATGATACTGTTTTAGATGCCTTCTCATTAGCATACTCTAAATGTGTTTTGAAGGACAGCCTCCTGTTAGCTGTAAGATGCTGGCACCCCATTGGTCGAAATTTGAAAAAGATTTTATACCAAATAATTGGTCGCTAATTGGTCATAATTGGTCAGCAGGTTTCAGTAATTGGTCAGCCATAGGAAAAATTGTATGCCAATTTAAAATTTTCCAAGGTGGCCGTAAGATGTTGGCAGTAGTATGCCAAATAATTGGTCACTAATTGGTCATAATTGGTCAGCAGGTCTCACTAATTGGCCAGCCATAGAAAATTTTTTATGACGTTTTTAAATTTTCCAAGGGAAAAGTCATTTACTTCCGCAGGCACCCTGTATACTTTAAATTTCAAAAAACAAATATGCCAAATAATTGGTCACTAATTGGTCATAATTGGTCAGCAGGTCTCACTAATTGGTCAGCCATAAAAAATTTTTAATTAATTTTTTTAAGTTTTTTGAGTGTTATCGATTAAGGTGTTGGCACCCCATTGGTCGAAATTTGGAAAAGTTAGTATGCCAAATAATTGGTCACTAAGTGGTCATAATTGGTCAGCAGGTCTCACTAATTGGTCAGCAATAGACATTTTTTTATGACGTTTTTAAATTTTCCAAGGGAAAAGTCATTTACTTCCGCAGGCACCCTGTATACTTTAAATTTCAAAAAACAAATATGCCAAATAATTGGTCACTAATTGGTCATAATTGGTCAGTAGGTCTCACTAATTGGTCAGTCATAGAAAATTTTGTATGACGTTTTTAAATTTTCCAAGGGAAAAGTCATTTACTTCCGCAGACTTTAAATTTCAAAAAACAAAAACAAAACAAAAACCCCAATGGTCGAAATTTGGAAAAGTTAGTATGCCAAATAATTGGTCACTAATTGGTCATAATTGGTCATAATTGGTCAGTAGGTCTCACTAATTGGTCAGCCATAGACAATTTTTTATGACGTTTTTAAATTTTCCAAGGGAAAAGTCATTTACTTCCACAGGCACCCTGTATACTTTAAATTTCAAAAAACAAATATGCCAAATAATTGGTCACTAATTGGTCATAATTGGTCAGCAGATCTCACTAACTGGTCAGCCATAGAAAATTTTTAATTAATTTTTTTAAGTTTTTTGAGTGTTATCGATTAAGATGTTGGCACCCCATTGGTCGAAATTTGGAAAAGTTAGTATTCCAAATAATTGGTCACTAATTGGTCATAATTGGTCAGCAGGTTTCACTAATTGGTCAGTCACAGAAAATTTTTTATGACGTTTTTAAATTTTCCAAGGGAAAAGTCATTTACTTCCGCAGGCACCCTGTATACTTTAAATTTCAAAAAACAAATATGCCAAATAATTGGTCACTAATTGGTCATAATTGTCAGCAGGTCTCACTAATTGGTCAGCCATAGAAAATTTTTTATGACGTTTTTAAATTTTCCAAGGGAAAAGTCATTTACTTCCGCAGGCACCCTGTATACTTTAAATTTCAAAAAACAAATATGCCAAATAATTGGTCAGCAGGTCTCACTAATTGGTCAGCCATAGAAAATTTTTAATTAATTTTTTTAAGTTTTTTGAGTGTTATCGATTAAGATGTTGGCACCCCAATGGTCGAAATTTGGAAAAGTTAGTATGCCAAATAATTGGTCACTAATTGGTCAGCAGGTTTCACTAATTGGTCAGTCACAGAAAATTTTTTATGACGTTTTTAAATTTTCCAAGGGAAAAGTCATTTACTTCAAAAAACAAATATGCCAAATAATTGGCCACTAATTGGTCATAATTGGTCAGCAGGTCTCACTAATTGGTCAGCCATAGAAAATTTTTAATTAAGTTTTTTGAGTGTTATCGATTAAGATGTTGGCACCCCATTCGTCGAAATTTGGAAAAGCTTGTATGCCAAATACATAATTGGCCACTGTCAGTCGTAATTGGTCAGCAGGTCTCACTAATTGGTCAGCCATATAACATTTTTTATGAATTTTTAAAATTTTGCAAGGCAAAAGTAATTTACCTTGATCATCCACCAACTACTGACGTTGACATGTTATCGATTCTTTCCCAAGAAGATGTGCGGTCTCTACAATTACTCCCGGAATTTTGAACGTGTTTTAAAAAGCAACTATTTTAGTAAATTGCAAACAAAAAGTGCAAAGGTGTGAGGCCGCTAAAGGGTCAATTACATAAAGCTTTTTTAACCTCGCCTGACATTTGCTACCTCAAAACTTTGCGTCCAACTTCACAGGTATGCTACAACGAACGCTTTGACGCTTTTCTTTTATACATTTGTTTTCGTTATTTCTTCCTTTGTATTCAGAGTGTTTTTTTTTAATATATTAATTTAATAGAGAAAACATGAATTAATTATTATTTCCTCCAACTTTTTATTCTCTAATTAAAGCAAAGTCATCAACATCTGATTGTCAAAGCAAGCAAAATTTGAGAGTTTGCCAAATTTTAACCTTGTTTCAACTTTGAGGTCTTCAATTTGCCATGCTTCGTTTAAATACGTATACTGAACTTTTCTGTCAAAGTCAAAGTTCGAGGTAAAGTCAAAACAAAGCTTTATGTAACTGACCCTTAAGAGTTATTTTTTTAATCGCGGCGGCCAACTCAAAAAATTGTTCTGCAAATACCATGGATCACGCGCCCTATCCGGGAACCAAGGTTAAACTTATTATTTACCTCTTTAGAGACCCCAAATATAATAATTTTGCAAAAAAAAATTTTCCAAATAATGAACCTTGACCACTCGCGTTGCAATCGCAATGCTTATCACCTACGCTAATGCACCATGTACTAAAATGCTGTCAAAAAGCTTACTTCAGGTTGAAGCAGTGTTTCGCCTATCTTTAATTAGGTTAGCTGGTGTTATCACGTCCATGGTGGCCAGATAATTAAAGCAAAAGACCCGAAAATATATTTTACAAATTTTTTTTTGGAAGATCTTATGCAAATTTGGTTTTCAATAATTTGTGACATTCGTTTTTTTTTATTTCTTTGGCCGAGTTGGCCGTTTTAAGGATTTACGCCTTTTTCAGGGTAAACCTGTTTTTTTTTTCATGCCTCTAAGGTCCGGGTTTCAGAGTATTTCAGGATAGCCATAAACCAGTTTTTTTGCTCTCCTAAATACTAAAAAACGAATATCTGTTTTTGCAGGTGCAATGACAATATGTTGTTTTCGATTTTAATGAGCATATTATCATACCTCAATTTGAATCCGCTATTTGCAAGTGACAAAATTTCGAAGGAAGCATTAATGTGAACAAATACCAATGGCATGATATCCCTAAATGGGAGCGTGAAGAGTAAAATAGCTGTCAAAAGTAATCTGTCCATGCAATTTGTAAGGATAATCACGAAACACCGCGGTACCAACCCTTAACAATTGGAATTGGAATTTTTGACAGCGCGTTTCGAGGTGACTCTGCAAAAATCGAGAGTACTATGTTTCGTATCCAAAGGAGTACTCAGGAACATCAGAGTACTACAAATGTAGTCCTTTTTCATATAAAAATTGTACTCCAATTAACATTGCGATGTCCTAGGACTGGACCACCTACTTCAACCTTCGTTTGTTTCTGCTACTCCTTAGAGTACTCCAATGTTATTACTCCTTCGAGTAACTACTGTCAGAGTACTTTGCAATGTACTCAATGTTGTTACTTCTTGGAGTATATACTGTCAAAGCGATAGTGTCGTGATTTTCGTCGATTAGGCACGATCAATGATCGGCTTTCAAAAAGCTGAAGGTGGTCCGATGAGGAATTTCTATACATCAGATAGAGACTGGTCAAATTCGTTTAAATTTTCTGCCGTGGTATTTTACTATATAAAAGTATATTTATCTGGTATAGGATATCTGCAAAAAAAATTGAAGAGCAATGAATATAGTTTTGACTTTGACTATGCCAAAATTTTTTTTTATTGGAATTGGGAATATTGTTACTTGAAGTGCTTTTTTTTATATACATTCGGGCCATTTGCTTTAATTATCTGGCCACCCTGGACGTGTTAACACCAGCTAACCTATATAAGATAGGCGGAACACTTCTTCAACCTGAATTTCAGTATACGTTTTTAAACGAAGCATGGCAAATTGAAGACCTCAAAGTTGAAGCAAGGTTAAAATTTGGCAAACTCTCAAATTTTGCTTGCTTTGATAATCAGTTGTTGATGACTTTGCTTTAATTAGATAATAAAAAGTTGGAGGAAATAATAATTTATTAATGTTTTCTCTATTAAATTAATATATTAACCAAAACACTCTGAATACAAAGAAGGAAATAACGAAAACAAATATATAAAAGAAAAGCGTCAAAGCGTTCGTTGTAGCATACCTCTGAAGTTGGACGCAAAGTTTTGAGGTAGCAAATGTCAGGCGAGGTTAACAAAGCTTTATGTATTTGACCCTTTAGCGGCTCCACACCTTTGCACTTTTTGTTTCCAATTTACTAAAATAGTTGCTTTTTAAAACACGTTCAAAATTCCGGGAGTGGTATTAATATACGCAGATATTTAATTTTTATACCTGTCAACAGATAATTGTAAATAATGTTTCAAAATAAATAAAAAAATAATAAGAAGAGAAGAATAGGGGGATTCGCTAAGTATTGCAAACGATGCACGGGTTGTACGGATTGCATGGATTGTAAAGTCACAACAACAAAATACACGTAAAAAATTATATCCTATCCGTACAATTTATACAATGCTCAAACCTATATATATTTTAATGCAAGAATTGTAGGAAATAAAAAGCAGCCCTGTATTTCTCTCAATCCTCTCAGTTCACTCACAAAAAGTAAAAGTAATTGCCAGCGCCAACTTTTTTCAGAAAAAAGCTTTCAGCTTTAATGAAAATTATTTGAGTTTGTTAACGATTTGATTTAAATTCTTTAAAAAAAAAAAAAAATGTTTGCTTTTCTGAGATTCGCGGCATTTTTTCGAATTTTATTTTACTTTCTACTAGTATATACCCGCGGCCTTGCCCGCCTCTGCGAAGTACCCTTTCAACATTTTATGTAAAAATTCGGTCGTCGAAGTTCACCAAGTTAGGTAGATTGGTCAAATAAAAAACTGTTGGAAGATCAATTATTTGTCTATGTTCCTAGAGTTTTGAAAAAATAGTATGTATTGAAAAACGGTTTTCAAAAATTTTGTTTAATATACATATCCTTGAAATCGATTGAAAGTGAGGTTTCTAAAGTTAAATATTGCTTTGGCTTTAAGTATGGATATAAATGTCTCAGAAAGCATTTATCGAATAGTTCATCTAAACTTCAAACTTTGATATTTATATAATACTAGTATATACCCGCGGCCTTGCCCGCCGCTGCGAAGTACCCTTTCAACATTTTAGATACAAATTCGGTCGTCGAAGTTCACCAAGTTAGCTAGATTGGTCAAATAAAAAACTGTTGGAAGATCAATTATTTGTCTATGTTCCTAGAGTTTTGAAAAAATAGTATGTATTGAAAAACGGTTTTCAAAAATTTTGTTTAATATACATATCCTTGAAATCGATTGAAAGTGAGATTTCTAAAGTTAAATATTTCTTTGGCTTTAAGTATGGATATAAATGTCTCAGAAAGCATTTATCGAATAGGTCATCTAAACTTCAAACTTTGATATTTATATAATACTAGTATATACCCGCGGCCTTGCCCGCCCCTGCGAAGTACCCTTTCAACATTTTAGATACAAATTCGGTCGTCGAAGTTCACCAAGTTAGCTAGATTGGTCAAATAAAAAACTGTTGGAAGATCAATTATTTGTCTATGTTCCTAGAGTTTTGAAAAAATAGTATGTATTGAAAAACGGTTTTCAAAAATTTTGTTTAATATACATATCCTTGAAATCGATTGAAAGTGAGGTTTCTAAAGTTAAATATTGCTTTGGCTTTAAGTATGGATATAAATGTCTCAGAAAGCATTTATCGAATAGTTCATCTAAACTTCAAACTTTGATATTTATATAATACTAGTATATACCCGCGGCCTTGCCCGCCCCTGCGAAGTACCCTTTCAACATTTTAGATAAAAATTCGGTCGTCGAAGTTCACCAAGTTAGGTAGATTGGTCAAATAAAAAACTGTTGGAAGATCAATTATTTGTCTATGTTCCTAGAGTTTTGAAAAAATAGTATGTATTGAAAAACGGTTTTCAAAAATTTTGTTTAATATACATATCCTTGAAATCGATTGAAAGTGAGATTTCTAAAGTTAAATATTTCTTTGGCTTTAAGTATGGATATAAATGTCTCAGAAAGCATTTATTGAATAGGTCATCTAAACTTCAAACTTTGATATTTATATAATACTAGTATATACCCGCGGCCTTGCCCGCCCCTGCGAAGTACCCTTTCAACATTTTAGATACAAATTCGGTCGTCGAAGTTCACCAAGTTAGCTAGATTGGTCAAATAAAAAACTGTTGGAAGATCAATTATTTGTCTATGTTCCTAGAGTTTTGAAAAAATAGTATGTATTGAAAAACGGTTTTCAAAAATTTTGTTTAATATACATATCCTTGAAATCGATTGAAAGTGAGATTTCTAAAGTTAAATATTTCTTTGGCTTTAAGTATGGAAATAAATGTCTCAGAAAGCATTTATCGAATAGGTCATCTAAACTTCAAACTTTGATATTTATATAATATTATTGAGTACTGAAGCATTTACCAAGGGTTTCTAAAATTTTCAAAATTCCCATCAATGGGGAAAGGTAGATTGATTAAATAATTTGAGGTTTTTGGGCGATCACGTTTTGACCGATAACTCAGTTGTCGATAAATATATCGAAATACATATATCGAAGTCCAAATGAAACCTGGGGCCATCCCTTTTCGTTTGATACCCATATTGTTGGCCAATTTTAAGGCGTTTGAGCCATCTCGTTTTCACCGATAACTCAATTATCGAAAAATTTATCGATATATATTGAAGTCCAAATGAAAACTAGGGCCATCCCCTTTCGTTTGATACCCATATTGTAGGGCCATTTTAAGGTTTTTGGGCAATTACATTTTCACCGATAACTGAGTTATCGATAAATTTATCGAAATATATCGAAGTCCAAATGAAACCTGCGGCCTTTCCCTTTCGTTTGGTACCCATATTGTAGGGCAATTTTAAAGTTTTTGGGCAATCACATTTTCACCGATAACTCAGTTATCGATAAATTTATCGAAAAATATGGAAGTCCAAATGAAACCTGGGGTCATGCTCTTTCGTTTGATACCCATATTGTCGGGCAATTTTAAGGCGTTTGAGCCATCTCGTTTTCACCGGTAACTCAGTTATCGAAAAATTTATCGAAATATATTGAAGTCCAAATGAAAACTGGGGCCATCCCCTTTCGTTTGATACCCATATTGTAGGGCAATTTTAAGGTTTTTGGGCAATTACATTTTCACCGCTAACTCAGTTATCGATAAATTTATCGAAATATATCGAAGTCCAAATGGAACCTAGTGTCATTCCCTTTCGTTTGATACCCATATTGAAGGGCAACTTTAAGGTTTTTGGCAATCACATTTTCACCGATAACTCAGTTATCGATAAATTTATCGAAATACGCTGAAGTCCAAATAAAACCTGGTGTCATGCCATTTCGTTTGATACCCATATTGTTGGCAATTTTAAGGTTTTTGGGCAATCACATTTCCACCGATAACTCAGTTATCGATTAATTTATCGAAATATATTGAGGTCCAAATGAAACCTGGGACCATTCCCTTTCGTTTGATACCCATATTGTAGGGCAATTTTAATGTTTTTGGGCAATCACATTTTCACCGATAACTCAGTTATCGATCAATTTATCGAAATATATCGAGGTCCAAGTGAAACCTCGGGCCATGTCGGTTGATACCCATATTGAAGGGTGATTTTAAGGTTTTTGTTCAATAACATTTTAACCGATAACTCAGTTATCGATTAGTTTATCGAAATATATCGAAGTCCAAATGAAGCCTGGGGTCATCCCCTTTCGTTTGATACCCATATTGTAGGGAAAATTTAAGGTTTTTGAGCAACCACATTTTCACCGATAACTCAGTTATCGATTAATTTATCGAAATATGTTGAGGTCCAAATGAAACCTGGGACCGTTCCCTTTCGTTTGATACCCATATTGTAAGGTAATTTTAAGGTTTCTGTTCAATAAAATTTTCACCGATAACTCAGTTATCGATCAATTTATCGAAATATATTGAGCACAAAATGTAACCTGGGGCCATCCCCTTTCGTTTGATACCCATATTGTAGGGAAAATTTAAGGTTTCTGGGCAATCTCATTTCGACTGATAACTCAGTTATCGATAAATTTATCGAAATATATCGAAGTCCAAATGAGACCTGGCACCTTCCAGTTTCGTTTGATACCCATATTGTTCGAAGTTTCTACAGCTGTATGCGAAATATCATAAGTTTAGGTCAAGTGTACTCAGAGTTATACGGAAAAACAAAAAAATCGAAAATTATCGGTCCCTAGCATGGCCGGACCCCCCAAAATTATAAAAAAAAAAAACAATAGCCTATACTTCCTTCAAGACTATTAGCTGTCTGCCTACCAAATTTCAACAAAATCCGTCTTGCCATTCTTGCTTTGGCTTTAAGTATGGATATAAATTTCTCAGAAAGCATTTATCGAATAGTTCATCTAAACTTCAAACTTTGATATTTATATAATATTATTGAATACTGAAGCATTTACCAAGGGTTTTTAAAATTTTCAAAATTCCCATAAATGGGGAAAGGTAGATTGATTAAATAATTTGAGGTTTTTGTGCGATCACGTTTTGACCGATAACTCAGTTGTCGATAAATATATCGAAATACATATATCGAAGTCCAAATGAAACCTGCGGCCTTTCCCTTTCGTTTGGTACCCATATTGTAGGGCAATTTTAAAGTTTTTGGGCAATCACATTTTCACCGATAACTCAGTTATCGATAAATTTATCGAAAAATATGGAAGTCCAAATGAAACCTGGGGTCATGCTCTTTCGTTTGATACACATATTGTCGGGCAATTTTAAGGCGTTTGAACCATCTCGTTTTCACCGGTAACTCAGTTATCGAAAAATTTATCGAAATATATTGAAGTCCAAATGAAAACTGGGGCCATCCCCTTTCGTTTGATACCCATATTGTAGGGCAATTTTAAGGTTTTTGGGCAATTAAATTTTCACCGATAACTCAGTTATCGATAAATTTATCGAAATATATCGAAGTCCAAATGGAACCTAGTGTCATTCCCTTTCGTTTGATACCCATATTGAAGGGCAATTTATGGTTTTTGGCAATCACATTTTCACCGATAACTCAGTTATCGATAAATTTATCGAAATACGCTGAAGTCCAAATAAAACCTGGTGTTATGCCATTTCGTTTGATACCCATATTGTTGGCAAATTTAAGGTTTTTGGGCAATCACATTTCCACCGATAACTCAGCTATCGGCAAATTTATCGAAATATATCGAAGTCCAATTGAAACCTGGAGCCATCCCCTTTCGTTTAGTACCCATATTGTAGGGCAATTTTAATGTTTTTGGGCAATCACATTTTCACCGATAACTCAGTTATCGATCAATTTATCGAAAAATATCCAAGTCCAAATGAAACTTGGGGCCATGCCCTTTCGTTTTATACCCATATTGTAGGGCAATTTTAAGGTTTTTATTCAGTAACATTTTCACCGATAACTCAGTTATCGATAAATTTATCCAAATATAACGAGGTCCAAGTGAAACCTCGGGCCCTGTCGTTTGATAACCATATTGAAGGGTGATTTTAAGGTTTTTGTTCAATAACATTTTAACCGATAACTCAGTTATCGATTAGTTTATCGAAATATATCCAAGTCCAAATGAAGCCTGGGGTCATCCCCTTTCGTTTGATACCCATATTGTACGGAAAATTTAAGGTTTTTGAGCAACCACATTTTCACCGATAACTCAGTTATCGATTAATTTATCGAAATATATTGAGGTCCAAATGAAACCTGGGACCACTCCCTTTCGTTTGATACCCATATTGTAAGGTAATTTTAAGGTTTTTGTTCAATAAAATTTTCACCGATAACTCAGTTATCGATCAATTTATCGAAATATATCGAAGTCAAAATGTAACCTGGGGTCATCCCCTTTCGTTTGATACCCATATTGTAGGGAAAATTCAACAAAATCCGTCTTGCCATTCTCACGTTATTGAGGAACAGAAGTAAACGTCTGGACATCCAAACATCGCTACATTCACATTTATAATATTAGTAAGATAATATTATTGAATACTGAAGCATTTACCAAGGGTTTTTAAAATTTTCAAAATTCCCATCAATGGGGAAAGGTAGATTGATTAAATAATTTGAGATTTTTGGGCGATCACGTTTTGACCGATATCTCAGATGTCGATAAATATATCGAAATACATATATCAAGTTCAAATGAAACCTTCATTTGATACCCATATTGTTGGCCAATTTTAAGGCGTTTGAGCCATCTCGTTTTCACCGATAACTCAATTATCGACAAATTTATCGATATATATTGAAGTCCAAATGAAAACTAGGGCCATCCCCTTTCGTTTGATACCCATATTGTAGGGCAATTTTAAGGTTTTTGGGCAATTACATTTTCACCGATAACTCAGTTATCGATAAATTTATCGAAATATATCGAAGTCCAAATGAAACCTGCGGCCTTTCCCTTTCGTTTGGTACCCATATTGTAGGGCAATTTTAAAGTTTTTGGGCAATCACATTTTCACCGATAACTCAGTTATCGATAAATTTATCGAAAAATATGGAAGTCCAAATGAAACCTGGGGTCATGCTCTTTCGTTTGATACCCATATTGTCGGGCAATTTTAAGGCGTTTGAGCCATCTCGTTTTCACCGGTAACTCAGTTATCGAAAAATTTATCGAAATATATTGAAGTCCAAATGAAAACTGGGGCCATCCCCTTTCGTTTGATACCCATATTGTAGGGCAATTTTAAGGTTTTTGGGCAATTACATTTTCACCGATAACTCAGTTATCGATAAATTTATCGAAATATATCGAAGTCCAAATGGAACCTAGTGTTTTTCCCTTTCGTTTGATACCCATATTGAAGGGCAATTTTAAAGTTTTTGGCAATCACATTTTCACCGATAACTCAGTTATCGATAAATTTATCGAAATACGCTGAAGTCCAAATAAAACCTGGTGTCATGCCATTTCGTTTGATACCCATATTGTTGGCAATTTTAAGGTTTTTGGGCAATCACATTTCCACCGATAACTCAGCTATCGGCAAATATATCGAAATATATCGAAGTCCAATTGAAACCTGGAGCCATCCCCTTTCGTTTAGTACCCATATTGTAGGGCAATTTTAATGTTTTTGGGCAATCACATTTTCACCGATAACTCAGTTATCGATCAATTTATCGAAAAATATCCAAGTCCAAATGAAACTTGGGGCCATGCCCTTTCGTTTTATACCCATATTGTATGGCAATTTTAAGGTTTTTATTCAATAACATTTTCACCGATAACTCAGTTATCGATAAATTTATCGAAATATATCGAGGTCCAAGTGAAACGTCGGGCCCTGTCGTTTGATACCCATATTGTAGGGTAATTTTAAGGTTTTTGTTCAATAACATTTTCACCGATAACTCAATTATCGATAAATTTATCGAAATATATTGAAGTCCAAATGAAACCTGGGGTCATCCCCTTTCGTTTGATACCCATATTGTAGGGAAAATTTAAGGTTTTTGAGCAACCACATTTTCACCGATAACTTAGTTATCGATTAATTTATCGAAATATATTGAGGTCCAAATGAAACCTGGGGCCATTCCCTTTCGTTTGATACCCATATTGTAGGGTAATTTTAAGGTTTTTGTTCAATAACATTTTCACGGATAACTCAATTATCGATAAATTTATCGAAATATATTGAAGTCCAAATGAAACCTGGGGTCATCCCCTTTCGTTTGATACCCATATTGTAGGGAAAATTTAAGGTTTTTGAGCAACCACATTTTCACCGATAACTTAGTTATCGATTAATTTATCGAAATATATTGAGGTCCAAATGAAACCTGGGCCATTCTCTTTCGTTTGATACCCATAATGTAGGGTAATATTAAGGTTTTTGTTCAATAACATTTTCACCGATAACTCAGTTATCGATAAATTTATCGAAATATATTGAAGACCAAATGAAACCTGGGGTCATCCCCTTTCGTTTGATACCCATATTGTAGGGAAAATTTAAGGTTTTTGAGCAACCACATTTTCACCGATAACTTAGTTATCGATTAATTTATCGAAATATATTGAGGTCCAAATGAAACCTGGGGCCATTCCCTTTCGTTTGATACCCATATTGTAGGGTAATTTTAAGGTTTTTGTTCAATAACATTTTCACCGATAATTCAATTATCGATCAATTTATCGAAAAATATCCAAGTCCAAATGAAACTTGGGGCCATGCCCTTTCGTTTTATACCCATATTGTAGGGCAATTTTAAGGTTTTTATTCAATAACATTTTCAACGATAACTCAGTTATCGATAAATTTATCCAAATATATCGAGGTCCAAGTGAAACCTCGGGCCCTGTCGGTTGATACCCATATTGAAGGGTGATTTTAAGGTTTTTGTTCAATAACATTTTAACCGATAACTCAGTTATCGATTAGTTTATCGAAATATATTGAAGTCCAAATGAAACCTGGGGTCATCCGCTTTCGTTTGATACCCATATTGTAGGGAAAATTTAAGGTTTTTGAGCAACCACATTTTCACCGATAACTTAGTTATCGATTAATTTATCGAAATATATTGAAGTCCAAATGAAACCTGGGGTCATCCCCTTTCGTTTGATACCCATATTGTAGGGAAAATTTAAGGTTTTTGAGCAACTACATTTTCACCGATAACTTAGTTATCGATTAATTTATCGAAATATATCGAAGTCAAAATGTAACCTGGGGCCATCCCCTCGTTTGATACCCATATTGTAGGGAAAATTTAAGGTTTTTCAGCAACCACATTTTCACCGATAACTCAGTTATCGATTAATTTATCGAAATATATTGTGGTCCAAATGAAACCTGGGACCATTCCCTTTCGTTTGATACCCATATTGTAAGGTAATTTTAAGGTTTTTGTTCAATAAAATTTTCACCGATAACTCAGTTATCGATCAATTAATCGAAATATGTCGAAGTCAAAATGTAACCTGGGGTCATCCCCTTTCGTTTGATACCCATATTGTAGGGAAAATTTAAGGTTTTTCAGCAACCACATTTTCACCGATAACTTAGTTATCGATTAATTTATCGAAATATATTGAGGTCCAAATGAAACCTGGGGTCATCCCCTTTCGTTTGATACCCATATTGTAGGGAAAATTTAAGGTTTTTCAGCAACCACATTTTCACCGATAACTCAGTTATCGATTAATTTATCGAAATATATTGTGGTCCAAATGAAACCTTGGACCATTCCCTTTCGTTTGATACCCATATTGTAAGGTAATTTTAAGGTGTTTGTTCAATAAAATTTTCACCGATAACTCAGTTATCGATCAATTAATCGAAATATATTGAAGTCCAAATGAAACCTGGGGTCATCCCCTTTCGTTTGATACCCATATTGTAGGGAAAATTTAAGGTTTTTGAGCAACTACATTTTCACCGATAACTTAGTTATCGATTAATTTATCGAAATATATCGAAGTCAAAATGTAACCTGGGGCCATCCCCTTTCGTTTGATACCCATATTGTAGGGAAAATTTAAGGTTTTTCAGCAACCACATTTTCACCGATAACTCAGTTATCGATTAATTTATCGAAATATATTGTGGTGCAAATGAAACCTGGGACCATTCCCTTTCGTTTGATACCCATATTGTAAGGTAATTTTAAGGTTTTTGTTCAATAAAATTTTCACCGATAACTCAGTTATCGATCAATTTATCGAAATATATCGAAGTCAAAATGTAACCTGGGGCCATCCCCTTTCGTTTGATACCCATATTGTAGGGAAAATTTAAGGTTTTTCAGCAACCACATTTTCACCGATAACTAAGTTATCGATTAATTTATCGAAATATATTGTGGTCCAAATGAAACCTGGGACCATTCCCTTTCGTTTGATACCCATATTGTAAGGTAATTTTAAGGTTTTTGTTCAATAAAATTTTCACCGATAACTCAGTTATCGATCAATTAATCGAAATATATCGAAGTCAAAATGTAACCTGGGGTCATCCCCTTTCGTTTGATACCCATATTGTAGGGAAAATTTAAGGTTTTTCAGCAACCACATTTTCACCGATAACTCAGTTATCGATACATTTATCGAAATATATTGAGGTCCAAATGAAACTTGGGGCCATGCCCTTTCGTTTTATACCCATATTGTACGGCAATTTTAAGGTTTTTATTCAATAACATTTTCACCGATAACTCAGTTATCGATAAATTTATCGAAATATATCGAGGTCCAAGTGAAACCTCGGGCCCTGTCGTTTGATACCCATATTGAAGGGTGATTTTAAGGTTTTTGTTCAATAACATTTTCACCGATAACTCAGTTATCGATTAGTTTATCGAAATATATCGAAGTCCAAATGAAGCCTGGGGTCATCCTTTCGTTTGATACCCATATTGTAGGGAAAATTTAAGGTTTTTGAGCAACCACATTTTCACCGATAACTCAGTTATCGATTAATTTATCGAAATATATTGAGGTCCAAATGAAACCTGGGACCATTCCCTTTCGTTTGATACCCATATTGTAAGGTAATTTTAAGGTTTTTGTTCAATAAAATTTTCACCGATAACTCAGTTATCGATCAATTTATCGAAATATATCGAAGTCAAAATGTAACCTGGGGCCATCCCCTTTCGTTTGATACCCATATTGTAGGGAAAATTTAAGGTTTCTGGGCAATGTCATTTCGACTGATAACTCCAGAAATATATCGAAGTCCAAATGAGACCTGGCACCTTCCAGTTTCGTTTGATACCCATATTGTTCGAAGTTTCTACAGCTGTATGCGAAATATCATAAGTTTACGTCAAGTGTACTCAGAGTTATATGGAAAAACAAAAAAATCGAAAATTATCGGTCCCTAGCATGGCAGGACCCCCCAAATTATAAAAAAAAAAAAACAATAGCCTATACCTCCTTCCAGACTATTAGCTGTCTGCCTACCAAATTTCAACAAAATCCGTCTTGCCATTCTCACGTTATTGAGGAACAGAAGTAAACGTCTGGACATCCAAACATCGCTACATTCACATTTATAATATTAGTAAGATAAGATTGAATACTGAAGCATTTACCAAGGGTATTTAAAATTTTCAAAATTCCCATCAATGGGGAAAGGTAGATTCATTAAATAATTTGAGGTTTTTGGGCGATCACGTTTTGACCGCTAACTCAGTTATCGATAAATATATCGAAATACATATATCAAGTTCAAATGAAACCTTCGTTTGATACTCATATTGTTGGCCAATTTTAAGGCTTTTGAGCCATCTCGTTTTCACCGATAACTCAATTATCGATGAATTTATCGAAATATATTGAAGTCCAAATGAAAACTGGGACCATCCCCTTTCTTTTGATACCCATATTGTAGGACAATTTTAAGGATTTTTCACCGATAACTCAGTTATCAATAAATTTATCGAAATATATTGAAATCCAAATGAAAACTGGTGACATCCCCTTTCGTTTGATACCCATATTGTAGGGCAATTTTAAGGTTTTTGGGCATTTACATTTTCACCCATAACTTAGTTATCGATAAATTTATCGAAATATATCGAAGTCCAAATGAAACCTGCAGCCTTTCCTTTTCGTTTGTTATAAATATTGTAGGGCAATTTTAAAGTTTTTGGGCAATCACAACTTCACCGATAACTCAGTTATCGATCAATTTATCGCAAAATATCTAAGTCCAAATGAACCCTTTCGTTTGATACCCATATTGTAGGGAAAATTTAAGGTTTTTGAGCAACCACATTTTCACCGATAACTTAGTTATCGATTAATTTATCGAAATATATTGAGGTCCAAATGAAACCTGGGCCATTCTCTTTCGTTTGATACCCATTTTGTAGGGTAATATTAAGGTTTTTGTTCAATAACATTTTCACCGATAACTCAGTTATCGATAAATTTATCGAAATATATTGAAGTCCAAATGAAACCTGGGGTCATCCCTTTCGTTTGATACCCATATTGTAGGGAAAATTTAAGGTTTTTGAGCAACCACATTTTCACCGATAACTTAGTTATCGATTAATTTATCGAAATATATTGAGGTCCAAATGAAACCTGGGGCCATTCCCTTTCGTTTGATACCCATATTGTAGGGTAATTTTAAGGTTTTTGTTCAATAACATTTTCACCGATAACTCAATTATCGATAAATTTATCGAAATATATTGAAGTCCAAATGAAACCTGGGGTCATCCCCTTTCGTTTGATACCCATATTGTAGGGAAAATTTAAGGTTTTTGAGCAACCACATTTTCACCGATAACTTAGTTATCGATTAATTTATCGAAATATATTGAGGTCCAAATGAAACCTGGGGCCATTCCCTTTCGTTTGATACCCATATTGTAGGGTAATTTTAAGGTTTTTGTTCAATAACATTTTCACGGATAACTAAATTATCGATAAATTTATCGAAATATATTGAAGTCCAAATGAAACCTGGGGTCATCCCCTTTCGTTTGATACCCATATTGTAGGGAAAATTTAAGGTTTTTGAGCAACCACATTTTCACCGATAACTTAGTTATCGATTAATTTATCGAAATATATTTAGGTCCAAATGAAACCTGGGCCATTCTCTTTCGTTTGATACCCATATTGTAGGGTAATATTAAGGTTTTTGTTCAATAACATTTTCACCGATAACTCAGTTATCGATAAATTTATCGAAATATATTGAAGACCAAATGAAACCTGGGGTCATCCCCTTTCGTTTGATACCCATATTGTAGGGAAAATTTAAGGTTTTTGAGCAACCACATTTTCACCGATAACTTATTTATCGATTAATTTATCGAAATATATTGAGGTCCAAATGAAACCTGGGGCCATTCCCTTTCGTTTGATACCCATATTGTAGGGTAATTTTAAGGTTTTTGTTCAATAACATTTTCACCGATAATTCAATTATCGATCAATTTATCGAAAAATATCCAAGTCCAAATGAAACTTGGGGCCATGCCCTTTCGTTTTATACCCATATTGTAGGGCAATTTTAAGGTTTTTGATAACTCAGTTATCGATAAATTTATCCAAATATATCGAGGTCCAAGTGAAACCTCGGGCCCTGTCGGTTGATACCCATATTGAAGGGTGATTTTAAGGTTTTTGTTCAATAACATTTTCACCGATAACTCAGTTATCGATTAATTTATCGAAATATATCGAAGTCAAAATGTAACCTGGGGTCATCCCCTTTCGTTTGATACCCATATTGTAGGGAAAATTTAAGGTTTTTCAGCAACCACATTTTCACCGATAACTTAGTTATCGATTAATTTATCGAAATATATTGAGGTCCAAATGAAACCTGGGGTCATCCCCTTTCGTTTGATACCCATATTGTAGGGAAAATTTAAGGTTTTTGATAACTCAGTTATCGATAAATTTATCCAAATATATCGAGGTCCAAGTGAAACCTCGGGCCCTGTCGGTTGATACCCATATTGAAGGGTGATTTTAAGGTTTTTGTTCAATAACATTTTCACCGATAACTCAGTTATCGATTAATTTATCGAAATATATTGTGGTCCAAATGAACCCTGGGACCATTCCCTTTCGTTTGATACCCATATTGTAAGGTAATTTTAAGGTTTTTGTTCAATAAAATTTTCACCGATAACTCAGTTATCGATCAATTAATCGAAATATATCGAAGTCAAAATGTAACCTGGGGTCATCCCCTTTCGTTTGATACCCATATTGTAGGGAAAATTTAAGGTTTTTCAGCAACCACATTTTCACCGATAACTTAGTTATCGATTAATTTATCGAAATATATTGAGGTCCAAATGAAACCTGGGGTCATCCCCTTTCGTTTGATACCCATATTGTAGGGAAAATTTAAGGTTTTTGAGCAACCACATTTTCACCGATAACTTAGTTATCGATTAATTTATCGAAATATATCGAAGTCCAAATGAGACCTGGCACCTTCCAGTTTCGTTCCTTCCTGTATTCGATATATCATAAGTTTATGTCAAGTGTACTCAGAGTTATATGGAAAAACAAAAAAATCGAAAATTATCGGTCCCTAGCATGGCAGGACCCCCCAAATTATAAAAAAAAAAAAACAATAGCCTATACCTCCTTCCAGCCTATTAGCTGTCTGCCTACCAAATTTCAACAAAATCCGTCTTGCCATTCTCACGTTATTGAGGAACAGAAGTAAACGTCTGGACATCCAAACATCGAAATATCCAAACATCCAAACATCGCTACATTCACATTTATAATATAGCAAGATTGAATACTGAAGCATTTACCAAGGGTATTTAAAATTTTCAAAATTCCCATCAATGAGGAAAGGTAGATTGATTAAATAATTTGAGGTTTTTGGGCGATCACGTTTTGACCGCTAACTCAGTTATCGATAAATATATCGAAATACATATATCAAGTTCAAATGAAACCTTCATTTGATACTAATATTGTTGGCCAATTTTAAGGCTTTTGAGCCATCTCGTTTTAACCGATAACTCAATTATCGATAAATTTATCGAAATATATTGAAGTCCAAATGAAAACTGGGGCCATCCCCTTTCGTTTGATACCCATATTGTAGGGCAATTTTAAGGATTTTTCACCAATAACTCAGTTATCAATAAATTTATCGAAATATATTGAAATCCAAATGAAAACTGGTGCCATCCCCTTTCGTTTGATAACCATATTGTAGGGTAATTTTAAGGTTTTTGTTCAATAACATTTTCACCGATAACTCAGTTATCGATAAATTTATCGAAATATATTGAAGTCCAAATGAAACCTGGGGTCATCCCTTTTCGTTTGATACCCATATTGTAGGGAAAATTTAAAGTTTTTGAGCAACCACATTTTCACCGATAACTTAGTTGTCGATTAATTTATCGAAATATATTGAAGTCCAAATGAAACCTGGAGTCATCCCCTTTCGTTTGATACCCATATTTTAGGGAAAATTTAAAGTTTTTGAGCAACCACATTTTCACCGATAACTCAGTTATCGATACATTTATCGAAATATATTGAAGTCCAAATGAAACCTGGAGTCATCCCCTTTCGTTTGATACCCATATTGTAGGGAAAATTTAAAGTTTTTGAGCAACCACATTTTCACCGATAACTCAGTTATCGATACATTTATCGAAATATATTGAGGTCCAAATGAAACCTGGGACCATTCCCTTTCGTTTGATACCCATATTGTAAGGTAATTTTAAGGTTTTTGTTCAATAAAATTTTCACCGATAACTCAGTTATCGATCAATTTATCGAAATATATCGAAGTCAAAATGTAACCTGGGGCCATCCCCTTTCGTTTGATACCCATATTGTAGGAAAAATTTAAGGTTTCTGGGCAATGTCATTTCGACTGATAAGTCCAGAAATATATCGAAGTCCAAATGAGACCTGGCACCTTCCAGTTTCGTTTGATACCCATATTGTTCGAAGTTTCTACAGCTGTATGCGAAATATCATAAGTTTACGTCAAGTGTACTCAGAGTTATATGGAAAAACAAAAAAATCGAAAATTATCGGTCCCTAGCATGGCAGGACCCCCCAAATTATAAAAAAAAAAAAACAATAGGCTATACCTCCTTCCAGACTATTAGCTGTCTGCCTACCAAATTTCAACAAAATCCGTCTTGCCATTCTCACGTTATTGAGGAACAGAAGTAAACGTCTGGACATCCAAACATCCAAACATCGCTACATTCACATTTATAATATTAGTAAGATAAGATTGAATACTGAAGCATTTACCAAGGGTATTTAAAATTTTCAAAATTCCCATCAATGGGGAAAGGTAGATTCATTAAATAATTTGAGGTTTTTGGGCGATCACGTTTTGACCGCTAACTCAGTTATCGATAAATATATCGAAATACATATATCAAGTTCAAATGAAACCTTCGTTTGATACTCATATTGTTGGCCAATTTTAAGGCTTTTGAGCCATCTCGTTTTCACCGATAACTCAATTATCGATGAATTTATCGAAATATATTGAAGTCCAAATGAAAACTGGGACCATCCCCTTTCTTTTGATACCCATATTGTAGGACAATTTTAAGGATTTTTCACCGATAACTCAGTTATCAATAAATTTATCGAAATATATTGAAATCCAAATGAAAACTGGTGCCATCCCCTTTCGTTTGATACCCATATTGTAGGGCAATTTTAAGGTTTTTGGGCATTTACATTTTCACCCATAACTTAGTTATCGATAAATTTATCGAAATATATCGAAGTCCAAATGAAACCTGCAGCCTTTCCTTTTCGTTTGTTATAAATATTGTAGGGCAATTTTAAAGTTTTTGGGCAATCACATCTTCACCGATAACTCAGTTATCGATCAATTTATCGCAAAATATCTAAGTCCAAATGAACCCTTTCGTTTGATACCCATATTGTAGGGAAGATTTAAGGTTTTTGAGCATCCACATTTTCACCGATAACTTAGTTATCGATTAATTTATCGAAATATATTGAGGTCCAAATGAAACCTGGGCCATTCTCTTTCGTTTGATACCCATTTTGTAGGGTAATATTAAGGTTTTTGTTCAATAACATTTTCACCGATAACTCAGTTATCGATAAATTTATCGAAATATATTGAAGTCCAAATGAAACCTGGGGTCATCCCTTTCGTTTGATACCCATAGTGTAGGGAAAATTTAAGGTTTTTGAGCAACCACATTTTCACCGATAACTTAGTTATCGATTAATTTATCGAAATATATTGAGGTCCAAATGAAACCTGGGCCATTCTCTTTCGTTTGATACCCATTTTGTTGGGTAATATTAAGGTTTTTGTTCAATAACATTTTCACCGATAACTCAGTTATCGATAAATTTATCGAAATATATTGAAGTCCAAATGAAACCTGGGGTCATCCCTTTCGTTTGATACCCATATTGTAGGGAAAATTTAAGGTTTTTGAGCAACCACATTTTCACCGATAACTTAGTTATCGATTAATTTATCGAAATATATTGAGGTCCAAATGAAACCTGGGGCCATTCCCTTTCGTTTGATACCCATATTGTAGGGTAATTTTAAGGTTTTTGTTCAATAACATTTTCACCGATAACTCAGTTATCGATAAATTTATCGAAATATATTGAAGACCAAATGAAACCTGGGGTCATCCCCTTTCGTTTGATACCCATATTGTAGGGAAAATTTAAGGTTTTTGAGCAACCACATTTTCACCGATAACTTATTTATCGATTAATTTATCGAAATATATTGAAGTCCAAATGAAACCTGGGGCCATTCCCTTTCGTTTGATACCCATATTGTAGGGTAATTTTAAGGTTTTTGTTCAATAACATTTTCACCGATAATTCAATTATCGATCAATTTATCGAAAAATATCCAAGTCCAAATGAAACTTGGGGCCATGCCCTTTCGTTTTATACCCATATTGTAGGGCAATTTTAAGGTTTTAATTCAATAACATTTTCAACGATAACTCAGTTATCGATAAATTTATCCAAATATATCGAGGTCCAAGTGAAACCTCGGGCCCTGTCGGTTGATACCCATATTGAAGGGTGATTTTAAGGTTTTTGTTCAATAACATTTTAACCGATAACTCAGTTATCGATTAGTTTATCGAAATATATTGAAGTCCAAATGAAACCTGGGGTCATCCCCTTTCGTTTGATACCCATATTGTAGGGAAAATTTAAGGTTTTTGAGCAACCACATTTTCACCGATAACTTAGTTATCGATTAATTTATCGAAATATATTGAGGTCCAAATGAAACCTGTTGCCATTCCCTTTCGTTTGATACCCATATTGTAGGGTAATTTTAAGGTTTTTGTTCAATAACATTTTCACCGATAACTCAATTATCGATAAATTTATCGAAATATATTGAAGTCCAAATGAAACCTGGGGTCATCCCCTTTCGTTTGATACCCATATTGTAGGGAAAATTTAAGGTTTTTGATAACTCAGTTATCGATAAATTTATCCAAATATATCGAGGTCCAAGTGAAACCTCGGGCCCTGTCGGTTGATACCCATATTGAAGGGTGATTTTAAGGTTTTTGTTCAATAACATTTTCACCGATAACTCAGTTATCGATTAATTTATCGAAATATATTGTGGTCCAAATGAACCCTGGGACCATTCCCTTTCGTTTGATACCCATATTGTAAGGTAATTTTAAGGTTTTTGTTCAATAAAATTTTCACCGATAACTCAGTTATCGATCAATTAATCGAAATATATCGAAGTCAAAATGTAACCTGGGGTCATCCCCTTTCGTTTGATACCCATATTGTAGGGAAAATTTAAGGTTTTTCAGCAACCACATTTTCACCGATAACTTAGTTATCGATTAATTTATCGAAATATATTGAGGTCCAAATGAAACCTGGGGTCATCCCCTTTCGTTTGATACCCATATTGTAGGGAAAATTTAAGGTTTTTGAGCAACCACATTTTCACCGATAACTTAGTTATCGATTAATTTATCGAAATATATCGAAGTCCAAATGAGACCTGGCACCTTCCAGTTTCGTTCCTTCCTGTATTCGATATATCATAAGTTTATGTCAAGTGTACTCAGAGTTATATGGAAAAACAAAAAAATCGAAAATTATCGGTCCCTAGCATGGCCGGACCCCCCAAAAAAATAGCCTATACCTCCTTCCAGCCTATTAGCTGTCTGCCTACCAAATTTCAACAAAATCCGTCTTGCCATTCTCACGTTATTGAGGAACAGAAGTAAACGTCTGGACATCCAAACATCGAAATATCCAAACATCCAAACATCGCTACATTCACATTTATAATATAGCAAGATTGAATACTGAAGCATTTACCAAGGGTATTTAAAATTTTCAAAATTCCCATCAATGAGGAAAGGTAGATTGATTAAATAATTTGAGGTTTTTGGGCGATCACGTTTTGACCGCTAACTCAGTTATCGATAAATATATCGAAATACATATATCAAGTTCAAATGAAACCTTCATTTGATACTAATATTGTTGGCCAATTTTAAGGCTTTTGAGCCATCTCGTTTTAACCGATAACTCAATTATCGATAAATTTATCGAAATATATTGAAGTCCAAATGAAAACTGGGGCCATCCCCTTTCGTTTGATACCCATATTGTAGGGCAATTTTAAGGATTTTTCACCAATAACTCAGTTATCAATAAATTTATCGAAATATATTGAAATCCAAATGAAAACTGGTGCCATCCCCTTTCGTTTGATAACCATATTGTAGGGTAATTTTAAGGTTTTTGTTCAATAACATTTTCACCGATAACTCAGTTATCGATAAATTTATCGAAATATATTGAAGTCCAAATGAAACCTGGGGTCATCCCTTTTCGTTTGATACCCATATTGTAGGGAAAATTTAAAGTTTTTGAGCAACCACATTTTCACCGATAACTTAGTTGTCGATTAATTTATCGAAATATATTGAAGTCCAAATGAAACCTGGAGTCATCCCCTTTCGTTTGATACCCATATTTTAGGGAAAATTTAAAGTTTTTGAGCAACCACATTTTCACCGATAACTCAGTTATCGATACATTTATCGAAATATATTGAAGTCCAAATGAAACCTGGAGTCATCCCCTTTCGTTTGATACCCATATTGTAGGGAAAATTTAAAGTTTTTGAGCAACCACATTTTCACCGATAACTCAGTTATCGATACATTTATCGAAATATATTGAGGTCCAAATGAAACCTGGGACCATTCCCTTTCGTTTGATACCCATATTGTAAGGTAATTTTAAGGTTTTTGTTCAATAAAATTTTCACCGATAACTCAGTTATCGATCAATTTATCGAAATATATCGAAGTCAAAATGTAACCTGGGGCCATCCCCTTTCGTTTGATACCCATATTGTAGGAAAAATTTAAGGTTTCTGGGCAATGTCATTTCGACTGATAACTCCAGAAATATATCGAAGTCCAAATGAGACCTGGCACCTTCCAGTTTCGTTTGATACCCATATTGTTCGAAGTTTCTACAGCTGTATGCGAAATATCATAAGTTTACGTCAAGTGTCCTCAGAGTTATATGGAAAAACAAAAAAATCGAAAATTATCGGTCCCTAGCATGGCAGGACCCCCCAAATTATAAAAAAAAAAAAACAATAGCCTATACCTTCTTCCAGACTATTAGCTGTCTGCCTACCAAATTTCAACAAAATCCGTCTTGCCATTCTCACGTTATTGAGGAACAGAAGTAAACGTCTGGACATCCAAACATCCAAACATCGCTACATTCACATTTATAATATTAGTAAGATAAGATTGAATACTGAAGCATTTACCAAGGGTATTTAAAATTTTCAAAATTCCCATCAATGGGGAAAGGTAGATTCATTAAATAATTTGAGGTTTTTGGGCGATCACGTTTTGACCGCTAACTCAGTTATCGATAAATATATCGAAATACATATATCAAGTTCAAATGAAACCTTCGTTTGATACTCATATTGTTGGCCAAATTTAAGGCTTTTGAGCCATCTCGTTTTCACCGATAACTCAATTATCGATGAATTTATCGAAATATATTGAAGTCCAAATGAAAACTGGGACCATCCCCTTTCTTTTGATACCCATATTGTAGGACAATTTTAAGGATTTTTCACCGATAACTCAGTTATCAATAAATTTATCGAAATATATTGAAATCCAAATGAAAACTGGTGCCATCCCCTTTCGTTTGATACCCATATTGTAGGGCAATTTTAAGGTTTTTGGGCATTTACATTTTCACGCATAACTTAGTTATCGATAAATTTATCGAAATATATCGAAGTCCAAATGAAACCTGGGGTCATCCCTTTCGTTTGATACCCATATTGTAGGGAAAATTTAAGGTTTTTGAGCAACCACATTTTCACCGATAACTTAGTTATCGATAAATTTATCGAAATATATTGAGGTCCAAATGAAACCTGGGGTCATCCCCTTTCGTTTGATACCCATATTGTAGGGAAAATTTA
The DNA here is from genome assembly GCA_964058755.1 of Campiglossa producta. Classification (NCBI taxonomy): domain Eukaryota; kingdom Metazoa; phylum Arthropoda; class Insecta; order Diptera; family Tephritidae; genus Campiglossa; species Campiglossa producta. The sequence goes on from CAXKVI010000013.1 coordinate 427,548, forward strand.
AGGTTTTTGAGCAACCACATTTTCACCGATAACTTAGTTATCGATTAATTTATCGAAATATATTGAGGTCCAAATGAAACCTAGGGCCATTCCCTTTCGTTTGATACCCATATTGTAGGGTAATTTTAAGGTTTTTGTTCAATAACATTTTCACGGATAACTCAATTATCGATAAATTTATCGAAATATATTGAAGTCCAAATGAAACCTGGGGTCATCCCCTTTCGTTTGATACCCATATTGTAGGGAAAATTTAAGGTTTTTGAGCAACCACATTTTCACCGATAACTTAGTTATCGATTAATTTATCGAAATATATTGAGGTCCAAATGAAACCTGGGGCCATTCCCTTTCGTTTGATACCCATATTGTAGGGTAATTTTAAGGTTTTTGTTCAATAACATTTTCACGGATAACTCAATTATCGATAAATTTATCGAAATATATTGAAGTCCAAATGAAACCTGGGGTCATCCCCTTTCGTTTGATACCCATATTGTAGGGAAAATTTAAGGTTTTTGAGCAACCACATTTTCACCGATAACTTAGTTATCGATTAATTTATCGAAATATATTGAGGTCCAAATGAAACCTGGGCCATTCTCTTTCGTTTGATACCCATATTGTAGGGTAATATTAAGGTTTTTGTTCAATAACATTTTCACCGATAACTCAGTTATCGATAAATTTATCGAAATATATTGAAGACCAAATGAAACCTGGGGTCATCCCCTTTCGTTTGATACCCATATTGTAGGGAAAATTTAAGATTTTTGAGCAACCACATTTTCACCGATAACTTAGTTATAGATTAATTTATCGAAATATATTGAGGTCCAAATGAAACCTGGGGCCATTCCCTTTCGTTTGATACCCATATTGTAGGGTAATTTTAAGGTTTTTGTTCAATAACATTTTCACCGATAACTCAGTTATCGATAAATTTATCCAAATATATCGAGGTCCAAGTGAAACCTCGGGCCCTGTCGGTTGATACCCATATTGAAGGGTGATTTTAAGGTTTTTGTTCAATAACATTTTAACCGATAACTCAGTTATCGATTAGTTTATCGAAATATATTGAAGTCCAAATGAAACCTGGGGTCATCCCCTTTCGTTTGATACCCATATTGTAGGGAAAATTTAAGGTTTTTGAGCAACCACATTTTCACCGATAACTTAGTTATCGATTAATTTATCGAAATATATTGAGGTCCAAATGAAACCTGGGGCCATTCCCTTTCGTTTGATACCCATATTGTAGGGTAATTTTAAGGTTTTTGTTCAATAACATTTTCACCGATAACTCAATTATCGATAAATTTATCGAAATATATTGAAGTCCAAATGAAACCTGGGGTCATCCCCTTTCGTTTGATACCCATATTGTAGGGAAAATTTAAGGTTTTTGAGCAACTACATTTTCACCGATAACTTAGTTATCGATTAATTTATCGAAATATATCGAAGTCAAAATGTAACCTGGGGCCATCCCCTTTCGTTTGATACCCATATTGTAGGGAAAATTTAAGGTTTTTCAGCAACCACATTTTCACCGATAACTCAGTTATCGATTAATTTATCGAAATATATTGTGGTCCAAATGAAACCTGGGACCATTCCCTTTCGTTTGATACCCATATTGTAAGGTAATTTTAAGGTTTTTGTTCAATAAAATTTTCACCGATAACTCAGTTATCGATCAATTAATCGAAATATATCGAAGTCAAAATGTAACCTGGGGTCATCCCCTTTCGTTTGATACCCATATTGTAGGGAAAATTTAAGGTTTTTCAGCAACCACATTTTCACCGATAACTTAGTTATCGATTAATTTATCGAAATATATTGAGGTCCAAATGAAACCTGGGGTCATCCCCTTTCGTTTGATACCCATATTGTAGGGAAAATTTAAGGTTTTTGAGCAACCACATTTTCACCGATAACTTAGTTATCGATTAATTTATCGAAATATATCGAAGTCCAAATGAGACCTGGCACCTTCCAGTTTCGTTCCTTCCTGTATTCGATATATCATAAGTTTATGTCAAGTGTACTCAGAGTTATATGGAAAAACAAAAAAATCGACAATTATCGGTCCCTAGCATGGCCGGACCCCCCAAAAAAAATAGCCTATACCTCCTTCCAGACTATTAGCTGTCTGCCTACCAAATTTCAACAAAATCCGTCTTGCCATTCTCACGTTATTGAGGAACAGAAGTAAACGTCTGGACATCCAAACATCGAAATATCCAAACATCCAAACATCGCTACATTCACATTTATAATATAGCAAGATTGAATACTGAAGCATTTACCAAGGGTATTTAAAATTTTCAAAATTCCCATCAATGAGGAAAGGTAGATTGATTAAATAATTTGAGGTTTTTGGGCGATCACGTTTTGACCGCTAACTCAGTTATCGATAAATATATCGAAATACATATATCAAGTTCAAATGAAACCTTCATTTGATACTAATATTGTTGGCCAATTTTAAGGCTTTTGAGCCATCTCGTTTTAACCGATAACTCAATTATCGATAAATTTATCGAAATATATTGAAGTCCAAATGAAAACTGGGGCCATCCCCTTTCGTTTGATACCCATATTGTAGGGCAATTTTAAGGATTTTTCACCAATAACTCAGTTATCAATAAATTTATCGAAATATATTGAAATCCAAATGAAAACTGGTGCCATCCCCTTTCGTTTGATAACCATATTGTAGGGTAATTTTAAGGGTTTTGTTCAATAACATTTTCACCGATAACTCAGTTATCGATAAATTTATCGAAATATATTGAAGTCCAAATGAAACCTGGGGTCATCCCTTTTCGTTTGATACCCATATTGTAGGGAAAATTTAAAGTATTTGAGCAACCACATTTTCACCGATAACTTAGTTGTCGATTAATTTATCGAAATATATTGAAGTCCAAATGAAACCTGGAGTCATCCCCTTTCGTTTGATACCCATATTGTAGGGAAAATTTAAAGTTTTTGAGCAACCACATTTTCACCGATAACTCAGTTATCGATACATTTATCGAAATATATTGAGGTCCAAATGAAACCTGGGACCATTCCCTTTCGTTTGATACCCATATTGTAAGGTAATTTTAAGGTTTTTGTTCAATAAAATTTTCACCGATAACTCAGTTATCGATCAATTTATCGAAATATATCGAAGTCAAAATGTAACCTGGGGCCATCCCCTTTCGTTTGATACCCATATTGTAGGGAAAATTTAAGGTTTCTGGGCAATGTCATTTCGACTGATAACTCCAGAAATATATCGAAGTCCAAATGAGACCTGGCACCTTCCAGTTTCGTTTGATACCCATATTGTTCGAAGTTTCTACAGCTGTATGCGAAATATCATAAGTTTACGTCAAGTGTACTCAGAGTTATATGGAAAAACAAAAAAATCGAAAATTATCGGTCCCTAGCATGGCAGGACCCCCCAAATTATAAAAAAAAAAAACAATAGCCTATACCTCCTTCCAGACTATTAGCTGTCTGCCTACCAAATTTCAACAAAATCCGTCTGGCCATTCTCACGTTATTGAGGAACAGAAGTAAACGTCTGGACATCCAAACATCCAAACATCGCTACATTCACATTTATAATATTAGTAAGATAAGATTGAATACTGAAGCATTTACCAAGGGTATTTAAAATTTTCAAAATTCCCATCAATGGGGAAAGGTAGATTCATTAAATAATTTGAGGTTTTTGGGCGATCACGTTTTGACCGCTAACTCAGTTATCGATAAATATATCGAAATACATATATCAAGTTCAAATGAAACCTTCGTTTGATACTCATATTGTTGGCCAATTTTAAGGCTTTTGAGCCATCTCGTTTCCACCGATAACTCAATTATCGATGAATTTATCGAAATATATTGAAGTCCAAATGAAAACTGGGACCATCCCCTTTCTTTTGATACCCATATTGTAGGACAATTTTAAGGATTTTTCACCGATAACTCAGTTATCAATAAATTTATCGAAATATATTGAAATCCAAATGAAAACTGGTGCCATCCCCTTTCGTTTGATACCCATATTGTAGGGCAATTTTAAGGTTTTTGGGCATTTACATTTTCACCCATAACTTAGTTATCGATAAATTTATCGAAATATATCGAAGTCCAAATGAAACCTGCAGCCTTTCCTTTTCGTTTGTTATAAATATTGTAGGGCAATTTTAAAGTTTTTGGGCAATCACATCTTCACATTTTCACCGATAACTCAGTTATCGATAAATTTATCGAAATATATTGAAGTCCAAATGAAACCTGGGGTCATCCCTTTCGTTTGATACCCATATTGTAGGGAAAATTTAAGGTTTTTGAGCAACCACATTTTCACCGATAACTTAGTTATCGATTAATTTATCGAAATATATTGAGGTCCAAATGAAACCTGGGGCCATTCCCTTTCGTTTGATACCCATATTGTAGGGTAATTTTAAGGTTTTTGTTCAATAACATTTTCACCGATAACTCAATTATCGATAAATTTATCGAAATATATTGAAGTCCAAATGAAACCTGGGGTCATCCCCTTTCGTTTGATACCCATATTGTAGGGAAAATTTAAGGTTTTTGAGCAACCACATTTTCACCGATAACTTAGTTATCGATTAATTTATCGAAATATATTGAAGTCCCAATGAAACCTGGGGCCATTCCCTTTCGTTTGATACCCATATTGTAGGGTAATTTTAAGGTTTGTGTTCAATAACATTTTCACGGATAACTCAATTATCGATAAATTTATCGAAATATATTGAAGTCCAAATGAAACCTGGGGTCATCCCCTTTCGTTTGATGCCCATATTGTAGGGAAAATTTAAGGTTTTTGAGCAACCACATTTTCACCGATAACTTAGTTATCGATTAATTTATCGAAATATATTGAGGTCCAAATGAAACCTGGGCCATTCTCTTTCGTTTGATACCCATATTGTAGGGTAATATTAAGGTTTTTGTTCAATAACATTTTCACCGATAACTCAGTTATCGATAAATTTGTCGAAATATATTGAAGACCAAATGAAACCTGGGGTCATCCCCTTTCGTTTGATACCCATATTGTAGGGAAAATTTAAGGTTTTTGAGCAACCACATTTTCACCGATAACTTAGTTATCGATTAATTTATCGAAATATATTGAGGTCCAAATGAAACCTGGGGCCATTCCCTTTCGTTTGATACCCATATTGTAGGGTAATTTTAAGGTTTTTGTTCAATAACATTTTCACCGAAAATTCAATTATCGATCAATTTATCGAAAAATATCCAAGTCCAAATGAAACTTGGGGCCATGCCCTTTCGTTTTATTCCCATATTGTAGGGCAATTTTAAGGTTTTTATTCAATAACATTTTCAACGATAACTCAGTTATCGATAAATTTTTCCAAATATATCGAGGTCCAAGTGAAACCTCGGGCACTGTCGGTTGATACCCATATTGAAGGGTGATTTTAAGGTTTTTGTTCAATAACATTTTAACCGATAACTCAGTTATCGATTAGTTTATCGAAATATATTGAAGTCCAAATGAAACCTGGGGTCATCCCCTTTCGTTTGATACCCATATTGTAGGGAAAATTTAAGGTTTTTGAGCAACCACATTTTTACCGATAACTTAGTTATCGATTAATTTATCGAAATATATTGAGGTACAAATGAAACCTGGGGCCATTCCCTTTCGTTTGATACCCATATTGTAGGGTAATTTTAAGGTTTTTGTTCAATAACATTTTCACCGATAACTCAATTATCGATAAATTTATCGAAATATATTGAAGTCCAAATGAAACCTGGGGTCATCCCCTTTCGTTTGATACCCATATTGTAGGGAAAATTTAAGGGTTTTGAGCAACTACATTTTCACCGATAACTTAGTTATCGATTAATTTATCGAAATATATCGAAGTCAAAATGTAACCTGGGGCCATCCCCTTTCGTTTGATACCCATATTGTAGGGAAAATTTAAGGTTTTTCAGCAACCACATTTTCACCGATAACTCAGTTATCGATTAATTTATCGAAATATATTGTGGTCCAAATGAAACCTGGGACCATTCCCTTTCGTTTGATACCCATATTGTAAGGTAATTTTAAGGTTTTTGTTCAATAAAATTTTCACCGATAACTCAGTTATCGATCAATTAATCGAAATATATCGAAGTCAAAATGTAACCTGGGGTCATCCCCTTTCGTTTGATACCCATATTGTAGGGAAAATTTAAGGTTTTTCAGCAACCACATTTTCACCGATAACTTAGTTATCGATTAATTTATCGAAATATATTGAGGTCCAAATGAAACCTGGGGTCATCCCCTTTCGTTTGATACCCATATTGTAGGGAAAATTTAAGGTTTTTGAGCAACCACATTTTCACCGATAACTTAGTTATCGATTAATTTATCGAAATATATCGAAGTCCAAATGCGACCTGGCACCTTCCAGTTTCGTTCCTACCTGTAAACGATATATCATAAGTTTATGTCAAGTGTACTCAGAGTTATATGGAAAAACAAAAAAATCGAAAATTATCGGTCCCTAGCATGGCCGGACCCCCCAAAATTAAAAAAAAAAAGTAAGGAAAGCTGTTTTCGGCTGTGCCGAAGGCTATATACTTTTCATGAATAAGCGTGCCTATACCTCCTTCCAGACTATTAGCTGTCTGCCTACCAAATTTCAACAAAATCCGTCTTGCCATTCTCACGTTATTGAGGAACAGAAGTAAACGTCTGGACATCCAAACATCGAAATATCCAAACATCCAAACATCGCTACATTCACATTTATAATATAGCAAGATTGAATACTGAAGCATTTACCAAGGGTATTTAAAATTTTCAAAATTCCCATCAATGAGGAAAGGTAGATTGATTAAATAATTTGAGGTTTTTGGGCGATCACGTTTTGACCGCTAACTCAGTTATCGATAAATATATCGAAATACATATATCAAGTTCAAATGAAACCTTCATTTGATACTAATATTGTTGGCCAATTTTAAGGCTTTTGAGCCATCTCGTTTTAACCGATAACTCAATTATCGATAAATTTATCGAAATATATTGAAGTCCAAATGAAAACTGGGGCCATCCCCTTTCGTTTGATACCCATATTGTAGGGCAATTTTAAGGATTTTTCACCAATAACTCAGTTATCAATAAATTTATCGAAATATATTGAAATCCAAATGAAAACTGGTGCCATCCCCTTTCGTTTGATAACCATATTGTAGGGTAATTTTAAGGTTTTTGTTCAATAACATTTTCACCGATAACTCAGTTATCGATAAATTTATCGAAATATATTGAAGTCCAAATGAATCCTGGGGTCATCCCTTTTCGTTTGATACCCATATTGTAGGGAAAATTTAAAGTTTTTGAGCAACCACATTTTCACCGATAACTTAGTTGTCGATTAATTTATCGAAATATATTGAAGTCCAAATGAATCCTGGAGTCATCCCCTTTCGTTTGATACCCATATTTTAGGGAAAATTTAAAGTTTTTGAGCAACCACATTTTCACCGATAACTCAGTTATCGATACATTTATCGAAATATATTGAAGTCCAAATGAAACCTGGAGTCATCCCCTTTCGTTTGATACCCATATTGTAGGGAAAATTTAAAGTTTTTGAGCAACCACATTTTCACCGATAACTCAGTTATCGATACATTTATCGAAATATATTGAAGTCCAAATGAAACCTGGAGTCATCCCCTTTCGTTTGATACCCATATTGTAGGGAAAATTTAAGGTTTCTGGGCAATGTCATTTCGACTGATAACTCAGTTATCGATCAATTTATCGAAATATATCGAAGTGCAAATGAGACCTGGCACCTTCCAGTTTTGTTTGATACCCATATTGTTCGAAGTTTCTACACCTGTATTCGAAATATCATAGGTTTAGGTCAAGTGTACTCAGAGTTATATGGAAAAACAAAAAAATCGAAAAGTATCGGTCCCTAGCATGGCCGGACCCCCCAAAATTAAAAAAAAAAAGTAAGGAAAGCTGTTTTCGGCTGTGCCGAAGGCTATATACTTTTCATGAATAAGCGTCACGATTTTCACTGTTCGATCCCCAGTACAGCCTGTTTCAATTTAACTATATTTACTATACACATTACACATCTTTGTTATAATTTTAAAAAAACTTACAAAATAATAGAATCCGAGTTATCGGAACAATCGATGGTATGGTTCAATTGTACTGACTTACACTATACACATTACATATGTAGAAAGTACTAAAGGTGCAATATTTTACGTTCCTAACTTTTTAAATGCGGAAGTATTGGCCAAAAAACCTTATATCGGAACAACCGGTTGTATGGGGCTACATATATGTTATATTTACCCGATCTTCTTGATTTTCCTCTACACACTACATAAATTGAAAGTACTCAAGTTGCAAAATTTTATGTTCCTAACTTTTTATTTGTAGAAGTTTTGGCCAAAAAAACCTCATATCTGAACAATCGGTTGTATGGGGGCTATATGTTACATTTTCCCGATCTTGTTGATTTTCACTATATACACTACATAAATAGAAAGTACTCGAGTTGCAAAATTTTACGTTCCTAACTTTTTAATTGCAGAAGTTTTGGCCAAAAACCCTTATATCTGAACAATCGGTTGTATGGGGGCTATATGTTACATTTGCCCGATCTGGTTGATTTTCACTATATTCACTACATAAATAGAAAGTACTCGAGTTGCAAAATTTTACGTTCCTAACTTTTTAATTGCAGAAGTTTTGGCCAAAAAACCTTATATCTGAACAATCGGTTGTATGGGGGCTATATGTTACATTTGCCCGATCTTGTTGATTTTCACTATATACACTACATAAATAGAAAGTACTCGAGTTGCAAAATTTTTCGTTCCTAACTTTTTAATTGCAGAAGTTTTGGCCAAAAAACCTTATATCTGAACAATCGGTTGTATGGGGGCTATATGTTACATTTGCCCGATCTTGTTGATTTTCACTATATACACTACATAAATAGAAAGTACTCGAGTTGCAAAATTTTACGTTCCTAACTTTTTAATTGCAGAAGTTTTGGCCAAAAAACCTTATATCTGAACAATCGGTTGTATGGGGGCTATATGTTACATTTTCCCGATCTTGTTGATTTTCACTATATACACTACATAAATAGAAAGTACTCGAGTTGCAAAATTTTACGTTCCTAACTTTTTAATTGCAGAAGTTTTGGCCAAAAAACCTTATATCTGAACAATCGGTTGTATGGGGGCTATATGTTACATTTGCCCGATCTTGTTGATTTTCACTATATACACTACATAAATAGAAAGTACTCGGGTTGCAAAATTTTACGTTCCTAACTTTTTAATTGCAGAAGTTTTGGCCAAAAAACCTTATATCTGAACAATCGGTTGTATGGGGGCTATATGTTACATTTGCCCGATCTTGTTGATTTTCACTATATACACTACATAAATAAAAATTACTCGAGTTGCAAAATTTTACGTTCCTAACTTTTTAATTGCAGAAGTTTTGGCCAAAAAACCTTATATCTGAACAATCGGTTGTATGGGGGCTATATGTTATACTGGTCCGATCTTGTCAGTTCCGACAAATGATTCCTATATTACAAAATGGTGGCCACATACAAAATTTCAGCCAGATATCTCAAAAATTGAGGGACTAGTTTGCGTTCAAACAGACAGACGGACAGACGGACAGACGGACATGGCTAAATCAACTCATCTCGTCATCCTCATCATTTCGGTATACTTATTGATGGGTCTATCTCTTCTTCTTCTCATATTTACAAACATCGGACCAAAGTTATAATACCATTTCATGTCCATGAGAGGTATAAAAATAGCCTATACCTCCTTCCAGAGTATTAGCTGTCTGGCTACCAAATTTCAACAAAATCCGGCTTGCCATTCTCACGTTATTGAGCAACAGAAGTAAACGTCTGGACATCCAAACATCCAAACATCGATACAATCACATTTATAATATTAGTAAGATAAGAAGTAAGATTTACAGTTTGACAGCTAAATCTTCTGTTACATTTAAGCTTGTTTCGATTATACAATGGGGCGCTCGCGTAGTATTGTAAATTTCGACATAGGACTTTTACAATCTATGCAATCCGTGCACCTTGCAAGACTTAGCGAATCCCCCTAATGCATTTTTTTAAAAATAATAATAAAAATACTTATGACTTATAAAATATCAAAAAAAAAATACACTTACCCTAACCAGCATCGAACTTAAGTCACCCGCCTTGATAATCGGAATGCCTAACGCCTGGGCTACAGTCGCATGTTCAAATTGATGCCTAATGAGTTATGTTGAAGTGATGGTATCTGTGTGCACAGTAGTTCACGTAATTGTAGAGACCGCACATCTTCTTGGGAAAGAATCGATAACATGTCAACGTCAGTAATTGATGGATGATCAAGGTAAATTACTTTTGCCTTGCAAAATTTTAAAAATTCATAAAAAATGTCCTATGGCTGACCAAGTAGTGAGACCTGCTGAACAAATACGACTGACAGTGGCCAATTATGTATTTGGCATACAAGCTTTTCCAAATTTCGACCAATGGGGTGCCAACATCTTAATCGATAACACTCAAAAAACTTAAAAAAATTAATTAAAAACTTTCTATGGCTGACCAATTAGTGAGACCTGCTGACCAATTAGTGACCAATTATTTGGCATATTTGTTTTTTGAAATTTAAAGTATACAGGGTGCCTGCGGAAGTAAATGACTTTTCCCTTGGAAAATTTAAAAACGTCATAAAAAATTTTCTATGGCTGACCAATTAGTGAGACCTGCTGACCAATTATGACCAATAAGTAAACAATTATTTGGCATATATGTTTTTTGAAATTTAAAGTATACAGGGTGCCTGTGGAAGTAAATGACTTTTCCCTTGGAAAATTTAAAAACGTCATAAAAATTTTTTATGAATTTTGATACTTAGAGAAAATTGACAAAGATTTAGACAGCGATGGATACCATGACGCGTTTCGGACTTTCCAGGGTCCACATCAGATGGCTTTTCGGACACAGAAGTACTGTGTCTGCACCAAAGCGGTTAAAGCAATAGCTTATAACAAATCAGCTACGATGCCCTGTAATATTTCTAAGTCAAATTTCTTATAAGCGTGCCAATTTCATACCTTTAGACATAAGGCCGCGACATATTTTCCATATGATACACGGAATATGAGTATATTATTAGGCGTGCATATTTATGCAGAAGCACACTGAGGTTTTTAGTTTGCATTCCTTCATACCACTTTTTTGTGTATTATTGGTTTGCTCTACCTATGGTGTGTACTTATGTATCAATTATGAATGTTTCTTATTGGAGCTTAGCTCGAGAATTGTTTATACCTGCTGTACTTTTTACTAGTACTAGGGTATTATAATTTTTGATGTTACGAAATTTTTATGAATTTTGATACTTAGAGAAAATTGACAAAGATTTACACAGCGATGGATACCATGACGCGTTTCGGACTTTCCAGGGTCCACATCAGATGGCTTTTCGGACACAGAAGTACTGTGTCTGCACCGAAGCGGTTAAAGCAATTGCTTATAACAAATCAGCTACGATGCCCTGTAGTATTTCTAAGTCAACTTTCTTATAAGCGTACCAATTTCATACCTTTAGACATAAGGCAGCGACATATTTTCCATATGATACACGGAATATGAGTATATTATTAGGCGTGCATATTTATGCAGAAGCACACTGAGGTTTTTAATTTGCATTCCTTCATACCACTTTTTTGTGTATTATTGGTTTGCTCTAGCTATGGTGTGTACTTATGTATCAATTATGAATGTTTCTTATTGGAGCTTAGCTCGAAAATTGTTTATACCTGCTGTGCTTTTTACTAGTACTAGGGTATTCTAATTTTTGATGTTACGAAATTTTTATGAATTTTGATACTTAGAGAAAATTGACAAAGATTTACACAGCGATGGATACCATGACGCGTTTCGGACTTTCCAGGGTCCACATCAGATGGCTTTTCGGACACAGAAGTACTGTGTCTGCACCGAAGCGGTTAAAGCAATTGCTTATAACAAATCAGCTACGATACCCCGTAGTATTTCTAAGTCAACTTTCTTATAAGCGTGCCAATTTCATAGCTTTAGACATAAGGCCGCGACATATTTTCCATATGATACACGGAATATGAGTATATTATTAGCCGTGCATATTTATGCAGAAGCACACTGAGGTTTTTAATTTGCATTCCTTCATACCACTTTTTTGTGTATTATTGGTTTGCTCTACCTATGGTGTGTACCTATGTATCAATTATGAATGTTTCTTATTGGAGCTTAGCTCGAAAATTGTTTATACCTGCTGTACTTTTTACTAGTACTAGGGTATTCTAATTTTTGATGTTACGAAATTTTTATGAATTTTGATACTTAGAGAAAATTGACAAAGATTTACACAGCGATGGATACCATGACGCGTTTCGGACTTTCCAGGATCCACATCCGATGGCTTTTCGGACACAGAAGTACTGTGTCTGCACCGAAGCGGTTAAAGCAATTGCTTATAACAAATCAGCTACGATACCCCGTAGTATTTCTAAGTCAACTTTCTTATAAGCGTGCCAATTTCATACCTTTAGACATAAGGCCGCGACATATTTTCCATATGATACACGGAATATGAGTATATTATTAGGCGTGCATATTTATGCAGAAGCACACTGAGGTTTTTAATTTGCATTCCTTCATACCACTTCTTTGTGTATTATTGGTTTGCTCTACCTATGGTGTGTACTTATGTATCCATTATGAATGTTTCTTATTGGAGCTTAGCTCGAAAATTGTTTATACCTGCTGTACTTTTTACTAGTACTAGGGTATTCTAATTTTTGATGTTACGAAATTTTTATGAATTTTGATACTTAACTGCAGGGAATAGCAGGAGCTCGGGATGGTCTTTGCAAAAGGCCACAAACAACCGCAACTGTGCTGGGGTGGTGCGTGCATATTTTCTGTAAATAAAATAAACAATTTTTAATAAATTTCATAAAATATTTACCAAATTTACTTACTTGTTCATTTCCATTTTGCAGTCTTCTTCTTTTTGATAAACAAAAAACATATGGCAGGTGACTAGCCGGGTGGCTTTTCAATTCACCATACACACTGGTGAGTTTTTTTGCCATTAGAGCGTTACCATCTGCTCAGAATCGCAGCCACTTTATTTGGTAACGTATTTTAGGGAAAATTGTTTGCCGATGGCAATTTTACCGGTAACGCGCAGCATAGGGCTGTTAGAGAAAACTGACAAAGATTTACACAGCGATGGATACCATGCCGCCAGAGTCCACATCAGATCGCTTTTCGGACACAGAAGTACTGTGTCTGCACCGAAGCGGTTAAAGCAATTGCTTATAACAAATCAGCTCAGTGTGCTTCTGTATAAATGTATACAGGGTGTCTGCGGAAGTAAATGACTTTTCCCTTGGAAAATTTAAAAACGTCATTTCTATGGCTGACCAATTAGTGAGACCTGCTGACCAATTATGACCAATTATTTGGCATACTAACTTTTCCAAATTTCGACCAATGGGGTGCCAACATCTTACGGCCACCTTGGAAAATTTTAAATTGGCATACAATTTTTTCTATGGCTGACCAATTACTGAAACCTGCTGACCAATTATGACCAATTATTTGGCATACTAACTTTTCCAAATTTCGACCAATGGGGTGCCAACATCTTAATCGATAACACTCCAAAAACTTAAAAAAATTAATTAAAAATTTTCTATGGCTGACCAATTAGTGAGACCTGCTGACCAATTATGACCAATTCATCATCATCACTTATTGGCGCTTAACCGCCTAAGCGATTTTGGCCGTCTCATCCGAGGCTTTGCATTTTTTTTTCATTGGAATTAAGTTTTTTACGTGGCGGGTCCCAAACCCAGCGCACAACCCGTTTCGGGGTTTTGGAAAATATTTACACATTTATATAGCGAGCCGCTTGTTTCAAGACAGACGCCCGCTTGCAGCCGCACCTCATGGTGAACAGACGCTACGCAAAAACCTCGGTGAGCCCTTAAAGCAATTATGTCAGAGTGGCCCCACCGGGGCTCCCTCTCTTTCTGCCGCGAGCCTAGGTAGCTCCCGTTGTCCAGAGTGCACGAACGAGGACGCAAGAGTCGGGATTGAGCAAGGTCACTTAGCAACCACACTCCATTACACCCCAATTAGTGACCAATTATTTGGAATATTTATTTTTTGAAATTTAAAGTATACAGGGTGCATGCGGAAGTAAATGACTTTTCCCTTGGAAAATTTAAAAACGTCATAAAAAATTTTCTATGGCTGACCAATTAGTGAGACCTGCTGACCAATTATGACCAATTAGTGACCAATTATTTGGCATACTAACTTTTCCAAATTTCGACCAATGGGGTGCCAACATCTTACGGCCACCTTGGAAAATTTTAAATTGGCATAAAATTTTTCCTATGGCTGACCAATTACTGAAACCTGCTGACCAATTAGTGACCAATTATTTGGCATAAAATCTTTTTCAAATTTCGACCAATGGGGTGCCAGCATCTTACAGCTCTCCTGTTTATCATAATCCCCAGGTACTTAAATGCTGAGCTTGTCCGTGCCATCTGAAGTTTCGTACTCAAGCACCCTGCCGTCGAAATAGCTGCGAATGATCCTTCTCAGGTAGTAGGACACGCCTTTCCCATCCAGTATATCCAGAATTTTTGCCCAGTTGGCGCTGTTGAATGTATTCTCGGCGTCTAAGGTCACGATAAGACAGTATTCCTTAGCCTGCGAGCCATCGAGTGCCGCTTATTGCTTATTGAGCCGCCTTTTTTACCATGTTCACCGCGTGAATCGTGGATCTTCCTGCCTCTTCTATTTCTTTTTCTAGGCGATCATAGATCACTCGCTCAAAAATTTTACCAGCAGAGTCGAGCAGATATATGGGCCTGTAGCCGGATGACTCCGCCGGGTTTTGGCCAGGCTTTGGCAACAGCACCAGAGTCTGGCCTTTCCAGGTTGAAGCGAACTTTCCCTCAGCACTCTGCCCCCGGGGACTTGTTGTCCTCAAGTCGGTTAGCCGCTTAAATAACTTCCGACACTGTCACTTCATCAAATGCGTGGATTGGCACGTTCGATATGGAAGACACCAACTGCCGTGGGTGGGAAAAAGAGTATGGACCACACTCTTAAGGAAGGACGGGCAAGTCGGCATGGCTTTCCGCTGTTTCAACTTTTTCAAGACGACTTTGTAGGCTGTACCCCAGGAGTCATTAGCAGCGTCATCGCAAAGTTCAAGGAAGCATTGTCGCTTTCTGTTCGTTATTGCGGCTTTCAGTGCATAGAGTGCAGCCTTGAAGGTAGCCCTGCATTCTAGGAAATCCGGCCTTCCTCATGCTCTCTGAAATCGCCTCCTGGCACGAATTCAGTCTTGTCTTAGTGATTGTATGCTGTCGTTCCACCAATAGGATATCAAACATCACTTTAGTGGCTATTTCGTTTGCGCTTCCTGTGTGTTCAGATGTCTTCAGCACCACCTTAAAGACATCAGGGTCGAATGTACTGAGTTTCCACCCGCGACACTTCGAAATAGTTTCCTTGGATGACCTGACACCTCCGTCTGTTTTGATATCCACGATGATCGCTGAGTGATCGCTCTGAGTATAGCACTCGCTAATCTTACGAATGTGATGTCGATAATGGAACCGTAGCCATTTCTAGAAAATGTGTGTTGCCCCCTGTGTTAAGGATAGCTACGTCCAGGCACGCGAAAGCTTCGAGCAAAGCTCTCCATTTCGGTGACGTTCGCTGTGAGCCCCACTCTACCGCTCATGCGTTGAAGTCGCCCGCTATTATGAACCTCTGCCTAGAGGTCGCATCTGTGGATATCTTTTCGACAATTTCTTCGAAGATATCTAGCGGAGAGCTGGGTGGTATGTAGCAACTATATAAGAATATATCGCCTATATTGCACACACGAAGTCCTTTTCTTTAAGTATGGGCTCTACGTAAAATGGACTCTGTCCACAAGCCCATATAGCAGCCTTGCCGTCTGAGTAAGGCAGCCAATTTGCAGACCTTCCGCTGTATGGTTCGCTTAGTAAGGCCACGTAAATTTTTAGCTCGCGTGCTGTCTGCGCTAATAGGTATTGCGCAGCTTCACAATGATTGAGATTAAGTTGGACCAATCTCATGACGGCACAGAATGCACTTTGGCGAATTTGTGCACATCTCAGCGGTATTCCACCACTTCCGCATTTAAAGCAAGCGTCTTTTACGTCGTGTTCGCTGGTGCAATTTCTCGATATATGCCCGAAGTCCAAACATTTATCACATCGTTTTGGTTGAACTGTAGTCGAATGCGGCATATTACCCACTCTATTCGGACTTTTCCGCTGGATAGCAGCTTCTTGGCAGCTTCCGTGGGAATGGAAATCATCGCTGTTTGTGTTTCGCCGTATGCTCTCCGAATGGATCGGATACAGGTCGGACCTTTATCGCAGTCCTGGAACTGCGAGTTCAGTTCTTGGCAGATTTCTGCTGCCGTGGTCACCTCATCCACCTCGGCTTTTCCTGATAGCGTTTGCTCCACGGGTGCTTGCAGTTTGGCGGTGTTTATATCGGCATGCCTGGTGAGTTGGAACAACAAGTCCCCTTTCGCAATCTTGCGGATCTTGCGAACCATTGTACTCGTTTCTCTTAAGGCCGCCTCGCCCTTTACTGCTTTCAAAACTTCTACATATGAGCAGTCTCCATTTTTTTTTTTATTATAATGACGTCGGGTCGGTCCGACTTCGGCTTTGGCCGCTTCTGTTTGTGTACCGTCTTCCATGCCCCTCCCTGGCCTGCTGATTCACCTTCCTTGGAACCATTATTCCCTGCGGATGCCTTAACGGCTGCTTCATCCTTTTTTTCTTGGCGTATTTTTGTGGGAAAGGTGTACCACCGGACGCACGCTCCCGGACAAGTTTAGCACGTGGTTCTTTCGGCAATTGGCTCAGTGATGGAGTCGTCAGCGACTGCTTTGAAGTCACAGCATCACAAGCATTGTCCTCTTCCTCGCTGCAATCGCAGCTAGGTGTCCCATCTGGCCAGTTGAGCCCAAGTGGGGCAGCAGCTGGAGCAGCTGATTTCGGGGAGACTGTACTAGTCTCGACCTCCTCGCGAAGGGATCAACGCCGTCCCCTCCG
This sequence comes from Campiglossa producta, assembly GCA_964058755.1. Lineage (NCBI taxonomy): Eukaryota > Metazoa > Arthropoda > Insecta > Diptera > Tephritidae > Campiglossa > Campiglossa producta. The sequence continues at coordinate 444,829 of CAXKVI010000013.1, forward strand.
TCCAGCTCGATCAGGTTAGCTGGCGTTCTCTCCATTGAGGTGACAGCTGTGGCATCCGCAATCCTTCCTTACTTACACCTTTCCTTACTTTCTTCTTTTTGCCTTAATTTGTTTTATTTTTTTTTATGTTAATTGTATTTATTTATTCTTTTCCTGTATATACAATTTTTATTTTATTTTTATTTTGGTTTTGTTTTATTTTAATTTTTTTTATTTACTTTTGTATTCAATTTTTCTATTTTACTATTTATTTTACGTTTACTTATTATTTCAGTATTCTTATTTATTTAATTTTTTTTATTATATACTATTATTTTATTTTTGTTTCGTTTATTTTATGTCGCTTTATTTTTTATTTATTTATTTTATTCGTTTTGTGTTTTATTTTTTATTATTCTTAATTATTTAATTTTTTTAATTTTTAAATTTATTAATTAATTTATTTTATTTTTTTGTGTATTTATTATTTTTCTCTTTTTATGTGTTTTTTTCTTATTATTATTATTATTATTTAGTTTTTATTAATTTACTGTTTTTGGTTATTTAATTTACCACCTTTTTTCGACACTCCCTAATGTCGGCAGTCAAGGGGTTTGTGACTTTGCTAAATTGGCACTAGCAAATGTCAGTTGGCCAGCTGATCTGTTCACACTTTTGGGCGACGAGATCAGCTGTATTTGGGAACTTTAGACTAAATTATTTGCTGTTTTGTTGTCTCGTTCGTGTAGCACTTCCAGTTTGCAACTGAATTAAAGTTTTATAAAATTTTAGCAAAAAGTGAAAATAAAGCGATTAAGGCCGCGAGTGCACTTCCACCATTCACAGCACTTACCAGGCAAGTTAATGGTTGTACCAAGAACCTTTCGCTTGTAGTTTGTTGTTTTTTTTTTACACTATTTATAAGATTTTTACGGAGCTGACTTTTCACTAAACTTCACAGGGTATATTGTAGTTGTAGGTTGTGTAGGCAGGGTATATTGTAGTTGTAGGCAGTGTAGGCAGGGTATATTGTAGTTCTAGGCAGTGTATGCAGGGTATATTGTAGTTGTAGGCAGTGTGGCCAAGGTACATTGTAGTTGTGGGCAGGGTATGTTGTAGTTTTAGGCAGTGTAGGCAGAGTAAATTGTAGTTGTAGGCAGTGTAGGCAGGGTATATTATAGTTGTAGGTAGTGTAGGCAGTATATAATGTAGTTATAGGCAGTGAAGGCAGGGTATATTGTAGTTCTAGGCCGTATAGGCAGGGTATATTGTAGTTATAGGCAGTGTAGGCAGGGTATATTGTAGTTGTAGGCAGGGTATATTGTAGTTGAAGCAGTGGAGGCAGGGTATATTGTAGTTGTAGGCAGGGTATGTTATAGTTGCAGGCAATGTAGGCAGTATATAATGTAGTTGTAGGCAGTGCAGGCAGGGTATTTTGTAGTTCTAGGCCGTATAGGCAAGGTATATTGTAGTTTTAGGTAGTGAAGGCAGGGTATATTGTAATTGTAGGCAGTGGAGGCAGGGTATATTGTAGTTTTATGCAGTGTAGGCAGGGTATATTGTAGTTGTAGGCACTGTAGACAGGGTATATTGAAGTTGTAGGCAGTGTAGGTAGGGTATATTGCAGTTGTAGGCAGTGTTGGCAGGGTATATTGTAGTTGAAGCAGTGGAGGCAGGGTATAATGTAGTTGTAGGCAGTGCAGGCAGGGCATATTGTAGTTCGATGCCGTATAGGCAGGGTGTATTGTAGTTTTAGGCAGTGTAGGCAGGGTATATTGTAGTTGTAGGCAGTGTAGGCAAGGTATATTGTAGTTTTAGGCAGTGTAGGCAGGGTATATTGTAGTTGTAAGAAGTGGAGGCAGGGTATATCGAAGTTCTAGGCAGTGTAGGCAGAGTATACTGTACTTGTAGGCAGTGTAGGCAGGATATGTTCTAGTTTTAGGCAGTGTAGGCAGGGTATATGGAAGTTGTAGGCAGTATCGGCAGGGTATATTGTAGTTGAATCAGTGAACCCAGGGTAAATTGTAGTTGTAGGCAGTGTAGGCAGTATATAATGTAGTTGTAGGCAGTGCAGGCAAGGCACATTGTAGTTGTAGGCAGGGTATATTGTAGTTTTAGGCAGTGTAGGCAGGGTAAATTGTACTTGTAGGCAGTGTAGGCAGGGTATATTATAGTTGTAGGCAGTATATAATGTAGTTATAGGCAGTGAAGGCAGGGTATATTGTAGTTCTAGGCCGTATAGGCAGGGTATATTGTAGTTATAGGCAGTGTAGGCAGGGTATATTGTAGTTGTAGGCAGTATAGGCAGGGTATATTGTAGTTGAAGCAGTGGAGGAAGAGTATATTGTACTTGTATGCAGTGTAGGCAGGTTATATTGTAGTTGTAGGCAGTGTAGACAGGGTATATTGAAGTTGTAAGTAGTGTAGGCAGGGTATATTGTAGTTGAAGCAGTGGAGGCAAGGTATATTGTGGTTGTATGCAGTGTAGGCAGGGTGTATTGTAGTTGTACGCAGTGTAGGCAGGGTATATTGTAGTTGAAGCAGTGGAGGCAGGGTATATTGTAGTTGTAGGCTGTGTAGGCAAGGTAAATTGTAGTTGTAGGCAGTGTTGGCAGTATATAATGTAGTTGTAGGCAGTGCAGGCAGGGTATATTGTAGTTCTAGGCCGTATAGACAGGGTATATTGTAGTTGTAGCCAGTATAGGCAGGGTATATTGTAGTTGAAGCAGTGGAGGCAGGGTATATTGTAGTTGTATGCAGTGTTGGCAGTATAAAATGTAGTTGTAGGCTGTACAGGCAGGGTATATTGTAGTTCTAGGCCGTATAGGCTGGGTATATTGTAGTTGTAGGCAGTATAGGCAGGGTATATTGTAGTTGAAGCAGTGGAGGCAGGGTATATTGTAGTTGTAGGCAGTGTTGACAGGGTATATTGAAGTTGTAGGCAGTGTAGGCAGGGTATATTGCAGTTGTAGGCAGTGTTGGCAGGGTATATTGTAGTTGTAGGCAGTATCGGCAGGGTATATTGTAGTTGAAGCAGTGAAACCAGGGTAAATTGTAGTTGTAGGGTAATTGTAGTTGTTGGCATTCTTTGCCAATGGTTATTTTGCATGTGTAAAGAGCGATGCAACCTTTCTTCTGGCGCTGAAGAACATTCTCCTTCCAAATCAATTTCCTGTCCAGAACTATGCCTAGAAATTTGGCCTTATCCGACAAGCCCAGGCGCGTGCCATCTAGTTCAGGTAGGCTTAGTGGCGGTATTTTGTACCGATTGGGGAAGAGGACAAGTTCACTTTCCCCGGGTTGATACTAAGTCCGCAGCGAGAGGACCACGTCCACCTACCTGCAAAAACTTTTAAAATGCGGTTTGTTGATTGTGATTTAAATAACCAACTGCTAACTAAACGCGACATTATTAACTTCGGAGTTATATCTGCGTCATAGAAGTGATCGGAAAATCCCCGGGAAAGGGAATTTTCCACATAGCAGAATCCCGGGACTGACGTTCCTATACCGACACCGTTACTCCTCCTCGAACCGTTTAGATGACTTGATGACCGTTTCCTCCTCCTCATCATCCTTACAACTCCTACAGCATCGTCGGTAGGGCACACCTAGTCTTTCTGCGTGCCTACCAATGAGGCAGTGCCCAGTTAATACGCCTATTATTATGGAGATTTCTCTTCTCCTTAGGGCATAAATATGTCTTGATCTTTTATGATCCCATTTCGGCCAGGTTTCTTTGGATATCCGGCATCCTGGAGATTGCAGCCATCTTTCGTTGGCTTGGCGGAGTGTGTACTCCTCCAGCATAAGCTTGCATGTGGCAAACGGCATACCTAAGCGCTCTATATCCCGAAGAACCTGCTTGATCGTGCCCTGCCTCGCAAGTTCGTCTGCCCTACAATTTCCCTCAATGTCCCTATGCCCCAGGACCCATGTGAGGTTCACGCGATTCTTATGGACCATCTCTTGTAGAGATCGACGACAACTGAGCGTCAGTTCAGAGTTGAACGAGTAAGAACCAAGGGATTTGATGGCCGCCTGGCTGTCGCTGAATATAAAAATGTCCTGTCTGATAGTGTGTTGGCCTATCCAAGCCGCGGCGTCCATGATTGCTGAAACTTCAGCCTGGAAGACACTGCAGTGATCAGGTAGTCTGAAGGAGAGCTCAGGCATGTCCAGTAGTGCTTGCGCCCCAGCCGGTAGTTTCCCTTAGACGCAGAGCCGATGCTGCTGCTACCCGGTGCATTTCCAGATCGAGTGGCAAAATGCTAAGAATGACCTGGAGTGCTTCATTGGGCGTTGTTCTTAACGCACCGCTTATACAGATCATGCAAGATCTGTGTACTTTACCTAGCAGATTAAGGGTTGTTGCCTTGCTCAGCGCAGGCCACCATACCACGACTCCATAGAGCATGATTGGTGGAATGATTGCAGTGTAGATCCATTTGCATATTTTGGCGCTGAGCCCCCATTTCTTTCCAATGGCTCTTTTGCACGTGTAGAGTGCAATACACACTTTCTTCTGGCGCTGAAGAACATTCTCCTTCCAGGTTAGTTTCCTATCCAGAACTGTGCCCAAGAACTTGGCTTTGTCAGCCAAGTTCAGGTGCACGTCATTCAGTTTTGGTAGTATTAGCGGTGGTATCTTATAGCGGTTGGTGAAAAGGACCAGTTCTACTTTTCCCGGAGATCCTTGCTTGGAAAACAGAAAGGTCCTGGAGTATGGCCGGGAAATATTAGAACTTGCATTCAAAACTGTATGCTTTATTCTGTAAGTTTATACAACGCCTATTTTTAACTCATTAAAGTTTTATGGACTAAAATTTGGTTACAAAACAAGACTAAAAATAAATTGTGTTATATTTCTGGTTCTATTGATTGAACCGAAATACTTTCTTCCCAAAACTTTTTTGATTTTTTACGGTCTTCAATTAACTGACATTAGGTTGTTACATTAGGGTGGTAGAAACTGAGATATGGTGGGTAAGCACCACAAGGAAACTAATAAGCACCACAAGGAAACGAATAAGCTCCATCTAATGGACACTGACAGCCTCTGACGAAGCGGCTTTGGGAGTATTCGAGGGAAAACTTCTTCGAAAGATTTATGGACCCCTAAAAGTTGGCGACGGAGAGTATCGAAGAAGATATAATGATGAGCTGTATGAGCTTTACGCAGACGTCGACACAGCTCAGCGTATTAAGACCCAGCGGATTTGCTGGCTAGGTCACGTGGTGCGAATGAACGAAGACGCTCCGGCCCATAAGGTATTCTTATCGGCACCCGCCGGTGGAAGTAGAGGAAGAGGGAGACACCTATCCGATGACAGCACCAAGTGGAGGCAGATCTGAAAACACGCGGTGTCTCCAATTGGCGCCAGTTGGCTCAACAAAGAGCTGACTTGCGAAACATGTTAGACGGCCAAAATCGCCAAGGCGGTTAAAGGCTATTTTAAGTAAGTAAGTAAGGCAGTGTAGGCAAGGTATATTGCAGTTGTAGGCAGTGTAAGCAGGGTATATTGTAGTTGTAAGCAGTGGGGGCAGGGTATATTGTAGTTGTAGGCAATGTAGACAGGGTGTATTGTAGTTGTAGGCAGTGTAGGCTAGGTATATTTTAGTTGTAGGCAGGGTATATTCTAGTTGTAGGCAGTGTAGGCAGGGTATAGTGTAGTTGTAGGCAGTGTAGGTAGGGTATATTGTAGTAATAGGCAGTATAGGCAGGGTATATTTGACTTTCTTTGTGAGCGGACGTGTTTTCACTGTGTCGTGGGGTGCGCGCATTTGATAATACGTTTTCATATATATATTTAATAACTCTATTATTTACAATGTTTGCCCAAAATGCAATGAAAAGGTTGATCGCTCGGGCGTTCCTATAATTGCGTGTGGTCACTGTGGTATCCATATTCATGCCGCTTGTGCAAGGGTTACTGTTGCTGATTTGGACTACATGAAGGCGAATAATATCAAACATCGATGTGATCCATGCAATGTTTTGCGCCGGCATTCTCTACATCTGCAGCCATTGCCGGGAGCTGCTTCTGGATTTACAGCGGATGGTGCTGCTGCGCTGGATAAATACTAGCTCCACAAGTAGCCAAAAAATCCTCAACAGCGTCACTGAGCAGACCAAAGCAAGCCACCAACAATGGCCAAAACGAAAAACCACAAAAGTCAACGAACAAAACCAGCGTTTATGCTCATAAAAATGCTAATGAGCAAAGCAGTGTGCAAAGAGACAACAACGCCAACGCAAATAAAATGGAATCTAACCCAGCGGCGAATGTGACAAAAGAGATAAATTTGCAGTTGCCCTATGATGAAATTCTGAGTCTGAAAAAACTAAACTCTGATTTCTTAAACGTAGTAACGGAGCTTAAAGAGGAAAATTTGAAACTGGGCGAGAGAGTGTGCAAACTCGAAAGTGTATTCAACTGGCGAGAACAGCAACTTTTAAGCAGCGCGGTCGACTTTGATGGGGTGCCGGAGCTAACAAGTAAAAATGCGAATGAGTGCGCAAAACAAATTTTAGGCGCTGTTTTAAACCAACCTGACTCTTCTAAAAAGTTTAAGCGAACAAGTGTGCTCCGTGTTCACTTTTCATCGATTAAAGCCAAGCAAAGAGTGATGGTCCAGAAACGTAAAGCAAAGGGTAAATTGACGACTCATATTTTTGGTGATGGTAGCGGAAACAAAAACAACATCTACATAAACGACAGTCTCACTACCTACAACCGAGCTTTGCTTACAGTGGCGAAGAAAACAAAAAAAGAGAAAAATTACAAGTTTCTGTGGGTGAAGAATGGAAGAAATTTGTTAAAAAAGTCTGATGGTGGCGAAGTTGTTTTCTTAAAAACTTTTGACGATTTGTCAAGTAGTAGTAATTATTATTATTAATTTAATTTTTGTATAATGTTTTTAGCAATTTTTTAGATAAAAACAACTACGCCACAGCCAAACCTATTAGTGATTCGAATTTTTTATTTAATTTAAATAACTCTTTCACGGTAATTCACCAAAATTTTGATTTATCGCTCTGCAATCTAGAGGTGTTTAAAAACCCTCCGGATTTAATTTTTGTTTCCGAAATCTGGATATACTCTAATGAAACCCGTGATTTTACATACCTGGTTATAATTTTTTTGCATACACTAATGACTCTTATTCTGCAGGTGGTGTTGGAGTTTTTGTGCGTAGCAGTTACGAATGTGATTTTATTAATTATAACGTCACTAGCGCGGATATTTTAAAAGTTACATTAAGTATCTCCAAAAAGCTTTTTAGTTTTATGTGTGTCTATAGACTGCATGCGGTCTGTGTTCAAACGTTTTTGGAAGAGTTTTCAGGTCTTCTTTGTAGGGAAAATTCTGGTAATATTGCTTTTTTATTTTAATTTAGATATACTAAACCTAAATGCTACAACAGATAGTTACGTTACCCTTATGGCGAATCATGGCCTAAAATCATACTTAAGCGAACCAACTCGTATTATTTCTTGAAGATGCCTTGATCACATTTTCTGTCGGAGTAGTTCTGATACTAACTTTAATACCCTAAACGTTAATTTAAATATTACAGACCATACCATGACGGGTTTAATAATAAATAATGTTATCAAAAACAGCAATAGTTCAAATGAGGTTAATTCTAACTTAAACAAAATAAATTTCGGTTTGCTTAACCTACGGTTACGGTTTGAATCTTGGGACGTTGTATATACTGAGGGAAATCTATCACATGCTTACAATATGTTTTTAAACATTCTGCAAGATCACATTAAGGCTGCAAGTTTTCTTTATAACCCAGGTAGGAAGCAATCAAAAATCAAACCCTGGATTAGCAATGAGCTGGTGAAAAAAATTCGTCTAACAAATAAATTAGGTACAAAGAGTCATAAGCACCCGTCCAATGCTAACCTTCGTAGCCGATATCTAAAACTATGCAGGGACTTGAGAAAAGAAGTCCTTTTGGCCCGTTGTTGTTGTTGTTGTTGTAACGATGTGTAGTCCTGCCCAACGCGTATTTTTCCTTAACCTAATTGTCATCAATATCTTCTAACGGGAGTCCAAGGAAACTAGCAGTTTCAATAGGATTGGACCAAAGAGAGATGGGTGTTAGAAGAGTGGGCTCAAATGAGCAAGAAAATAAGTGATTGGTATTGTGGGGGGACGAGCCGCATGCCGGACATACATTCGGCACATCAGGGTTCAGTCTAGATATGTAGGAGTTTAACCTACTACAATATCCAGAGCGTAATTGAGCCAGAGTGACCCTTGTCTCTCGAGGAAGATGACGCTCCTCTTCAGAAATGCCAGGTGTTGCGGCATGTAAGACATTGTTTAGAGCGCAGAGTCATGGCCAACAGACGTTGTATGGATATGCCCCAAGGCCTGTTTGTGCACCTGTAGATCAAACGGCGTTGTTATATAGTGACGGATCTCATCAAAATGTTTACGTAGATGCGACCTTATGGACCTAGGAGGCGGAATGAGTTCAAGCAGTTGTCTACCGGGATGCTGTGGTTTACAGCAGTTCAGTAGGTACTGCTTGTTTAGCATTTCATTATGCTCCCTAACTGGAAGCATTTCCACCTCATTATGTATATGAGATATAGGTGACATAAGGACGCACCCCGTAGCGGTTCTGAGCGCGGTGTTTTGACAGGCCTGAAGCTGATTCCAGTGAACGTCTGCAAGCCCCGGCGACCATATCGGCGACGCATAGTTCAGGATCGGCCGACCAATTGCCTTGTACGTTACCAACAACGTTTCTTTGTCTTTACCCCAAGTACTGCCGGCTAGTGACTTGAGGATTTTGTTGCGGCTCTGTAATTTTGAGACAATTGCAGCTGAATGGGCAGCGAAAGTGTGCATGGTGTCAAAAGTCACTCCTAAAATTTTTGGGTGAGCGACAGTAGGTATTTTATGATCACCTACATAGATTTCTAATTCCATGCCAACCTGCGCCGTCCACGTCGTGAATAAGGTCGCCGAAGACTTTGTTGGCGACAATGTCAAGGTTCGGGCAGTGAAGAACTCGACTAGAGAGGGGAGATAACCATTTATTTTGGAGCACAGCTCATCAACGGAAGTACCAGTTGCCAATATCGTGCAATCGTCTGCGTAAGAAACAATCGTAACTTCTTCTGGTGGAGGAGGAAGCTTCGAAATATAGAAGTTAAACAATAACGGGGAGAGGACACCACCCTGTGGTACCCCTTGTTTTATCTTCCTAGCTTTAGATTTTTTGTTTCTAAATACAACAGACGACCGACGACCACTGAGATAATTGGCGGTCCAACGCTTTAGACAGGGGGGGAGTGACGAGTCTTCCAAATCAGCTACAAGTTGCCCATGATTTACTGTGTCAAAAGCTTGACTCAAATCAAGTGCAACTAGAACCGTCCTGTCATTAGGCCTATTTTGATTAAGACCGTCAGTTATCTGAGTGTTTATGACATTTAGAGCAGATGTTGTGCTCCTACCTTTCCTGAAGCCATGTTGGTGCTCGGCTAACATCAAGTGTGATGTGTAGAGCGGGAGTAGGACCGCCTCAAGTGTCTTTACTACTGGCGAGAGGAGTGATATCGGGCGATATGACTCCCCAACGTTAGCTGGCTTGCCAGGCTTTAGTAGTGGGATCACAGTTGCCTGCTTCCATTTGTCGGGTATGACAGCTGTGATCAGAGACAAATTGAAGACGGCCGTTAAATATTTGACTCCCGCTAGGCCGATGTGTTTTAGATGCACCATGGCTATGCCATCAGGGCCGATGGCTTTGGAGTTTTTGGCCTTCCGGATGGCCTCTTGAACCTCTGTAGCGGTGATGGGAATGGGGGCATAGTTTTTGTGTTTATGCGCACGCCTGAAGATTCCACGTCTAGCCCTGTCTTGCGCAGGGTGTGGGACATATTGTCGACAAAAAGCCTGTGCACATTTCCTGGGGTCATTTATTGTCTTGTCACCAAAGGTGATGTCGACATTTTTTGGTGGACCCGAAGGATTCGACAAGGACTTGACGGTGGACCATAATTTCCCAACACCGGTAGAGAGGTTACAAGACCTGAGGTGCTCCTCCCATTTGGTTTGTTTGTGTTCGTTAACCAGCCTTCTGATTTCCACGTTGAGATCACCGATCTGTGGGTCAGATGGTTCGATGTTGCGTATGAGGTCACGTTCGTTGGCCAAGGCTGCGGCCTCAGCTGGGAAGTTAGGCCTAATATCTTTTATCCTACCAGCTGGTATGAAACGGGCTGTAGCCTTTTTAATGACCTCACGTATGTTGCGCTCGCCAACGTGTACGTCAGTGGGAATGGGAAGATCACCAAAGGAGCTCTCCGTGAATTCCAAAAAGCCGACCCAATTGGCCCCGACGTGATAAAATCCGTGGCACGATCGACAGACAGGATGATAGGCAGGTGGTCGGATGACAGGGCCACCATAGGTTGCCAGTTGATGCTGTTAATTAACCCCGGGCTAACAATAGTTAGGTCCGGGGAGCTACTGCAGTTAACAGCCATCCTAGTTGAGGAGTCTCCGTTCACAGTACAGAAAGAGGAGTTATCAATTTGCTCGGCTAATTCCCGTCCTCTGCCGTCCACCGAAAGGTGTGAATGCCACATATCATGATGGGCATTAAAATCGCCCATGATGATACGGTTATCGCCACAAAGAAACGCCCTAAGGTCAGGACGATAAATTCTGGGGCAGCAGGTGACGGGAGGAATGTATATATTGATTAGCTCGAGATCAACGCCACCAGCTTGTATAACTATACCTTGACACTCTAAAGGTAAGTCACTTTGGTCAGTGTTGATATCAAATTCCCTATACTGCACCGTATGGTGTACAAGGAACGCGAGACCACCTCCGCCGTCTGTACGATCATGCCGGAGTACGTGGTAGCCTCCACTCGCTCGGAGATTCGAGTGGGGGCCAAGTTTTGTCTCCTGGATTGCAGCAATTTTGATTTTATGTAGCTGCATAAATGTGGTTATCTCCGCAATCTTGCCGGTCAAGCCGTTGCAGTTAAATTGCAACAATTTAAATTGCGAAGGAGAGGCAATGGCCACTCTGGGAGTTAAAGACTGATGTGTTCGCCTAGATGGTGGTAGGTTATGTCGCGATATTGATCTCCGTTGCAGTCCTGAAGCCGGCGGAATTCGTTCACTATTAGATGAGTGTACATCCGTCGGCGTTGAGGGCTGCACAACTCGACAGCAAGGCGCGACAAACACATCAGTCCAGAGATTTCTGTTTGCGAGCCCAGAACATATGCGTAGGTGACACAGGCCTAGGCAGGAGTTGCACTTGACCGATGCCACAGACGCATATATCCTGTGCCGACATAGAGTGCACGAAGAGTGAGGGACCAGAAGTTGATGGACTTGACTTTCATTCGTGCTAGTGCCGGAAGAAGTTATTAAAGAGTTTAGAGACGGGGGCTGAAGCTCAGTAGTGCTACAAGCATCAACTGATGTGCTACGAAGAAAGTAGCCATGAGTGGGTGCTTGTGCTGTTGATGCACTAGGAAGTAAGCTACAGCCGGGAACACATATATTCTGCTGGGCAATATAATTATTGCAGGTCGTGGAGACTTGATTATTATTAGAGGGCGATAAAGCAACATATGAGCGTCGCTTGCCTCGGGACGTCCTACGACGTGAACAGCAGGGCGCCACAAAATTTTTATAGAAACTAATGGGCCGATGTGTTTTCGGATCTAGTCCGGAGCAACTAGATTTGTGCAACCAACCTTTGCATGATGCACACTGTACTGAGTGTGCTCGTCTTGTATATATTTTCTTCCGACAAACGCAGCAGAACCATTCTCTTGGGCCAGGATTTGGCTCAATGCCAGCCCGGATCAAGAGAATAAGGAGCAGCCGTGCTGCAAGGGGCTGTTCAGGGGATGACAATAGGTGAGGGAATCGTGACGCGTTAGACAGGGTCACTTCGAAATGTATTGCTCTTGGCCGAGTCATTATAAAAAAAAAACAACCCGGGTCGTTTCGGTAGGAAGGGTATTGTACAGGTACAAATACCGTTCTCGCAGAACCGGCAATACGTGAAACGTATTTTGGCCCGTGATACGTATTATCGTAACGCGTTAAGGTCTTCGTATGGTAACTCAAAAAAGAATGGGATATCGTGAACAGTCTTCTTAATCGCAAGAGCAAAACAAATAATAAAGAAATTCGTTTATGTGATGGTGATAGTGGAGAGATTTTCGATGTCGCCGAAGTAATAGCAAATATTTTTAATGACCTTTTCTCGTCAGTCGGGTAATCTGATTGTTCCGCACATTCATGTGAATATTTTTCATCAATAGCTGCACCTACAAATGAAGGTGACAGTTTTTTCTTTGAAACCTTTAGTGGCATTGAAGTCCTAAGAGCCATTAATTCTCTGAATAACTCCAGATCGTGTGGTTCTGATGGAACTTCCAATCAAGTTATAAAAGACGTTGCTTTTAACGTAGTTGATGTTTTAACACATCTTTTTAATTCTAGTGTCCTGTCTGGAACCTGTCCTGCTGATTTGAAATGTGCTCTTGTGATCCCTTTATTTAAAAAGAGCGACAAAAAAGATGTGAATAATTATAGGCCAATCTCTCTACTCTCCTCTATTTCTAAAGTTTTTGAGAAACTAGTTAAATGCAGAATTCATTCTTTTCTTGAAAATAAGAACTTCTTTAGCCCTATGCAATATGGATTCAGAAATGGGCGGTCAACAGAAGATGCCCTGTTGGATTTTTGCTCCTTTATATATAGGGAAATTGACAAAAAAAAAAGACCTGTGCTGGATTGTTCGTTGATATATCGAAAGCGTTTGATATGGTAGACCACAAAATTCTACTTCATAAAATGTTTTCCGCTGGCTTCTGTGGTTTTTTCTATAATTGGTTAGAATCTTACCTATCGGGGAGAGTGCAGCAAGTAAAGGTTGGTAGCAGTTTAAGTAATCCTGTTACAATCAAGTTAGGAGTACCTCAAGGATCTGTTTTGGGCTCAATATTATTTTTGGTATATCTGAACTCAATCTTTTCTTTACCATTTTTTGGAAATGTTACGGCTTTCGCAGACGACCTGGCCATTGCGTATGGTTCATCTAACTATCTGGATTTGGTAGCTGGCGTAAATAATGATGTACATTTGCTAAGGGCGTGGTTTGCTGAACATAAGCTTATTGTTAGCAAGAAAACTAAGATTATGTATTTCAATCTACATCCAAAAATGTCACCTGAAATAGCCATAGTATTTCATGCCGCTGACTGCTATGCTACGCTCTAAATGCTATGCTGTGTTCAGAAACGTCATTTAGTTTTGATAAGGACTGTTGTGAAAAGTGTTTCTCTATTGAAGAAGTCAGCGACTTTCAGTACCTGAGTGTTTCTGTTGACAATAACTTAAGTTGGTCTACTCATATATCTCGTTTAAAGTCCTACATGAGATGTACCGTTCGTTACTTTTATAGCTTGAGAAAGATTTGTTCAAACGCAACTCTTAAAACTATATACTACGCGTTGGTTCACTCAAAGCTAGACTATGGTATAAGCTGTTGGGGAGGTACATCTTATTGTAGAATCCAGCAGCTTCTAACTATTCAAAAATGTGTCATAAGGAAAATATCGAATGCAAATCGTCTTCATCACACCATTGACCTGTTTAGAAACCTGAAAATTCTTCCCGTAAAGCATATGTACTACTACAAGGCTTTAAAGATATTTTTCGTTCGCTGTGGTTATTTGCATAGCCTGATCTCTGATAGCTACAATTTAAGGCAAAACTCACACGGACTTGTTTATGTTCCCACATCTCGCACAACTCACTTCAGTAACTTCTTCAGTATTGTTTCTTGCAAGTCTTTCAACGGGCTACCTGGTAATATACGAGTCATTAGAAATTTACGTACATTTTTATTAAAGGTTAAATTATTTTTATTAGAACAATCACACGACGACATCAAAATTTTGCTGAACCCTACAACTTAGTAAACTTGAACTAAATTTTTAATCTCAAGAGCATGATCACCGCTTTTTCATAAACCAACTTAATTAAATTTAAATTTATCTTACAATGTGTAGTTTTATTCTAAATTTCACCCCACACACTTTTGTTAATGTGCATTAAATTCCTCTTGAGATGGCATTCGATACTAAAATATTAATACTTTTTACAGAATGCCTTACTTTTTCTTTCTTTTAATATTTTATTATAATTTAAGTTAAGTTAATATTGTAACTAACATACATATGTTTATTTTGAAACAAAAATGAATAAATCAATCAGTTGTAAGCAGTGTAGGCAGGGTATATTGTAGTTGTAGGCAGTATAGGCAGGGTATATTGTAGTTGTAGGCAGGGTATATTGTAGTTGTAGGCAGTGTAGGCAGGGTATAGTGTAATTGTAGGCAGCGTAGGCAGGGTATATTGTAGTTTTAGGCAGTATAGACAGGGTATATTATAGTTGTAGGCAGTGTAGGCGGGGTATATTGTAGTTGTAGGCAGTGTAGGCAGGGTATATTGTAGTTGTAACCAGTGTAGGCAGGGTATATTGTAGTTGTAGGCAGGATATATTGTAGTTGTAAGCAGCGTAGGCAGGGTATATTGTAGTTGTAGGCAGTATAGGCAGGGTATATTGTAGTTGTAGGCAGGGTATATTGTAGTTGTATGCAGTGTAGGCAGGGTATAGTGTAGTTGTAGGCAGTGCAGGCAGGGTATATTGTAGTTTTAGGCAGTATAGGCAGGGTATATAGTAGTTGTAGGCAGTGTAGGCGGGGTATATTGTAGTTTTAAGCAGCGTAGGCAGGGTATATTGTAGTTGTAGGCGGTATAGGCAGGGTATATTGAAGTTGTAGGCGGTATAGGCAGGATATATTGTAGTTGTAGGCAGTATAGGCAATGTATATTTCAGTTGTAGGCAGTGTAGGTAGGGTATATTGTAGCTGTAGGCAGTGTAGACAGGGTGTATTGTAGTTGTAGGCAGTGTAGGCAAGGTATATTGTAGTTTTAGACATTGTAGGCAGGGTATGTTGTAGTTGTAGGCAGTGTAGGTAAGGTATATTGTAGTTTTAGACAGTGTATACAATATATCTTACAATGTGTAGTTTTATTCTAAATTTCACCCCACACACTTTTGTTAATGTGCATTAAATTCCTCTTGAGATGGCATTCGATACTAAAATATTAATACTTTTTACAGAATGCCTTACTTTTTCTTTCTTTTAATATTTTATTATAATTTAAGTTAAGTTAATATTGTAACTAACATACATATGTTTATTTTGAAACAAAAATGAATAAATCAATCAGTTGTAGGCAGTGTAGACAGGGTGTATTGTAGTTGTAGGCAGTATAGGCAAGGTATATTGTAGTTGTAGGCATGGTATATTGTAGTTGTAGGCAAGGTATATTGCAGTTTTAAGCAGTGTAGGCAGGGTATATTGTAGTTGTAGGCAGTGTAGGCAGGGTATATTGTAGTTGTAGGCAGTGTAGGCAGGGTATATTGTAGTTTTAGACAGTTTAGGCAGGATATGTTGTAGTTGTAGGCAGGGTATATTGTAGTTGTAGGCAGAGTAGGAAGGGTATATTGTAGTTTTAGACAGTGTAGGCAGGGTATATTGTAGTTGTAAGCAGTGGAGGTAGGGTATATTGTAGCTGTAGGCAGTGTAGACAGGGTGTATTGTAGTTGTAGGCAGTGTAGGCAAAGTATATTGTAGTTGTATGCATGGTATATTGTAGTTGTAGGCAAGGTTTATTGCAGTTTTTAGCAGTGTAGGCAGGGTATATTGTACTTGTAGACAGTGTAGGCAGGGTTTATTGTAGTTGTAGGCAGTGTATGCAGGGTATATTGTAGTTTTAGGCAGTGTATGCAGGGTATATTGTAGTTTTAGGCAGTGTAGGCAGGGAATATTTTAGTTATAGGCAGTGTAGGCAGGGTATATTGTAGTTGTAAGCAGTGTAGGCAGGTTTATTGTAGTTTTAGGCGGTATAGGCAGGGTATATTGTAGTTGTAGGCGGTATAGGTAGGGTATATTGTAGTTGTAGGCAGGGTATAGGGAAGTTGTAGGCAGTGTAGGCAGGGTATATTGTAGTTGTAGGCAGTATAGGCAGGGTATATTGTAGTTGTAAGCAGTGTATATTGTAGTTGTAGGCAGTGTAGGCGGGGTATATTGTAGTTATAGGCAGTGTGGGCAGGGTATATTGTAGTTTTAGACAGTTTAGGCAGGATATGTTGTAGTTGTAGGCGGCAGGGTATATTGCAGTTGTAGGTAGAGTAGGAAGGGTATATTGTAGTTGTATGCAGTGTAGGCAGGGTATAGTGTAATTGTAGGCGGTGTAGGCAGGGTATATTATAGTTTTAGGCAGTATACGCAGGGTATATAGTAGTTGTAGGCAGTGTAGACGGGGTATATTGTAGTTGTAGGCAGTGTAGGCAGGGTATATTGTGGTTTTAAGCAGTGTAGGCAGGGTATATTGTAGTTGTAGGCGGTATAGGCAGGGTATATTGTAGTTGTAGGCGGTATAGGCAGGATATATTGTAGTTGTAGGCAGTATAGGCAAGGTATATTTCAGTTGTCGGCAGTGTAGGTAGAGTATATTGTAGCTGTAGGCAGTGTAGACAGGGTGTATTGTAGTTGTAGGCAAGGTATATTGTAGTTTTAGACAGTGTAGGCACGGTATGTTGTAGTTGTAGGCAGTATAGGCAAGGTATATTGCAGTTGTAGGCAGTGTAGGTAGGGTATATTGTAGTTTTAGACAGTGTAGGCTAGGTATATTGTAGTTGTAAGCAGTGGAGGTAGGGTATATTGTAGTTGTAGGCAGTATAGGCAAGGTATATTGCAGTTGTAGGCAGTGTAGGCAGTGTAGGCAGGGTATATTGTAGTTTTAGACAGTGTAGGCATGGTATATTGTAGTTGTAAACAGTGGAGGTAGGGTATATTTTAGCTGTAGGCAGTATAGACAGGGTGTATTGTAGTCGTAGGCAGTGTAGACAGGGTGTATTGTAGTTGTAGGCAGTATAGGCAAGGTATATTGTAGTTGTAGGCATGGTATATTGTAGTTGCAGGCAGTGTAGGCAAGGTATATTGCAGTTTTAAGCAGTGTAGGCAGGGTATATTGTAGTTGTAGGCAGTGTAGGCAGGGTATATTGTAGTTGTAGGCAGTGTAGGCAGGGTATATTGTAGTTTTAGACAGTTTAGGCAGGATAGGTTGTAGTTGTAGGCATGGTATATTGTAGTTGTAGGCAGAGTAGGAAGGGTAAATTGTAGTTTTAGACAGTGTAGGCAGGGTATATTGTAGTTGTAAGCAGTGGATGTAGGGTATATTGTAGTTGTAGGCAGTGTAGGCAAAGTATATTGTAGTTGTATGCATGGTATATTGTAGTTGTAGGCAGTGTAGGCAAGGTTTATTGCAGTTTTAAGCAGTGTAGGCAGGGTATATTGTACTTGAAGACAGTGTAGGCAGGGTATATTGTAGTTGTAGGCAGTGTAGGCAGGGTTTATTGTAGTTGTAGGCAGTGTATGCAGGATATATTGTAGTTTTAGGCAGTGTAGGCAGGGTATATTCTAGTTATAGGCAGTGTAGGCAAAGTATATTGTAGTTGTATGCATGGTATATTGTAGTTGTAGGCAGTGTAGGCAAGGTTTATTGCAGTTTTAAGCAGTGTAGGCAGGGTACATTGTACTTGTAGACAGTGTAGGCAGGGTATATTGTAGTTGTAGGCAGTGTAGGCAGGTTTTATTGTAGTTATAGGCAGTGTATGCAGGGTATGTTGTAGTTTTAGGCAGTGTAGGCAGGGTATATTTTAGGTATAGGCAGTGTAGGCAGGGTATATTGTAGTTGTAAGCAGTGTAGGCAGGGTTATTGTAGTTTTAGGCGGTATAGGCAGGGTATATTCTATTTGTAGGCAGTATAGGTAGGGCATATTGTAGTTGTAGGCAGGGTATAGGGAAGTTGTAGGCAGTGTAGGCAGGGTATATTGTAGTTGTAGGCAGTATAGGCAGGGTATATTGTAGTTGTAAGCAGTGTATATTGTAGTTGTAGGCAGTGTAGGCGGGGTATATTGTAGTTATAGGCAGTGTGGGCAGGGTATATTTTAGTTGTTGGCAGTGTAGGCAGGTGACTCATTGATGAGTCAAAAATGACTAATTTATGAGTAAAAAAAACTCTTTGATGAGTCAAAAATGACTCATTGATAAGTCAAAAATGACTCATAGGCGAGGCATTTATTAAATGAAGTTTTTTGCAGAATACACATGTTTACACATCAAACCTCACGTGTACTTGGTACTCACGCCTTTTTTCCGTTGCAGCATAAACTTGAGTTTATTGACAACAACAATAAAAATTAACTCTAACAATGCTCCTTTAACTCGAGTTTATAGCCCAGCATGAAAGCAGTCTTACTTTAACTCTTTTTGATGTTAAAATAAGACTTAATTTAATCTATATAAACTAACTAACTAATGGCGGCGATATACCAACAGGTTATCATAACCTCTAACGAGATTTTTAGCCGAGCTTCTCTTTCCAACTTGTGGTGTGTTGCTTTTGAGTTTTTCCTACAAGTTGGCGGGACCTACAGTTTTTTGCCGACTCCGAACGGCACTTGCAAAGCAAATGAATTTTTTGCTGAGAAGCTTCTCATGGCAGAAATACACCCGGAGAGTTTGCCAAACTACTGCCGAGGGGCGACCCCGCTTAGAAAAATTCCTTTTCTAAACAATTTTTGATGTTACTTTTGTCGGGCATCGAACCGCCACGACTTGGTGTAGAAGGCCGAACACTTAACCGCTACACCATGGCGGCCGCCATTATCTATTATATTAATAGGCTAACAAATTTTACATATAAATCATTGCCAAGCTTAAACCCATACTAAATATGCATAAATATTTATGAAATGCATATGGATTTGTTGGCATACCTCTAAGGCAGTGCACAATTATCTAATATATAACCAATACTGCTTCATTTATCTGTAATAAGCGAATGAAAATTTTTCATGCAACTTAAATTGGTTATCTGACAATCAATTTGTAAATAAAGCGATAGCCCAGTGGGAAGCGTTAGGGGGTAGTGGTCGAGCGGTTGATGGTTCGAGTACAGTTAGTTACACAGCTATAGGCCAACATTTTTTTCTTTTTTGTCATTGAAAATTGTTTATATTTTTTATATATTTTTATATTTCTAATTTTGACTTTTTAATATTTTTATAAACAATATTGTTATGTTTGTGATCTCTATTTTCGAGAAGAAAAAAATTTGGTGCGAATATTTTTAGTTTACGGAAAGCCATGTGAAATAATAATTTTATATCATAAATATACATACATACCACCCATTATAGAAATGCTATAACCGCTTAAACAATTTCTTTTTGTTTTTTTTTTGGTAAATATTTCAAAAAATTACCATTAATATAAGTCTGACTGCTCTAATTTTTGAAGATGAAAGCTGCAATTTGCGAATTTTTTTTCAAATTCTATCGATTGAGATAGAGTTGCTGATAAATTCCTTATTTAAAGTATAAAAATCGACAAAATATTTTATGGATACTACGTTATTTTGAACTAAACCAAGTGATAAGCGGAAATCTTAAATTTTACTGAAGACAACAAATAATTTATTTTCAAATGTATATATGTATTAACTTTTAAAAGGGCAGATTTGCAACCCGAGCCCCAAACAAGTCTAGACCAAATTGAATAGAATTTTTTTAAAAATCAATATACATTTTTTTTCTTTAAATCAAAAGAAAAATCCATATAAAGTGTCTTTTAAATATTGCTAAGTTATGGTTAAAGAAAAAAGCTAGAAAACCCTCACACTTTTTTTGACCTAACCAGAATTTGTAATTTACCCCCACTAAAAAGTTTTAAAACCACGCCATGTATAATACATTTTTTTAAAATACAACCCATACTTCTCTAAATTGAATGTGTAACTATTTTCGTTCTCTCGCTCATTAATACTCTTTAATATTACACGAACTCATATTTCCAAATTTCCAGCCCTTCAAAATAAACGTCAAGCCAATTTCATACTCATATCTATTTATATACACATATACATATATGCGTAAACACTCCAATTCTCTCGCTCATTGAGTTCAAACAGTAGATTCGGCGTTGAACTCATATGTATATTGAAATGTTACACTCCAAATAGATGGCGTCGGCGCGAATAGCCAATTTGTTTCCGCATGAGAGTTGCCCCAATATGTGTTGTTATGTACCAAAGGATTAAAAAAAAGTGACAATTTGTTTTTCCCATATCTCGCACGCTTTAGTAAGTTTAGTTTAAAAATAAAATTTTTAGGAAAGAAGCAATCAATGCTTTAACTTTCTGTATTGAAATTCATCAAGGAAAAAAAAAAAAATTAGATTGAAATAGATACACCCATTGCCGTCAATTTTATATAATATGAAATTTTGCTTTTTTAAAAAAATAAAAATCAAACATCTTTTTCGTAGAATTCTATAATAAAAATGAGATAACTATGGTCGCCATATATTCCAAAGTATTAATAAACAAATGAAACACTAAAAATGTTATATTGTTGTGCCATAAAATCCTGAAAATCTTAAATTTTCAATTACATATATTTATAATAAAATGTAATTTAACTATACAATTTTTTGGGAAAACGTAATCAAAATTATATTTTTCCATAAAACTCTAATATGTATGTATATATCTAAATAGAGATTCAAAAGCCCAATAAAGCTTCACTTAATTGTAGAATTCCATATTAAAAAAATTTATTCAAGGAAAAATTCCGATGTAATAGATTTGTTTAAAATGAAATTCTACAAAGTTTTATGTTTTCATGACACCATTATTAAAATGTGAAATAGGGCAACCATGGTCAAACTTTTAATTTGAAAAAAATATGTCGCAATCAAAGTTGGCTTGCGTACCACCATACAAAAAAAATGTTTCAAAAAAAATAAAATAATAATTCAATATGGCTCCTGTTGTTGGAGTACCAAGCTTATTTTGAGAAATTTGTATATGTGTGTAAAATACCAGCAATGGAAATATTTTGATTCTCTCGCTCTTTGAGAGTTAGAGTAATAGCGTCAAACTCATATTTCGAAGTTGGCTGAACTTCAAAGGAAACCACTCTTTATCTTCATTCTCTCCCTCATTAAACACGTCCTATTATGAGAGAGAAATTATTTTCATTCCCTCGCTCATTGAGTACTTTGGTCCATTATTTATATTAATAGTCTAACTTTGTTGTTGGTATATTGTTAATTCTTAAACTGCTTTGTGCATAAGGTAATGGCGCGGCGGTGAGCGTATAGAATACGGTGTGCACAGTTGCAAGACCCGGTTGCGGAATATTCCTTTTTTTTCTTAAATTATGTTTTTTTTTTATATTAAAAAACCTTTAATCTTAACTATTACAATTTACTTAATTTTCAACCTAATATTTTTTTGTTCTTCCCCTGCTCAAAACGATCGCATAAATTAGTGGCTATTTGTTAAGCACAATGTCATCATCCGATTATTCAAGTGCAACATAAAATCTCGAATATTTGCATGGCATTTGCCATAAATAATTTTGGAAAGGGCTGCTGTAATTTAATATTTTTATCATATAATAACAGCCGCTATTTTTTAAATTCTTTGATGGCCTCATTTTGCCTATAGATGAGTTTTTAATGTATACATTTAAGTTGGTCGAGGTTCGGCCACGGGTCCTAAAGGCAGCTATTGACAAAAAGTTGATCAGATGTTTGAATAAGTTCAACTATTTTAAATTGGTCGAATTTCGACCACGGGATATACTAGTATTATATTAATAGGCTAACAAATTTTTCAAATAAATAATGGCCAAGCTTAAACCCATACTAAATATGCATAAATTTTTAAAAAATGCATATGGATTTGTTGGTATTCCTCTAAAGAAGTGCATAAGCATTTTAATTTTAACCAATACTGCTTCATTTATCTGTAATAAGCGAACGAAAATTTCTCATGCAACTTGAATTGGTTATCTGACAATCAATTTGTACATAAAGCAATAGCCCAGTGGGAAGCGTCGGGGGTATTGGTCGACCGATTAATGGTTCAAGTACAGCTATCGGGGAAATTTTTTTTTATTTTTTGTCATTGAAAATTGTTTTTATTTTTTCAACATATAAATATTTCTTATCTTGACTTTTTTTAAATTTTTATGTTTGTGATCTCTATTTTCGAGAAAAAATATTGCTGCGAATATTTTTATTTGACGGAAAGCCATATGAAATAATAATTTTAGGTCATAAATATGCATACATACCACCCATTATAGAAATACGATAATCGCTTATTCAATTTAAATTTTTTTGTCTAATTTTTGATGATATAAGATCAAAGTTGCGAAATTTTTTCAAACACAGTAGTCTATTTATCGGACTTCGGTAGATTACTTCTATAAATTTTAGTGATTTCTACCGTTTGAGACAAAGATGCTGATAGATTCCCTATTTAAAATATAAAAATCGACAACATATTTAATATGTACTTAAGTTTTGAACTAAATCAAGTGGTTAGCGGTTGTCTTAAATTTTACTGAAGGCAACAACTGATTTCTATTCATATGTACATATGTATTAACTTTTAAAAGGGCAAATTTGCAACCCGAGCCCCAAACAAGTCTAGACCAAATTGAATAGAAAAATCAATATGAGCGTTTCTTTTTCAAGTGAACCAAATTTCAACCGTAATGCTACGGATTTTGTTCAAATTCGGCTTACACGTAGGGACTATAAATTCATTTGACACGTATTTTTTGTTTTGCCATTTTTTCTATATTCTTCGGAGATATGATCTGTCAAAGTTTGGAATTTTTCTTAAACTAATGAAAACATGTACCTACTCAATCTATCATATCTCGGCTTGTACTAATGCTACAAACTTCAGTTTGAGCTCATTTGAAAGCTAATGAATCAGGCTTTGCGTTTCTTAGTAAATTTTTTGCATTTTGCAATTTTTTTATTTTTATTATAATAATTGCATTTTTAACATTGCAACTGCACAGTGTTACCCACAACATTTTTAGTTCTAAATAACAGCATTCGATTGTTTATTAAATTCTCTACAAAATCAATATATTTCAAAAATGGGATCTACATACGGACTTTTACTAAAATACATATTGACAAGACCAACTCTATATTTTTGTATGAAAAAAAGGAAAATGTAACACACATTTTTTAACAAGGTTTTTTTTTGTATTATAACATTGAGAGCTAATACTATGAATTGGATAGATATAATTATGCATTTCTAATTCCAAATTCTGTACAAACCATGCAATATCATTCTGCTTAATGGCTTGCTTGTACAATTTTAAGAAGGAACAAGTAAGGAAAACGCTGTCTTCAACTGTGCCGAAGGCTTTATACCTTTCATGAGTATGAGTCACGTTATTTAAATCATGAACACACTATAAAGGAGTGACGCTCCTGCACTGATTTATAAAGGATGCCATCAATTGTATAGGGGCTATGTGGCAAATTAGGTCAACCCTACTGTAGACATTGCACACGCAAAAAGAGCAATAGTTACCCCTGCAGCGAAACCTCAAACTAGTCAGAAAAATACTAGTATACAACTATAATTTTTTGGCAGAACTCATACTAGTCAGGAAATATCCATTTCATACCAGTATACAACTATAACTTTCTGGTAGAACTCACACTAGTCAGGAAATATCCATTTCATACCAGTATACAACTAGAATTTTCTGTCTGAATTCATACTAGTCAGGAAATATCCATTTCATACCAGTATACAACTATAATTTTCTGTCTGAATTCATACTAGTCAGGAAATATCCATTTCATACTAGTATACAACTATAACTTTCTGGCAGAGCTCATACTAGTCAGGAAATATCCATTTCATACCAGTATACAACTAGAATTTTCTGGCTGAACCCATACTAGTCATGAAATATTCCTTCCATACTAGTATACAACTAGATTTTTTTTGCATGAAATTCTAACAGTTAAAAAATACAAAATTAATTCGTTTCGTTTTCTCTTATAATTCATAGATGCTTTTTTGTGATAGGGTTAATACAAATAGACGCTTCTTTCTTAAGAATGGGACGGACTTTCCTTTTAAAGCTGAGGTAGACCCAGTCCGTCCAGGGTTCTGAAAATAAAATTCCCTAACAAGGTGCCTCTCAAATGATAAGACCCTGATTAAAGTTTAGAATTCAAATTTAGTTTATTGTTGGGATCCTTGTCCTCTTTTCTCAAAATTTTTCTACAATCTTAGATTTAGTTCACTAACTACAATACAGGCGGCAGAGGTGAAACCCCCTACTCGACCCGACGTTCGACGGAGGTGAAAACCACCGCTTACTATAACAATAAAGACGGCTGAGGTGAAAACCCCGCTTGGCCTTCGGTCAGCGGAGATGAAAACCACCACTGAATATATCTTAAAACTCCTAGTCTAGAATAAAGGCGGCTGAGATGAAAACCCCTGCTTGGCCCAACAGTCAGCGGAGGTGAAAACCACCACTGAATATAAATCTCAGTAATCGTGAGGTGAGAACCCCAGGTTTACATTCGCCGAGGTGAGAACCCCGACTACTATGCCTAGCTTGTCGCGAACGACTCTCTTTTTCTATTGAAATCATCGCCCTTTTATACTATTTTTGCGCGCAGGCAGATTTCCACATTCCAATAAAAATGCTTAAAACTAATACCCTTAATTCCTACGTCCTTAAGTATATATGCGACATTTACATATTTACAATCTGTATCTTACATTTTAACAGTTCTTGCACTGCTACTACTTCCTCTTGGAATGCCCCCATTGCATTCCATCAGCTGTTCGCTCGCACTGCCTTGATCAGCTGGGTCTGCTGTTGGCATAAATGTCGTCATCAATATATATAAATTGCTTATTTACTTTGCTGCATTCCCAACGCCTATTGTTATTACCGTGCTAGCAATGCATTTTCTTCT
This sequence comes from Campiglossa producta, assembly GCA_964058755.1. Classification (NCBI taxonomy): domain Eukaryota; kingdom Metazoa; phylum Arthropoda; class Insecta; order Diptera; family Tephritidae; genus Campiglossa; species Campiglossa producta. The sequence goes on from CAXKVI010000013.1 coordinate 469,791, forward strand.
CTTCTTTATGCTATGTCCGCTGCATCGGATGATCCAATATGTAGGCATGCGGGTGTATGTAGCCAAGCACTGCTGTTTGGGTTGGTGACCGACCCTTTTGCTAGTTGGAGTGCTGGTAACTTGTTTGTGTAAAATTTCGGTTGTTGTCAACAAGAATATTTGCTCTTGTTGGGCCGCTGATATTCCGGTAAAAATCTTCTATTTTACAAACATACATCAGGGTGTGCCTAATATTGTACAAATTAGATTTCATTAGCAAAATATGTATGAGATTATATAGAGTATATGTTTGTATGTACATATAAGAATGAGTATATGCTTTTGTGCAAAAGCGTGTATGTGCGCGATGTGTAAAATGGCGTATGTGCAAAAATATAAAAATTCATTATTCTTCATATAAATGGCTATATGAAAGTATAAGTATATGGCGTCTGTGCATAACCGCGAATGTACTTCATTTAAGAAATGGCTTATGGGCAAATGTATCAAATTTCAATGTTGAGCATAAAAATGGATAAGCATAACATCTAAGTATATTTCCTTGTGTAAAACCACGTAACTCGATGGGGTTTGTACAACGGCTTATGTGTAAAAGTATAAAATTTCAATATTATTCATTTGAGCTTATGAAGAGTATGTGTAAATGTTGTGAGGGCTCCGAATCCTCCGGATTGGGGTCCTCACAAGAATAGACATGAAAATAAAGTCGAATGATAAAATAAAGGGTAAGCCAGGAAAATTCTGGTTGAAATCATACTAGTCCAGGTTCAATGATTTTTGGACTAGTATGGGACTAGTATATTTTTTACTAGTCCTTTTTGGACCAGTATGTGGACTAGTTCTTTTTATAGGAATTATACTAGTCCAGGGTATTTTACAACTAGTATGAAACTGTTATTTCCTGACTAGTAGATAACTGGTATATTATGGTCGAAATCTGACAATTGACATCTCATAGGACATCAACACGTAAAAAATACCAGTTGCTTATTTGGAAAAAAGACAGAACACTGACCAGTTGGGCCCGGTGCACCAACTAGTTGTAAAGTAGTTTTCAACTAGTTGCTTTCGTTGCAGGGTACGTTTCTACCTTTTTAATAACAGGAGTTATGCCCAAAATACGTTTATCGGAATTATCGATTGTATGGGAGCTATGAGTATTGGTCCGATCTTACTGATTTTAAATATCGATATTTTCCATGTAAAAGTAACAAAAGTTACAAAATTTCACGTTACTAGCTCTTTAATTACAGATTGTATGGGGGCTATGAGTAGTTTTGGTCCGATCTTGCTGGTTCCGACAAATTCTCATATAAAATAACGCCTCCATACCAAATTTCATCGAGATATCTAACTGGAATCAGCTCATCGTCCTGATCATAACGGTATACTTATTAGTGGGTCTATCTCTTCTTCTTCTCATACTTACAAACATCGGACCAAAGTTATAATACCATTTCATGTTCATGAAAGGTATACAAATTACAACCAACATTGAATAAAGAAACAATTATAAATCTCGTCCGCCACCAGACTAATTTAAATTTGATATCGTAATAAGTAACCGTGTTTTGTTTTAATCAGTGACCGAAACCGTAACTGTAACCGATTAAAACCGATTCATTTTTCAAAACCGAACCGAAATCGTAACAGTTATTTTGATCTGAAAAAGAACAAAACGGAAACCGTTTCTTTTTCTGGGACATATTTTCTTTTACCAAAGGGTACCCTGTAAAGCTTTCATGGAAGATTGTCGAGCAATGCTACAAAAGATACGTTTTGACCTCAGTATCAAATTCCGAAAGAGGAAATTTAGCTATAGCTGAATGATCCATACATAACGTTAATAATATTTTTACATTGTACAGCAGCCGGCTGGGTATTGGACCAAATCAACTATCTTAAAGAGATTAAGACATAAGTTAAAAAGATGGCGTTCCCCTTTTTTCGAAGTTAGTCTCTAAAACTAAGTTACGGGCTTTCGAAGTTCGAAGTTGGACCCCCCGAAAATTTGGTTTTCTAATTGTTTTGATAAAAAAATAAAAAAAAATACGACTGAATCTTTGTTTTTGGATGCGGATTCAGCCTATGTGGATTGAAGCATCTATCGCCTCTCCTCTCTATCTGATGTTTTAGGCATTATCCAATTTTTATTAAGCGAGCGCTTTTTAGAGTAATTTTCATACGTTTCAGTAATATACAAGGATGTAACTGCGTCAATCTATTTTCTTCCCGTTTCTTATTTTGTCAAGTAAAAGTCATAAAAGAAATTTCCATCAATGCAATATATATGTTTACCAAAAGAAGGATAGTGGTATTTTAGTTAACATAACACATTAACCAAGTAGGGAGAATGAAGTCGCAGAATTTCTGCCTGAAATAACCATTAGTTCGATCTCGCTCCTTTCTAATAAATCTCACTTGGATAGCATTACCTCTCAATGTTATACTACAAAAAAATCTTGTTAAAAAATTTCATAAATTTTTTTTTTTCATACAAAAATATAGAGTTAGTCTTATAAATATGTATTTTAGTAAAAGTCCGCATGTAGACCCCATTTTTTAAATATATTGATTCTGTAGAGAATTTAATAAGCAATAATAACACTGTGCAGTTGCAATGTTAAAAATGCAATTATTATAATAAAAATAAAAAATTGCAAAATGCAAAAAATTGACTAAGAAACGCAAAGCCTGATTCATTAGCTTTCAAATGAGCTCAAGTTGAAGTTTGTAGCATTAGTACAAGCCGAGATATGATAGATTGAGTAGGTACATGTTTTGATTAGTTTGAGAAAATTTCCAAACTTTGACAGATCATATCTCCGAAGAATATCGAAAAAATGGCAAAACAAAAAATACGTGTCAAATCAATTTATTTTTTTTCTTTAAATCAAATAAAAAATCCATATAAAGTGTCTTAAATATTGCTAAGTTCTGGTTAAAGAAAAAAGCTAGAAAATCCTCAAACTTTTTTTTACCTAACCAGAATTTGTAATTTACCCCCACTAAAAAGATTTAAAAACACGCCATGTATAATAAATTTCTATATATAGAATTCATATTTCTGTAAAATGAACCTTTCAATGTTTCACTCAACAAGCTCCTCCTTTTATTAGAGACACTATTTTCATTCTCTCGCTCATTGCCCATACAGCTTGAATTGGTGATTTGACAATGAATTCATACATAAAGCAGTAGAGCAGTGGTTAGCGCATCGGATAGCGAGCGAACTGTTGTTGGTTCGAGAACAGCTCCGGGCTACAATTTTTTTTCATTGAAAATAGTTTTTTTTTTTAAATATCTTTAGGTATATGAGTATTTCTAATCTTGATTCTTTATAAGCTCATTAAATTTTCATAAGACATATTTTTATATTTGAATCACAAATTTTTTCGGAAAAAAACTTACTGCGAATTTTTTAGATAACGGACAGCCATATGAAATAATAATTTTAGGTCATAAATATACATACATACCACCCATTATAGAAATGAGATAACCAATTATACAATTTGGGTTTTTTGGTAAGTTTTTCCAAAAATTAAATTTTTTTTAAACATACCCTCATATTCATAAAAAATAAAATTGGTTTATAAAGCTTTTTAAAATGACATTTTCATACAAATTTTGAATAATAAGAGCTTAATAAACCTTTTATATTTTTTATGAATAAGGGGGATAGTGTTCTGTTTATAGGGCTTCGGTAGATTATTTCTATAAATTTTAGAATATAAATATCGATAATTTTTTCACAGGTCCTTAAATTTTGTACTAAACGAAGTGGTTAGAGTTCAACTAAAATATTACTAAAAACACCAACTCATTTCTATTCATCCCGATTTACAACACCAAACAAGTCTAGACAAAATTTGACCACTTTTGAACAAAATTAAAAAAAAAAATCAATATAAAATGTCTTTTTAAATATTTCTAAGTTATGGTTAATGAAAAAAGCTAGAAGCCTCTCAAACTGTTTTTGCAAAAGGCTAGATTTTGCCCGGTTTCACCACTTTTGAATAATTTTTTTTTTTTAATCAATATACCTAAATATTTTTTTTTTTTTTTTTTTAATCAAATCAAAAATCAATATAAAATGTATTTTTAAAGGCTACATTTTGACCGGTTTCACCACTTTTGAATATTTTTTTTTTTTTTAAATCAATATACCTACAATTTTTTTTAAAAAATCAAATCAAAAATCAATATAAAATGTCTTTTTAAATATTTCTAAGTTATGGTTGAGGGAAAAAGCTTAAAAACCCTCAAACTGTTTTTGCATAAGGCTAGATTTTGCCCGGTTTAACCACTTTTGAATAACTTTTTTTTACATCAACATACCCACATTTTTTTCAAAAATCAAATCAAAAATCGATATGAAATTTCTTTTTAAATATTTCTAAGTTATGGCTAAGGAAAAAGGCTAGAAAATCCTCAAACTCTTTTTGCAAAAGGCTAC